>CM028687.1:59543357-59659029 GCA_016771965.1 Brassica carinata | reverse complement strand
TCACACATATTAAAAAGACAAACTAAATTTTATGAAATGTTTATTTATTATAATAAACCATTTTAAATAAGTTCAAACTAATAATAATTTCCTAAACAGTTTTTAAGTACAATTTATCATTATTATCTAATAAAAATAGATTAAAACTACAAACAAAAAAATTGAATTTTTCAAACCCTTTATCATTTAAAATAGAGGAAGTAGTTATTTCATTTTCAAATATCATTAAAACTATTTTATTTAATAAATTTTAATTACAAATTCTTAGTTTTAATAACAACAACAAAAAAAAACTTTTGCATCAAACTGGAAGTTGCTATGTGTTGCGAGTATTGATTAGGATACTCTTGCAGTTCCAAAAATCAAGATTATATCAAAATATGTAAAGACTTACTGCTACAAACATTCTTTATCAAATATTCATCCCAACACGTAATCTACCAAAAAAAAAACACTAATTGTTAGAGAAATGGAAGCTTGCTCAACTGATAGCAATTTACACGACATGGTAGGTAATCAATAGAAAGGATCAATGGGAATCGTTGCGTTTTTGAGTAAGTATCCAGTTCACTACCACTCACAAAAAATAGTCACGGGATCAATTTTAAATTTCGAAAACCGATAAATCAGCATCCGAGTAACGAAATTTTTTTAAAAAAGAACCGGTTAACTCGGTAAACCAGTAAATTAATTAATAAAATAAATAGAGGAATAAAACCTTCCACATTCTCCACCTCTTTGTCAGAGAAGAAGAAGAAGTTTCCAAAACCAACACTCACACTTTACACACTCTTCGTCTTCCTCCTTCCTTCTTCTTCGATTTTCGACTCCATTAATGTCGTTATCGTAAAAGGAAGGATAATCAAAAAACAATGGCGTCGCGGTTATCTATCTTCGCTTCCGTCATCTCCTTCGCTCTCCTCAGCGGATTCTCATCTCTCGCCGAGGATCCTTCCGTCTACCACGTCTACGAAGTCTCCTACGTCACTGCTTCTCCTCTCGGCGTTCCTCAACAGGTTCCGTTTTCGCTCTAAACTGATCCTTCACGTAGTGATTCTCAAGCTCGCATCGTACTTGTTCCGTAGGATCTAGTGCTGATTCGCGTTCCTTAGTGTATCGATTCCGTTTGATCGGATTCCGTTCCTTGCAGGTAATAGCAGTCAACGGAATATTCCCAGGCCCTGTTGTAACCGCCACAACAAACTACAACGTCGAAGTTAACGTGTTCAATCGTTTGGATGAGCCTCTTCTACTCACTTGGTGACTGATCATCTTTTCTAGTTTCCTCTGTTTTCAGTACTGTTGAGAGTTTATAGGCTTTCTTTGTGATTAATTACTTTTGTGAATAAGGAAGGAATGGGATTGAGATGCGGCGTAACTCGTGGCAAGACGGTGTTCTCGGCACGAACTGTCCCATTCCTCCGCAGTGGAACTTCACTTACAGCTTTCAGGTCAAAGATCAGATCGGGAGTTTTTTCTACTTCCCTTCGCTCAACTTCCAGAGAGCTTCCGGTGGTTTCGGTCCGATCGTAGTCGATAACCAGGATCGTATTCCTCTCCCGTTCACTAAGCCTGATGGCGAGATCAGCTTCTTGATTGGTGATTGGTATACTCAGAACCATACCGTAAGTGTACTAGTTGTTGGTGACTTTTGGTGTTTGTTTATACAGTTTTTGATTATATAAGTTGTAATGGTGAAAAGTTTGTTGCTTTTTTAAGGTGTTAAGGAGTATACTTGACTCTGGTAGAGAGCTAGGGATGCCTGATGGAGTCCTCATCAATGGGAAGGGTCCTTACAAGTACAACAGCAGTGTACCTGATGGGATTCAGTATGAAACTGTCAATGTTGATCCAGGTTCATATCTTTGAGCCTTCTTTCTATCGTATGAGGAGTTGTTGCTTCTTACGAGGTACTTTTTTGCAGGGAAAACGTACAGGATCCGTGTTCACAATGTTGGTATCTCGACAAGCTTGAACTTGAGGATTCAGAACCACAAGCTGCTCTTGGTTGAGACCGAGGGTCGTTACAACTTGCAAACAAATTTCTCGGACTTCGATATCCACGTGGGACAGTCTTACTCTTTCTTGGTAACAATGGACCAAAACGCCTCGAGTGACTACTACATTGTTGCGAGTGCTAGATTTGTGAACGAGACAGTGTGGCAGAGAGTCACAGGTGTTGGCATTCTCCATTATTCGAATTCCAAAGGTCCTGCTTCTGGTCCTCTTCCGGTTCCCTCAACTGATGTTTCTCACCCTTGGTCTGTAATGAACCAACAGAGGGCCATCAAGTAATGTCTACAAAACTCTTCAAGCAAGTGTATATAACTGTTACTCCTGATTCTTTTTTTCTTCATGTGCAGGCAAAACACGTCTTCTAGTGGAGCTCGTCCAAACCCTCAGGGATCATATCACTACGGACAGATAAATATCACAGGCACATACATTTTTAGAAGCATGCCTCCAACCATGATCAATGGGTCACTTCGTGCTACGCTTAACGGGATTTCGTTTCTGAATCCAAGCACCCCCATGAGGCTTGCGGATAAGCATAGGCTGAAAGGAGTTTATAAGATGGATTTCCCATCCAGACCTGTC
Source organism: Brassica carinata (assembly GCA_016771965.1). Taxonomy (NCBI): domain Eukaryota; kingdom Viridiplantae; phylum Streptophyta; class Magnoliopsida; order Brassicales; family Brassicaceae; genus Brassica; species Brassica carinata. The sequence goes on along the minus strand of CM028687.1, from coordinate 59,656,431 downwards.
GACAACAGACCTCCCCGTTTGGACAGTTCTATCATCAACGCAACGTACAGAAGCTTTGTTCAAGTTATATTCCAGAACAATGACACCAAAGTACAGAGCTTCCATATTGATGGATACTCTTTCTACGTAGTTGCGTAAGATATTCCATGGCAAAACCTGCTTCCGTTACTTTTCATTTTGATATGCTCTGACTTGGAAATTCAAAATCTGTGCTGTAGAATGGACTTTGGTAACTGGACTGAAGACAGAAAAGGTTCTTATAACAACTGGGATGCAATATCACGAAGCACAGTAGAGGTTGATTCACATTTGCAATCTGTATCCCTTATACACACTATTCGGTTGTTTACTCTGTTTTTCTTTTTGATGTTTGCTTCAGGTTTACCCAGGGGCATGGACTGCTGTACTTATGTCACTCGATAACGCCGGAGTTTGGAATATCAGAGTTGAGAATCTTGACAGATGGTATCTTGGTCGAGAAACGTACATCCGAATCATAAACCCCGAGGAGAACGGTAAAACAGAAATGGGTCAGCCCAAAAATGTTCTTTACTGTGGTGCTCTCAAGAGCTTGCAGAAGTGAGCACTAGAATCTTCAATCATCTCTCCTTCCTCTCATATCAGCTTTAGATTGACGTGTGAAAATTTTGAGACACTTCCCTTTTTTGATTTCGTGCAGGCAACAAGTCCATCGCTCTGCATCGTCAATGCTAAATGGAAATTTGATTCTAATTTTCAGCTTCATGATGGTTCTGCTCGCCTCACTTTGCTGAGTCTCTTTCTGATCTCCCATTGGTTAGGTCATATAACTGTAGGACTCTCTTATTTCTTCTTCTTTGATTTCATTAATTGGTTGTTTCTGTGCTCAGCTCTTTTGCTTCCAAACACCTTTAGTTCGTGGGGGTTGGTTTATGTCTCAAGCATTGTAACTAAATGTTTTTTATGGGTCTACCACATTTTCCTCATTTTCCTTTATTGTATTCACGTTTGTTCATCCATAGTTATAACTTTATTTTATATTCAAAGAGTCGCAGAATTTATATCATTGTAGTTTAAGCACAATAACAGAGAAAACAAAACCATAGATGGCCTTAGAGTCCAGAAGTGAAGGGTATACCGGTGCCTGGGAGCCATGAGGTACCGGCGATGAAGCTTCCAACAGTGAAAGCAGATGCATCTGAAGCTCTATTCAACACATGAAACCCTTTCCAACGAACACGCCCGCTCGTGGGCGAAGCTGGTCCTGTATTATTGTACTCCGCGTAGAACAGCGTGTCTAAACCGAAATCCGAACCTTTAAGCCACGGCGACCAACCTAGCGGACTCACAACACTATCCAGATACGTCTCAAGAACCACGGTGCGCGAGTACTTCATCCATGGCCTACCCATGTACGTCTTAACGGTACCGATCACTGGCATTAGATCAGGAGCCGGTAGGATAGTTGAGTTGTGAATAGAAATCCCAGTGTTCTGAAACGGACCTGCACGACCTTGCGCGGTTATTACATTGGCTTGACCCTTGAGGGGGCGGCGAGGGAGGATGAGACAGTTTTGAAAAACGACGGCAGCGTTTCCAAATATGAAATCTACGGTTCCATAGATGTAGCAGTCACGGTAAAACTGGCGTTGGGAGTGGACCAACAATGTGTCTTGGTATCCTTCGATTGAGCATTGGTAGAAGATTGATAGGTCTGAGGATGACCGGAGTGCCACTGCCTGGCCCTTTGCTGGACCTGCCGTGTTTTGGAATGTTATTCCTTTGGCTATGAAGTGAAGTCCCTCGATACCTTGATCACACGCAATGGAGCCAGTTGTTACATAGCGAGTAAAAAATGAAATAAAATTTTCAAATGGTAACGCTTACTTATTTTGCGGGAAATAAAGCAGCCGTTACGTTATTATTTATAAAAAAAAAAAAAAATTTGTAACTTAGGCTAGATTTATTTCTATATTTTAGCTAGCGCTAATAATTGAAACCGATCGCAATGTATGATTTAACTTGAAAATCCAATATGTACTGAAAAATTCGAAAAAATAAAAAGTTGTTAGATACAGTCCATGCATTAATAAATAAGAAATAAAATAAAATAAAATAAATTATTTACCAGCAGTAGCGGAACTGTAAGTGGTGTAACCATCTTTGACACTACGACCGGCGGTGATAATCGTGGATCCTATTCCATCTCCGACCAACATTATGTCATCGTTATTGCGACGTACATTTACGTTTTCTTGATATACTCCACTCTTCACGTATATTACGAACCTCCCTGACGTCACCTTTCTCCTTCCCGCCACGTCAATAGCCGCTTGTACCGTTGTGACGTGTCCCGATCCGTCTTTGGCCACCACGAGGTTAGCTCGGACAGCACGCTCAGATTGCAACTGTAAAAGTCTACTCTCTTTCCCGGAAACCCACGTCGGAAAACCCTTCCGATCAGCCGTGGTGGTGGTGGTACCATTATTGTTTGCGAGGGCTCCGTTGACGGCTAAGGAGTTGCTTATGAGATTGGATATTTTGGTGTCTGAAACGATAGGTGTGATGATATCGGGGACGTTGAGATCTGTTGTGCCGTGTCGGCAGGTGTAGGTGTTTGTAAGTGCGGTGCTCAGCCACGTCTGAGCATCGAAGTCGGTGCAGTACTGTTTTCCGGACACGCACTCTAGCGTCCGGTTCAGCTGCATGATAGTGTCTCTATAGAGGTGGATGCAGTCGGCGAAAACGGCTTGTTTCGGGCAACCAGTAGTATAGTTAAGGGCGGAATTAGCCAGCGCGTCCCGAGCAGATAGCGCCCGATGCATGGCTGCTTCAACAAGCATTACTCGAAAATCGGATAGTTGTGTGGGAAGTCGAAAACCGTTTCGGTTTTCAAAGTAGCGTTTGCATGGATCAGGGTAAGGAGTTTTGTGGCACCACTGGTCAATGCCGGATACAGTGGTGATCAGAAGATGGAGACAGAGTATAAATGGTAATAGTAAACGTAGAAGATAAGAGATTTTGTGCATCATCTTATCCTAGCTGAGGAACTGAATGTAATTCAGAGTAAAAATGCTAAAGACTAGAGGGTGGGAACATGACTCCAATATATATATGTATTGTGGTGGTATTTAACATTTATAAAGCAAACAAAATTTATATTGCATGGTCATGACTCATGAGTGAACTAGATCGACATTTGCTTCAATATTGTTTTAGCTCGACGGCTGTTTTCTTATTGCGTGAACGCTTCTATCACTATTAGGTTTTGGGATGGTCTTTTATTAAACTGGTAGAAATACGAATATTCATTAGTTGTAGAGAGAGTATTAATGACAAAAATGAGGTTTTATCAACATATATATATATTTTTTTAAAAAGTAAAAAAGTGAATACAAAATTCTTTTTTAGTAGTTATGAAAATTTGATATTACTTTAGTTCAAAAACTGACTTTTCAAATCAATAATAGCAAAATATTTCTAAAAATAAAATATTTCTGAAATATTGCGCGATGATAGTCTACAACACACTATCCAAACTCCAAAGATAGGTAAATTATCAAATCAAACTTGGGCCAAAATATCCTCGGACCATCCTCGAACTGGGTCTCTTTCATTGTGGTGTTTAGGCCTGGGCGTAATTAACTTATACTTATAACCGAACCTATAACCGAACCGAAATAGCGGTTCCGGACCGGTCACGGATTTAAGGGAAAACCCGATTGGGTTTTACTAAGCCAGCATTTCGGAGGTCGGGTCGGGTCGGTTATAACCCGTTATCCAAATCAAACCCCGGACCTAACCGAATTTAATGACAACACAGCGTGCATATATGTCGACTCCTCGATTACTCAACGGCTGTTTCTCTTCTCTTCTCTCCGCCGAGAGAACCCTAGTTCCCAAAAAAAATTTCCTCGATTTAATCCCGTAATGACTGCAAAGTACAACAATCTGGCCTATATAAATCATGTGGACTCTCTCTATTCGGATTCATCTCATCTTTCAACTGTTCAATCACAGGTTCTTCTTTTTATTTTGTTGTTCTTCTTTGTCAAATCTATGTCAATAATATTGTTTTCGTTGCTTGAAAAAGTTCATCTTTTAACTCGATTTTGTGTCTTTGTGACTTGTGACTGACATATTGTTATGTCTGAAACAGATGGACTCGACATCAACTCTTGATCGGAGCAGAGAAGATGAGGCCGAGTTTCAAACTCCTGACAGTAACAGAGACAAAAGGAAGCAATCCACTGGTGTGAGTTCTCAGCCAACTAAAACGAAGCGGATCCTTCCAACAAGATCGAGGTGTGGGAACATTACACAAGAACTACGGAGGACAGAGATCGTGTCCAGCAACTACCGTCGAATACCTTCGTCTCACCTCATCAGGGACCACGAACCTGAGAAAGCATCTTCAGGTCTGCAAGAACCATCAAGCGTGGCTAGCAGTGAAGAAGAACAAACAAGAAAATGTCTCCGAGGATGGGAAGCTCAATTCGGGTAAACTTACTGAAGCTAAGTTTAGAGAAGCCACGAATGAGATGATTGTGATGGGTCAACTACCTCTAGCGTTTGTCGACAGTGTGGCATGGAAGCATTTTTGTAAAAAGGTTTGTTGTTCTTAACTCTTAAGTTTCAACTTTCATTCATTTTGCTTTAAGCGCTTGTTCTTATTTTCATATATTCTTATGATCAAGCTTCGATGTCTCAGAAGCTAAGATAGGATACAATCCTCATTCAAGAAGGACCCTGACAAAAGACATTGTGAAGTCGTATGTGGAGAAGAAAGATGCCCTGAAGAAGTGGTTCTTGTGCCACAAACAACGTGTCTCCATCACTACGGATATTTGGGTTTCCCAAACCACTGGTAATTACGTCTTATGAACCTTATTTCTCTAAGAAGCTAACATTTATTCTGGAAACTAATGATCATTCTTTATTTCTTGTGATTTGTAGGTGCTAGTTACATGGTCATTACGGCACACTATATTGATTATCTGTGGCGACTTAAGAAGCTGATCATAGGCTTCAAACATGTAACGGATCATAAAGGTCAGACTATAGCCTCGGTTTTATTAGAATGCTTAGCTGAATGGGGAATTCAGAGGGTATTTTGTGTTACTGTTGACAATGCAACTGCCAATACTTCAGCACTTAGGAACTTTCACAGTTCATTTGCATTAGTTTCTGATCAGGCTCTAGTCTTAGACGGTGAGTTCTTGCACATGAGGTGTGGTGCCCATATATTAAACTTGATTGTGAGGGATGGGCTGGCTGAAATAGATCACAGTGTGGCTGCTATCAGAAATGCTATTTCGTATGTTAGATCACATACAAACAGGTTGAGGTCTTTGAGCTTAAGGTGGATTCGGTAAGATAACAAGAGGAAGCTTGCCTCGGATGTCAAGACAAGGTGGAATTCAACCTACCTGATGCTGACAACAGCTTATAAGTTCAAGGTGGCATTCAACAAGATGGAGGCGAAGATAGGCTCTACAACGACTATTTCGTGAGGTTGATAATGGTGCTAAAAGGATTGGTCCTCCTCAGCTTAGTGATTGGAATGCAAGTGAGAAACTGTAGGTTTCTTATGATCTTCTTCAACTCAACCTTGGTGGTATCAGCTTCAACATCTCTTAATTCACACAAGTGTTATGGAGAGGTGGTCACCATTGCAACCAATCTGATGGATCTCGCCAAGAGCAATGATCCCGAGTTGAGGTCAAAGGCAAAGAAATGTTGAAGAAATTCGACAAGTATTGGGATGGTCTTAAGAATATGAACAAGATGCTGATGGTCGCCACAGTCTTTGATCCATCGAAGAAGTTGGAGCTTGTGAAGATGTGTTTTGAGGATTTGTATGGACTGGACACCGCTGAGTTCAACCAGATGTATGACGGTTTGCTAACTCTCGAGGAGTCTGTTCAAGGAATACGATGAAAGAGTTCGAGGTGATTCTGATGCAGATGACCGATCTTCTCAGCCTGGAAACACATCACGTGTTTCTCGCCGCAGGTTATTGAAAGAATGGAGATTGTTACTGATTGTGCTGGCTACAAACGGATTGATGATAGGTATTACCTTTGATACATTTTTATTTTTATACATTTTCTTATCTGCAATAGTCTTCTAAATAGTTCTTGTGATTTTTATATAGGTACAAAAGAAGCTGAACGAGATTGGGGTTAGAGAAAAAGGATGAGTTAGAAACTTACCTTAGAGAAACTGTGGAAAACCCGGATTTGATGATTGGAGTGGAGTATGATGTTCTTTCATATTGGAGGAAGAATGCATCAAGATTTCCAGTGTTATCAGAGATTGCTCGAGATGTTTTAGCCATGCAAGTTTCTTCGGTTGTTTCAGAGTGCTTTTAGCACTAGTGGGAGGATGCTAGAACCACATAGGAGTTGTCTCACACACTACATGATCGAAGTGTTGATGTGTTCGTAATGATGGATGAAACAAGATCGATGATGGAGACAAGACTGCCTACAAATGCACAAATACTTGATGATCTTGAGGAGGATGACAAGCTCGAGAGAGGTAACACTGATCACTCGTTTATTTACATTCATTCAAACGCTCACACTCGCTTATTTACATTCAAATGATCACACTTTTCAGAAAATGAAGATGCACCAGCAGCAGAAACAGGCGTGGAGTAAGAGTAGGCTAAGCAAGAGTTCTAGAAGACGAAGAAGATTGTCTTTCTGTTTGGATTTTTAACGATTTGAAGTCGTTTCTGTAGTACTTTTTATGCATTTCATTTCCGTTTGGTTGTTATGTTTTGGTGTGTTTTGTTTTGTTTCAAACTTGTGTGTGTTTTGTTTCGGATGTATGAGGTATTTTTCGGATTTATGAGGTATTCTAAGTTATTTTTGGATAAAATTTGTCTATTATGGTTACTTTGGTTACATGAAAACCGAACTCGAACAGGAACCATTTTGACATCGGATTTGTGTGGATCTTAAAAAGCTCCACCGAACCGATCCGATACCGATGGTCGCCGAACCGAGACCGCATCAATTCTCTAAAATACCGAATGGGACTTGTAAGCTACATACCGAAGAACCGAACCGACTTATACCGAACCGAACCCGAACGGGTACCGAACGCCCAGGCCTAGTGGTGTTGGACTCTAAACGCCCTGCCGTTTTTCATATCTACAAAACAACACGTATTTCACGGTAGCACTGAGCTTTTTGTCCCCTACCAAAACCTCGAAGTCCCTCCTCCAGTCCTCCTCCGTCGCAAGCCGCCACACAAAGTAGCCAGAGAATGTGGAAGCTGACGTCACGATTCCGGCCACATATCAATTCGACGTCATGGTTGATCCGACACTTCAGTAGTGGAGAGGCCACCGGTCTCTACGGCTTCGACCATCTTAAAACAGCCAAAGGGTTTCAACGTTTCGTAGCTGATGCCATTGAAAGGTTTGAACTTTTTTCATTCTCTCCTTTCACTTGAGATGCTGTTTGGTTATTGAAGAATTCTTTCTTCTCAGGTCGGGGAGTTAGTGAGCTACATATCAGGAATGCCTTCGTCTCCAGAGATTATTAAAGCCATGGATGAGATTTCAGACACGGTAGGTTTATGTTTCTTATTACAAGCTCTCTTTGTTGTTTGCTTGTAGTGATTGATTGTCTTGTGAATCTTTTGTAGGTTTGCTGTGTTGTTGACTCTGCTGAACTCTGTAGACAAACCCATCCTGACAGGTTTTTATTCCCTCAGCTTCTTCAATACTTGGTTTGGTTAAGTTCTGTTTTGATTAAACCGGTTTACTTTCCTCCCTATCTAATAGGGAATTTGTGGAGGCAGCTCATAAAGCAGCAATCGATATGAATGACTATCTACATGTGAGGTGACCAATGATTTTGCTCATTGACCATTGCTCTTGTCAAAAACATGAATACCCAGTTTTCTGAAAAGATCTGCAATCTCAATTCTCTTTTTGTGTGTGTTGTTTGATTTTTACAGCAACTTAACACAAATCACACTTTGTATGCTGCGGTGAGAAAAGCAGAGCTTGATTGCAACTTGCTTACAGAAGAAGCAAGTAGGACAGCTCATCACCTCCGTATGGACTTTGAACGGGGTGGCATTCATCTAGACCCTGGTTTGTGTTATCTACATTGCCGTTGATCCTTAACCCTTTTATGATGTGCCTTTTTGTAAATTTATTATATTCCTTTGCAGAGAAGCTAGATAAAGTGAATAACTTAACAACCAACATTTTTCAGCTATGCAGCGAGTGAGGACCCGCCATGAATACACATTTATTGAAAGACTGAAATTGTAATAGTACTAACATCCGTAATGATCTATGATTCAGGTTCAGTGAAAATATTGCTGATGATCCAGGACATGTTGATATATTTCCAGTATCACGCATCCCTCGACACCTGCATCATCTTCTCAGCCCTATCTACAGATTCACTTCAGGGGTCTATAAGCTGGATCCTCTTACAATTCCAAAACCAAGATTTATAAAATATCCAAACATTCATCATCAAATATTCATTCGAACACGTAATATACCCAAAAAACGAATTAATGGTTATAGAAATGGAAGCTTACTCAAATGACAGCAATTTACAAAACATGGTAGGTAAAAGTACTCCAATTCACAAGCACTTGCATAAATAATAGTCACGGATCAATTTAAATTTTGAAAAACGATAAATCAGCATCCGAGTAACTACAATTTAAAAAAAAAAAAAAAAAGAACCGGTTAACTCGGTAAACCAGTAAATTAAACAAACAAATAAATAAATAAATAGAGATAAAAAACCTTCCATTTTCTCCACCTCTTTGTCAGAGAAGAAGTTTCGAAAACCTCCACACACTCACTCACGCTTTACACTCTCCTTCCTTCTCCTTCGATCTTTGACTCGTCCTTAGGAAGGAGAAGCAGTATATACAATGTCGCCGCCGCGGTTTTCCATCTTCGCTTTGGCTCTTCTTCGGACTCTCTCGCCGAGGATCCTGCCATCTCCTACGTTTACGAACTCTCTTACCTCACTGCCTCCTCCTCTCGGCGTTCCTCAGCAGGTTTTTCGTCTCGATCTAATCCGATCCTGTTTTTTAAACACGTAGTGATTCTCAAGCTCGTGTATCGTTACTTGCTCCGTAGGGATCTTAGTGTTTTGATCGATTAATCTGTTTTGTTGCAGGTTATAGCAGTCAACGGAATATTCCCTGGCCCCGTTGTAACTGCCACAACAAACTATAACGTCGAAGTTAACGTGTTCAATCGTTTAGATGAGCCTCTTCTACTCACTTGGTGACTCATCTTTTTTTTTTTTCTTTTTTTTTTTGTTCTCTGTTTGTGATTTTTACTGACATTTTGTGTGATTTGTTTGAATAAAGGAATGGGATTGAGATGCGGCGTAACTCGTGGCAAGACGGTGTTCTCGGCACGAACTGTCCCATCCCTCCGCAATGGAACTTCACTTACAGCTTCCAAGTCAAAGATCAGATCGGTAGTTTCTTCTACTTCCCTTCCCTCAACTTCCAGAGAGCTTCCGGTGGTTTTGGTCCAATCGTAATCGATAACCAGGATCGTATTCCTCTCCCGTTCGCTAAGCCTGATGGCGAGATCACCTTCGTGATTGGTGATTGGTATACTCAGAACCACACCGTAAGTGTACTACTTGCTTGGTTCCTGTCTATAATTGGTGTTATATAAGTTGTAACGGTGAAAAGTTTGTTGCTTTATTAGGTGTTAAGGAGTGTACTTGACTCTGGTAAAGAGCTAGAGATGCCTGATGGAGTCCTCATCAATGGGAAAGGTCCTTACAAGTACAACAGCAGTGTACCTGATGGGATTCGATACGAAACTGTCAATGTTGATCCAGGAAAACGTACAGGATCCGTGTTCACAATGTTGGCATCTCCACAAGCTTGAACTTGAGGATTCAGAGCCACAAGCTGCTCTTAGTCGAAACCGAGGGTCGCTACACCTCACAAACAAACTTCACTGATTTTGATATCCATGTGGGACAGTCTTACTCTTTCTTGGTCACCATGGACCAAAACGCCTCGAGCGACTACTACATTGTAGCGAGTGCTAGATTCGTGGACGAAACGGTGTGGCAAAGAGTCACAGGTGTTGGCATTCTCCGTTATTCGAACTCCAAAGGTCCTGCTTCTGGTCCTCTTCCGGTTCCTTCAACTGATGTTTCTCACCCTTGGACTGTAATGAACCAACAGAGGGCCATAAAGTAATGTCTATCAAAACTCTCTCAAGCGAGTGTGTATAAGTGTAAATCCTGATTCTTTTTTTTTTGTCATGTGTGCAGGCAAAACACATCTTCGAGTGGAGCTCGTCCGAATCCTCAGGGATCATATCACTACGGGCAGATAAATATCACAGGCACGTACATTTTTAGAACCATGGCTCCGACCATAATCAATGGGTCGCTTCGTGCTACGCTTAATGGAGTTTCGTTTCTGAATCCAAGTACGCCCATGAGGCTTGCGGATAAGCATAGTGTCAAAGGAGTTTATAAGATGGATTTCCATCTAGACCTGTTGACAGAAGACCTCCTCGTTTGGGAAGCTCTATCATCAACGCAACGTACAGGAGCTTTGTTCAAATTATATTCCAGAACAATGACACCAAAGTCCAGAGCTTCCATATTGATGGATACTCTTTCTACGTCGTTGCGTAAGATAATCATCATGCCTTTCTTATAATTTGCACATTGTTCTATCAGTTTTTTTTAATTTCTCTGACATGTGTTGTAGAATGGATTTTGGTAACTGGACTGAAGACAGAAAAGGTTCTTATAACAACTGGGATGCAATATCACGAAGCACGATAGAGGTTGATTCACATTTACAATCACAATCTGCCTCTTTTGTACACACCATTTTGTTGTTTACTTTGTTTTTGTTTTGATGTTTGCTTCAGGTTTACCCAGGAGCATGGACTGCTGTACTGATGTCACTCGATAATGCTGGAGTTTGGAATATCCGAGTTGAGAATCTTGACAGATGGTATCTTGGTCAAGAAACATACATCCGAATCATAAACCCTGAGGAGAACGGTAAAACAGAAATGGGTCAACCCAAAAACGTTCTTTACTGTGGTGCTCTCAGGAGCTTGCAGAAGTGAGCATTAGATACTTCACTGATCTCTACTTCCTCTCATATCTCCTTTAGATGATGATGTGTGAAAATTTTGAGACATTTTTCTTTTGTGACTTTGTGCAGGCAACAAGTCCATAGCTCTGCATCATCAATGCTAATTGGAAATTTGATTCTAATTTTCAGCTTCATTATGGTTCTGCTCGCCTCACCTTGCTGAGTCTCTTTCTGATCTCCCACTGGTTAGGTCGTATAACACGAACTGTAGGACTCTCTTATTTCTTCTTCTTTGATTTCATTAATTGGTTCTGTTCTCAGATCTTTTGCTTCTCATGGTTCAAAACAACTTTAGTTCGTGGGGGTTGGTTTATGTCTCAAGCATTGTAACTAAATATTTTTATGGGTCTTCTACATTATCCATAGTTATAACTTTATTTCAATATTCAAGAGTCGTAGAATTTTTATATCATTGTAGCTTTAAGCACGATAACAAAGAAAACAAACCATAGGTAGCCTTAGAGTCCAGAATTGAAGGGTATGCCGGTGCCTGGGAGCCATGCGGTACCGGCGATGAAGCTTCCAACAGTGAAAGCAGATGCATCGGAAGCTCTATTCAACACATGAAACCCTTTCCAACGAACACGCCCGCTCGTGGACGAAGCTGGTCCGGTATTATACTCAGCGTAGAACAATGTGTCTAAACCGAAATCCGACTTATACCGAACCGAACCCGAACGGGTACCGAACGCCAGGCCTAGTGGTGTTGGACTCTAAACGCCCTGCCGTTTTTCATATCTACAAAACAACACGTATTTCACGGTAGCACTGAGCTTTTGTCCCCTACCAAAACCTCGAAGTCCCTCCTCCAGTCCTCCTCCGTCGCAAGCCGCCACACAAAGTAGCCAGAGAATGTGGAAGCTGACGTCACGATTCCGGCCACATATCAATTCGACGTCATGGTTGATCCGACACTTCAGTAGTGGAGAGGCCACCGGTCTCTACGGCTTCGACCATCTTAAAACAGCCAAAGGGTTTCAACGTTTCGTAGCTGATGCCATTGAAAGGTTTGAACTTTTTTCATTCTCTCCTTTCACTTGAGATGCTGTTTGGTTATTGAAGAATTCTTTCTTCTCAGGTCGGGGAGTTAGTGAGCTACATATCAGGAATGCCTTCGTCTCCAGAGATTATTAAAGCCATGGATGAGATTTCAGACACGGTAGGTTTATGTTTCTTCATATACTCCTCCCTTCACGTGTATAACGAACCTCCCTGACGTCACCTTTCTCCTTCCCGCCACGTCAATAGCCGCTTGCACCGTCGTGACGTGTCCCGATCCGTCTTTAGCCACTACGAGGTTAGCTCGGACATCACTCAGAATGCAACTGTAGAAGTCTTCTCTCTTCCCGGAAACCCACGTCGGAAAACCCTTCCGATCAGCCGTGGCGGTGGTCAAGAGGGCTCCGTTGACGGTTGCTGTTGCTCATGAGATTGGATATTTCGGTCTTTGAAACGATAGGTGTGATGAAATCTGAGACGTTGAAATCTGTTGTGCCGTGTCGGCAGGTCTCGGTGTTTGTAAGTGCGGTGCTCAGCCACGTCTGAGCATCGAAGTCGGTGCAGTACTGTTTTCCGGAACTAGCTTTTGGGGACATGCACTTTAGCGTCCGGTTCAACTGCATGATAGTGTCTCCGTAGAGGTCGATGCAGTCGGCTAAAACGGCTTGTTTCTGGCCATCAGTACAGTTAAGGCTGGAACTAGCCAGCTCGTTCCGAGCAGATATCGCCCGATGCATGGCTGCTTCAACAAGCATTACTCGAAAATCGGATAATTGTGTGGGAGGTCGAAAACCGTTACGGTTTATAAAGTAGCGTTTGCATGGATCAGGGTGAGGAGTTTTGTAGCACCACTGGTCAATGCCGGATACAGTGATAAGAAGATGGAGACAGAGTAGAAATGGTAATCGTAAACGTAGAAGATAAGAGATTTTGTGCATCATCTTATCCTAGCTAAGGAATTGAATGTAATTTAGAGTAAAATGCTAAAGATGTATTGTGGTGGTATTAACATTAAAGCAAACAAAATTTATATTGCAAGGTCCATGACTCATGAGTGAGATCTACATTTGCGTCAATATTGTTATAGCTCGACGGCTGTTTTCTTATTACGTGAACGTTTCTATCACTATTAATTTTGGGATGGCCTTTAATATACTGAGAGCATCTGCATCGCTAAAGTTTTTTCCTTTCTTTTTCTGATTTAAAAGAAAATCGCACTAACAAGCACGGGACTCGCGAACAAGTAAAAACACACATCATACATTTTTATTGTGCACACTTTGTATACGGTTTATTCCAAAATCGGGTCCCCCTTTAGAGACGCTCAGAGACCGCGATGATGCTGATAGAAATACAAATGCCGGATCATTCTTTTAATTATTATTACTTATTATTCTTATAATTTGACAAAATAAATACAAAACATATCAACAAATGTTTGTCTAAGCCTTTCGTCAAAAAACAAATGTTTGTCTGAAATATTACCACGACTCTAGTAGTGTAGGTTAGACATATCAACAACGTTTTCTTTGTTTAGTAATGGACTAAGGGTAGAGAATATTACAAATGTGGTTTTATCAACATATAAAAATAAAACCAAGTGGTGGTAGTCTAATGGTAATTTTTAGGTTTAGTGTGTACCCACGCCGGCTATGGATTCGATTTTCCTTCTGAACTAAATTATCGATATTGGCCGGCCTCGAGCTTGGTTTCACTTAAGTGGTTTACATTGTAATCGTAACGATGATCGGTCCACCTCCGGAATTAGTTGGTGGGTATTCCAAAATCGGGTGAAGCAAGATAGTACGCCGGACTAGTCCACTCAGAAGATTAAATGTGTTATTTATGGGTCAACCAGATAAATGATAGGCTTTAAAAAACAGATAAAAATAATAAAATGAATACAATTTTTTTTTTTGATAAGTGGATATTACTTTAACTCAAAATAGACTTTTCAAATATATAATAAAATATTTCTAAAATAAAATATTTTTGAAATATTTTTTCAGTTTAAGGTAGTAAAGATTAATCATTGTTAGATATTATGATTTTGTTATTTAAAAAATCATTATAATTTTAAAAGTTAACATCGACAAATATTTAAATATTTAGCATATAGAGGTATAGTATTACAATATTAAATTATATCTATTTAATTTATACTATCTATAAATCCAATGAATCATCTATTGTTTAAATCTAATTATTGATACCTAATAAAATTTTGTAAGTTCAAAATTTAAATGATAAAATTTGTCTATTATGGTTACTTTGGTTACATGAAAACCGAACTCGAACAGAACCATTTTGACATCGGATTTGTGTGGATCTTAAAAGCTCCACCGAACCGATCCGATACCGATGGTCACGAACCGAGACCGTACTCAATTCTCTAAAATACCGAATGGGACTTGTAAGCTACATACCGAAGAACCGAAATCCGACTTATACCGAACCGAACCCGAACGGGTACCGAACGCCAGGCCTAGTGGTGTTGGACTCTAAACGCCCTGCCGTTTTTCATATCTACAAAACAACACGTATTTCACGGTAGCACTGAGCTTTTGTCCCCTACCAAAACCTCGAAGTCCCTCCTCCAGTCCTCCTCCGTCGCAAGCCGCCACACAAAGTAGCCAGAGAATGTGGAAGCTGACGTCACGATTCCGGCCACATATCAATTCGACGTCATGGTTGATCCGACACTTCAGTAGTGGAGAGGCCACCGGTCTCTACGGCTTCGACCATCTTAAAACAGCCAAAGGGTTTCAACGTTTCGTAGCTGATGCCATTGAAAGGTTTGAACTTTTTTCATTCTCTCCTTTCACTTGAGATGCTGTTTGGTTATTGAAGAATTCTTTCTTCTCAGGTCGGGGGAGTTAGTGAGCTACATATCAGGAATGCCTTCGTCTCCAGAGATTATTAAAGCCATGGATGAGATTTCAGACACGGTAGGTTTATGTTTCTTATTACAAGCTCTCTTTGTTGTTTGCTTGTAGTGATTGATTGTCTTGTGAATCTTTTGTAGGTTTGCTGTGTTGTTGACTCTGCTGAACTCTGTAGACAAACCCATCCTGACAGGTTTTTATTCCCTCAGCTTCTTCAATACTTGGTTTGGTTAAGTTCTGTTTTGATTAAACCGGTTTACTTTCCTCCCTATCTAATAGGGAATTTGTGGAGGCAGCTCATAAAGCAGCAATCGATATGAATGACTATCTACATGTGAGGTGACCAATGATTTTGCTCATTGACCATTGCTCTTGTCAAAAACATGAATACCCAGTTTTCTGAAAAGATCTGCAATCTCAATTCTCTTTTTGTGTGTGTTTTGTTTCGATGTATGAGGTATTTTTCGGATTTATGAGGTATTCTAAGTTATTTTTGGATAAAATTTGTCTATTATGGTTACTTTGGTTACATGAAAACCGAACTCGAACAGGAACCATTTTGACATCGGATTTGTGTGGATCTTAAAAAGCTCCACCGAACCGATCCGATACCGATGGTCGCCGAACCGAGACCGTACTCAATTCTCTAAAATACCGAATGGGACTTGTAAGCTACATACCGAAGAACCGAAATCCGACTTATACCGAACCGAACCCGAACGGGGTACCGAACGCCCAGGCCTAGTGGTGTTGGACTCTAAACGCCCTGCCGTTTTTCATATCTACAAAACAACACGTATTTCACGGTAGCACTGAGCTTTTTGTCCCCTACCAAAACCTCGAAGTCCCTCCTCCAGTCCTCCTCCGTCGCAAGCCGCCACACAAAGTAGCCAGAGAATGTGGAAGCTGACGTCACGATTCCGGCCACATATCAATTCGACGTCATGGTTGATCCGACACTTCAGTAGTGGAGAGGCCACCGGTCTCTACGGCTTCGACCATCTTAAAACAGCCAAAGGGTTTCAACGTTTCGTAGCTGATGCCATTGAAAGGTTTGAACTTTTTTTTCATTCTCTCCTTTCACTTGAGATGCTGTTTGGTTATTGAAGAATTCTTTCTTCTCAGGTCGGGGGAGTTAGTGAGCTACATATCAGGAATGCCTTCGTCTCCAGAGATTATTAAAGCCATGGATGAGATTTCAGACACGGTAGGTTTATGTTTCTTATTACAAGCTCTCTTTGTTGTTTGCTTGTAGTGATTGATTGTCTTGTGAATCTTTTGTAGGTTTGCTGTGTTGTTGACTCTGCTGAACTCTGTAGACAAACCCATCCTGACAGGTTTTTTTATTCCCTCAGCTTCTTCAATACTTGGTTTGGTTAAGTTCTGTTTTGATTAAACCGGTTTACTTTCCTCCCTATCTAATAGGGAATTTGTGGAGGCAGCTCATAAAGCAGCAATCGATATGAATGACTATCTACATGTGAGGTGACCAATGATTTTGCTCATTGACCATTGCTCTTGTCAAAAACATGAATACCCAGTTTTCTGAAAAGATCTGCAATCTCAATTCTCTCTTTTTTTGTGTGTGTTGTTTGATTTTTACAGCAACTTAACACAAATCACACTTTGTATGCTGCGGTGAGAAAAGCAGAGCTTGATTGCAACTTGCTTACAGAAGAAGCAAGTAGGACAGCTCATCACCTCCGTATGGACTTTGAACGGGGTGGCATTCATCTAGACCCTGGTTTGTGTTATCTACATTGCCGTTGATCCTTAACCCTTTTTATGATGTGCCTTTTTTGTAAATTTATTATATTCCTTTTGCAGAGAAGCTAGATAAAGTGAATAACTTAACAACCAACATTTTTCAGCTATGCAGCGAGTGAGGACCCGCCATGAATACACATTTATTGAAAGACTGAAATTGTAATAGTACTAACATCCGTAATGATCTATGATTCAGGTTCAGTGAAAATATTGCTGATGATCCAGGACATGTTGATATATTTCCAGTATCACGCATCCCTCGACACCTGCATCATCTTCTCAGCCCTATCTACAGATTCACTTCAGGGGGTCTAAAAGGGTCTAATAGATCATCAGCTCACCCCTCGAAACAGAAGGGGTTTCGAATACCTACTGATCAACGAACCCTTTCTTCCGTTTTGCAATGGACATCAGACGAAGAGGTTGTTTCTCTACTTTACCTTAACTGATACAAGTGGTAAAAACAAGGGAAATGTCATTTTTTAATACTTTTTTTTTTTCAGGTTAGGAAAATGGTGTACGTTCAAGGGAACTCTGTTCCTCACGCAAATCACAGTGTTCTTGAGAAGCTTATTGCTTCACGCCATGAGCTTGCTCAGGTTAGTGCTTATTTTTATCTGTGATGTTTTGTACTATTATTCCGTTAATTGTAACAATTTATTTTGGTTGCTGTCAGATGATGGAATGTAATTCTTATGCTGAATTCATGGTCGAGCCAAACCTAGCAAAATCGCCAAAGGTTGTGACGTCGTTTTTACAAGAACTGAGCAAGACAGTCAAACCAAAGGCGGACCAAGTAAGCTGGCATTTTTATGATATTCTTTGTTATGTAAAAGTAAAGGTTCTAATAATATGATCCGATCTCCGTAGGAGTTCATTGCCATTAGAGACTTTAAAAGAGAGAAATGTGGTGATAAATCGGCAGAACTAGAGCCATGGGATGAAACTTACTATACTTCATTGATGAAATCCTCTGTCAATGATGTGGACACTGCTGTAAGTTGTTTGTTTCTGCTATCGTTTACTCTGAGGGACTGTTGCAAAGAGGAATCTTATCATGGCTCTGTTTTGAATATCGTTTCACAGGTTGTAGCATCATATTTTCCTCTGCCTCAGTGTATTGAAGGACTAAAAGTGCTTGTTGAATCATTATTCGGTGCAACGTTTCATACCGTTCCTCTGGCTCCAGGAGAATCCTGGCACCCAGATGTGATTAAAATGTCTCTTCATCACCCGGAAGAGGTGGCCATCTTTTTTTCTATAGCCTACCCATCTTTGTTGCCCTCATTCTCACAAATCTTGCCACCACTGTCTACTTCAGGGTGATCTCGGGTATCTTTACCTTGACTTGTACTCAAGAAAAGGCAAGTACCCTGGCTGTGCTAGCTTCGCAATCAAAGGAGGTCGCAAGATTTCCGACACAGAATACCAACTTCCTGTATGTATGCTTGATCATATTTCATTTTATCCATATTCTTTACACTCTGCGTGCTGATCTTGATTCTGTTGCAGGTTTTGGCTCTTGTTTGCAACTTTTCTCGACCTCGTGATTCGTCGGTGGTGAAGCTTAATCACTCTGAAGTTGAAGTTTTGTTCCACGAGTTCGGACATGCTCTCCATTCTCTTCTCTCACGAACGGTGTTGCTCAAAAACTTTATCAATATAGGAAAGCTAATTAAGATCTTTCTTTGCTGATTTGCTCTGTGTTCTGTGGATGTTGCAGGATTACCAACACTTCTCCGGTACCCGGGTGGCTCTCGACTTAGCAGAAATGCCTTCAAATCTATTTGAGTGAGTATACCCCCCAACTATATAGAACTGCTGTGTTGGCAAAACCTTCTAATGAATGTCCTCCCTCAGGTACTATGCATGGGACTATCGCCTCCTG
This sequence comes from Brassica carinata, assembly GCA_016771965.1. Taxonomy (NCBI): domain Eukaryota; kingdom Viridiplantae; phylum Streptophyta; class Magnoliopsida; order Brassicales; family Brassicaceae; genus Brassica; species Brassica carinata. The sequence goes on along the minus strand of CM028687.1, from coordinate 59,637,765 downwards.
AAGAGATTTGCTCGGCATTACTCAACCGGTGAGACGATACCCGAGAAGTTGGTGAACTCATTACAAGGTGCCAGGAATATGTTTGCTGCAACTGAAATGCAACGCCAGGTCTGATTATTTGATTCAACTCTCGAATATGTATATCAATATTCAAGAAATGGCTAGGCGGTAACTAGGTGATTTATAGATGATTATTGATTAGCTGGTGCGTAGACCGGTTTTCAAAAAAGTCGTTTTGCTTAGGTCCGAGTATATCATGCATAGAACAGAGTATCAACATCAGTTTGGGTTTTTTAGGTGTTTTATGCGTTGATCGACCAGATGCTATTCGGGGAACAACCAGAGACATTAAGAAACGTGAGTCAACTCGTGGCTGAACTGAAACGAGAACACACTAGCTGGAACCATGGCGAAGGAACACATTGGCATATACGATTCAGTCATCTACTGAACTATGGAGCAGGTCTCTCTCTCTCTAACATAAAATAAATGCATCCCAAGTGTTTTTGTATTTTTCTGTAACGTTGGTGTCTATGTATGTGCAGGGTACTATAGTTACATATACGCCAAGTGCTTTGCGTCGACCATATGGCAGTCAGTATGCGAAGAGGATCCGCTTTCGTTGAGCACGGGAACGTTGCTGAGAGAAAAGTTCTTCAAACATGGAGGAGCTAAAGATCCAGCGGAGCTGCTCAAGGATCTTGCAGGGAAAGAGATTATTGGTGTTCATGGTGAAGGCATAGTCCCTGCAACCACATGCCTTTTAAATGAGCTGAAGCTGTGAAAGAAGGTAAAGATGGTGGAAAAGTATGTTGTTGTAACAATAACAAAAGAACTTTTCAGGTCATAACGAGTGTGTTTTCGACCTTTTTCACTACTAAAATTCAATTCGGCTAAACCGGTCCGAACAAAACCTGAACCAAGAGAAATTTTCGACCTTTTTGACTACTAAAATTCAATTGGGCTAAACGGTCCGAACAGAACCTATAAACCAAGAGAAATTTTGATCTGGTTTGAAAATTTTGATCTACGTATTGTTGATTTTTGTTTTGTTATATTTTCCTGTAACGTTGGTGTCTATGTGTAGGAGACCAATTCGAAATCGAGTAAAAACCAAAACGCCTGAACCAAAATTTGAAGTTAACCACCATTACACATTTACACAAACCTTAAAATGACGTGTAGTGTGTCCTTGTGAAACGAAAATGAAATGTAGTCCTGAAGAAACGGCGCGCATGGTGACTTTGAACTGGTTTATGTACGACACCGTTTTATAGTTAGGCTTAAAACGATATCCTCCTCAATTAAACGATATCCTCCTCAATTATCCGACCACAAAACAAATCAACTGACAAAAAAGAAAATGGCGCTACAAATCCACACTTCGTGTTCCTTCTCCGCGAGACCCTATCATCTTCACCATCTCGTCGCGAGCAGAAACCCTAGACTCTCAATCAAATGTCAGAATTCCCAAATCGAAACCGAGACAACAGAGGATCCGTCGCAACCCAGGAAACCGAGCTCCTCCGGGGTCGGATTCGGTTCGCCGCCTCCTTCCTCACCTTCTCCGGCTAAGAAAGGGAAAGGGAAGAAAGAGGTGATCAGGCGCTCTCCTGTGGAGAAACCGGTGTTCATCAGCGAAGAAGGAGCGGCCAAGGCAGAGGAGCTGAGACGGAACGAGAACGCTTTTCTTCTCGCTTGGCTTGGCCTTGGTGGCGTCATCCTCGTCCAAGGCCTTCTCCTAGCTGCTTCAGGTACCTGTTGGTTGAATATTATCTCAATCTTGGTGTGGTTAATTTGGTATAGAAACGTTAGGGGCAAGAATAGTCATTGAGGAAAAAAAGAGTGAAGTTTGGTCTGAATTCGACAAGCTTATGTCCCTTGTCTCTTGAATTTCCAAGTGAATAAAAAGTTGTTAGTAACATGTCCTTGTGTTCTGCAGGCTTTCTTCCAGAAGAGTTGGATAAGTTGTTTGTGAAGTACGTGTATCCGGTGTTCACTCCTTCTGTTGGATTATTCGTGGCTGGAACAACTGCGTATGGAGTTCTTAAATACTTACAAAATGAGAAACTCAAGGATCAAAAGTGATTCGTACCATGGATATTTGGGGTAGCCTGTGATTGTTGAGAGGTTGTTGTTTAATGGTTTAGGGTAAGTGTGGTTGCAAGTGGAGTGGATACACTAGTAAGAAGAGTTTGTGTATTGATCTGATCTTTGTCCTTGTATATGCAGAGAGATGGTTATGTAAAATAAAAATATGTTTGAAGATTTATCCCAAACAAAAATCAGAGTCAAGCTATGTACTGTCTTGTGCCATAAACATAGAAAAAAACTTACGCCTAATCTACATCAACTGATATTGAGGATGATTGGTTGGGATTTATCTCCCTACTTTAGCTTTATTTATTTTTAAAGCACTATATTTTACCAATCATGTTGTAGCTTTATTTTTGTTAGTCAAAGCCTACAACAAATTTCTATTAACTTGTACTAATCATGCTTTTAGCTTTATTTTTAAAGCTACAACAAAAAATTAAAGCAAAATTTATTCTTATGTATTTTAGTCAAAACACCTACATCTTTGTTTTATAGGTTGTAGAAACTGTAAAATAAAATAAAATTATCTATAATATCAAATTAATTAGATAATCATAATTAAAATATTTATAAATATTTTAATTTAGTTATGGGTGTTTTCAAAATTATTCAAATATTTTAAATAACATAAAATATTATTTACATATCACACTTTAAATAACAATAAACTTTGATAATTTATAAAAAACATTAATATAAATGATTTTAGTTGATAAAAATAATTATTTTATATAAACATCGATATATTATTTTAAACTATCTACAAGATATAACTTACAGTACAACAAATTTATCTACAAAGAAAGTCTCGCAATAAAATCTACAAGAATAACTTTACAGCCTACAACCTAATTTACCTACAATTTAAATTTTTACAAATTTAAATTTGTACAGCCACAGTCGAACCAATCATCACCATTATAAACTGTGGCAGTAACAATAAAGTCTTATACTCAAGTTGAAAAATTGTTTAGTTCAGTCTGTGAGAGCTTCTTTGCAGTCGTAATTCGCTATGATTCAAATAGCCAGCAGCAGCAAATGCCTTTTCTCAAAATCAACATAAAGTCTTATGAATTTAATATGTAAAATGAAGCACATCCCCTGAACATTTTTTGCAACCACGTCGACCTAACACCCAAAGCATGCTGTATTCCCATTCTGAGACTAATGATAAATGCAAACTTAAATTAGACATTTTAAAATATAAATACAGACTATATTAATATTTCAGTTGATTTTTTTTTTAAAAGGTAAACTTTGTGATAAATCTTAAAAAGGATAATTTGGTATGAAACTCAAAATTTAAATTTTGTGTTTACTATTTACAAAAAAAGTTGATATAGACACAGAGGGAGCATGATTGAAAAATAATTGCCCAACAAAACCACAGGGCTAAATCGTGCCCTGAAATATGGGCTCAAATAAATCTAAAAGGCCCATTAAGGAGGGCGCAAAAGGAAAACCTAGTTTAGTTTCCGTGTCTCTTAGTTTATAAGCTTACCATCATCCGTCTTCTACAAAGTTGTCGCCCAGTTTCTTCATCAACTCAGCGGCTCCTATCTTCGGTCTTCTCTGGTAAAACCTCCTTTTAAGGAACTATACCTTATTAATCTCTGTATGCTCGTTTGAATCGAACTGTTCTGTGGAAAGGTTTCTGAAACGAATTTTTTTTCTCTATGATTTGGTTTCGATTTGGATATACAATAAGCTTGTTTTGTTTTGTTTTGATGTTAGCTTAAGGAACTTGAAAAGAAAAGTAGAAGATAGCTATGGCGTATGCACCACCAATGAAGCAAGGAAAGGCAGGATTCGAGGAGACACAAGAGCAGATTCACAAGATCAGAATCACTCTCTCCTCCAAGAACGTCAAAAACCTTGAGAAGGGTGAGATTCATTTTCCTTGATTCATCTGTAAAGTTTGGTTCTTTACCTTAGATCTTTTGAAGTGTTTGTCTGCAATATGTATATATAGCGTACTGGAACATGGTTTTAGTCATTAGTATTAGTATTACTCTGAAACCTAAAGATATTGGTCGTTACTTAACGATGTGTTGTGTTTTGATGGTTAGTGTGCACTGACTTGGTCCGTGGAGCGAAAGACAAGAGATTGAGAGTAAAAGGACCAGTGAGGATGCCAACCAAAGTTCTCAAGATTACCACAAGAAAAGCTCCTTGTGGTGAAGGTCAGTAATCAAAATCTTAGTTCTCTGTTCTCAGAATTGTTGTGTCCATTGTAGCTAGATTTTGTATGTTACTTAGAACCGACTTTGCTCTTATTTGTCTAAGATGTTTGTTTTATGTATTTGTAGGAACCAACACATGGGACAGATTTGAACTCCGTGTGCACAAGCGTGTGATTGATCTGTTCAGCTCTCCTGATGTGGTGAAGCAGATCACTTCCATCACCATTGAGCCTGGTGTTGAGGTCGAGGTCACCATTGCTGATTCTTAGATGCATGCTTTTTAATTTTTACAATCTTGTCTTTGAATTCCAGCCATTACTCTTTTTTTTGTTACAAGGTTTAGACTTCTGTGTTCCTCCTATTTATGTTATGCTTTTGGTTTAAATTTTGTTGAACATGTGTCTTATTCTGTTTTGCTGAAGTTGGGTCTTAATACTATTTAGACATTTGAACTATAACTGAGGATTCATTCGAAGGGTTAGGGAGATGCAATCCATCATTAAATCTGGCCTTGGGCACATGTATCTGGAACTGAAGAACCGAACCAAAAAAAAGATTTGGTTCGTGTTTCGATCCTGTAAGTTATGTAAGTGGATTTTTGAACTGAATTGGAATTATACAAGGCAAATTAATTGTCCTCCTCCTCCTAATTGGCCAAGGTATTGGGTCTTATAGGAACAAATTTCTTCGCTCAAGCTATGTTACATCAGTACTACGTTAGACATAGAAAATGTGCTGAAAATTTCAATAGTTTGAGACATTGCCCAGAGTGCTCTTCGGAATAGTTTGTTTAATCATATTTGGCGCATAGAGGGCCGGCGTGGTTACATGATCGTCTCTTACGAGAAGCTACAGGAACAACTAGTCATCCTTTCCTTAAGAATTGTGTTGTTCTATTCTCATTCCTTACGTTTTGTGCAAGTGTTTTTTTTATGAGTTTGTATCTCAAACCTTTGGTTCAAATTATTAATCACAGATGTTCAAATTGTTTTTATCATATTATGTTAACTAAGCCGTTTTGGATATACTAATATTCAATCTATTATAAAATAAATTCAATATGTAAAATGAAGCGCATATTCCTTCAACAATTTTGCAAACACCGAAAGCATGCTGCTTTCACACTCAGCTATAAATGATATATGCAAATTTAAATTATATATTTTTGAAATATAAATTCAAATTATATTAATGTTTCAGTTTATTTTTATTTTTAATAAATATTGTGGTAAAAAAACTTTAAAGATAATTTCGTATGAAATTTTTAACTTTTTTTAATCTATACAAAAAAAAAATTATCTTAGTAGATATCCATATAATTTTGTGACAGAGACTGAATATATAATTCAAAATTATTGTCCAACAAAACCACAGGGCTAAATCGTGTTCTGAAATATGGGCTCAAGTAAAATATAAAAGGCCCATTAGGGAGTAGAAAAAGAAAAACCTAGTTTAGTTTCTGTGTCTCTTAGTTTATAAGCTTTACATCATCTGTCACATACAAAGTTCGTCGCCCAGTCTCTTCATCAACTCAGCTGCTCCTATCTGGTAAAGCCTATCTATACAGTCTTAATCTCTGTATGCTTGTTTGGATCGAACCGTTCTCTGGAAATGGTTTTTGAAACTAAGTTTTGCCTCTATATTATGGTTTGGAATTGATTTAAGAAGCTTGTTTTGTTTTGGATTGTTTGATGTTCAGCTTAACGAACTTGAAAAAAAAAAGTAAAAGAAAGCTATGGCTTACGCACCACCGATGAAGCAAGGAAAGACAGGATTTGAAGAGACACAAGAGCAGATTCACAAGATCAGAATCACTCTCTCCTCCAAGAACGTCAAGAACCTTGAGAAGGGTGAGATTCATTTCTTGTTTTAGTAATTAGTATTACTCTGAAACCTAAGATGGTTGGTCGTTACTTAACGATTGTGTGGTGTTTTGATGGTTAGTTTGCACTGACTTGGTCCGTGGAGCGAAAGACAAGAGATTGAGAGTGAAAGGACCAGTGAGGATGCCAACTAAAGTTCTCAAGATTACCACAAGGAAAGCTCCTTGTGGTGAAGGTCAGTTCAATCACATCTCAGTTGTCTGTTTCTCAGATTTGTGCATAAGTGTTTGTTGCGTCTATTCTAGCTAGAGTTTGTCATTTAGTTGCAATAGAATTGCAGTAGATTTTGTGGACATGTTTTTTGTACTATCAGGTTTCGCTGCAAAACTAGTTTGTCTAAGATGTATGTTTTTATGGATTGTAGGAACTAACACATGGGACAGGTTTGAGCTCCGTGTGCACAAGCGTGTGATCGATCTCTTCAGCTCCCCTGATGTTGTGAAGCAGATCACTTCCATCACCATTGAGCCTGGTGTTGAGGTCGAGGTCACCATTGCTGATTCTTAGATATGCATGCTCTACAAACTTGTCTTTGAATTCCAGCGACTTCTCTCTTTTTTGTTGCAAGGTTCAGACTTGGTGTTTGCTTCTTATATATGTTGTCCTTTTGATTCTTAATTTTGTTGAACATTTTACTTTTCTTGTTTTGTTTTGCTAAAGCATTGGGGCTCAATACTATTCAGATTTGAATTATAACTTAGATTCATTCGAAGGGTTAGAAAAATGCAATACACCATTAAATCGATAACTCTTAAAACCATAATTCGTAGGGTTGGATTTTGGTACTTGGGTTTTTCTGTCTAATATAACGATATTTTGATGATTAAAATTTAATTACATAATAAAATTTGTTTTTTTATCAACTGTTTTTATTAATAGATCCAAGATATTATATAAGGAGTTTGATTATTTCTATAGCTTGCTTAGCTAAAGTGTCTACATATTCTAAACAACTTCTAGAGACATAATGAAAAGTGAAGTTATTATACTTCGATGTCTCAAGTATATCCTGCAACACAAAGCAAGTATCAGTGGTGCGGACAGTGCTGAAGTTCTGATCAGTTAGACACTGATTTAGCTAATCTATCATATTCTTGCTATCGCCCATAAAATGCCACATTGTCATAGTTCAGTCTTCTCATTTGTCGCACAGCCATTAATAGGGTCATTGCTTCTGCCCCAATTGTGATGTTCATGGATTTAATGGAGGACCCTTTGAGAATATGGATGCCTTCTCGACTGTATAAGGATCATCCAATTCCCATAGTTTCCATGATGCATCTACGAGACTATAATATTTGGAGCTCAAAGGCAACTTATCTTGAATGGTGTGATTGATGTTCCTTCTGATCATCATATTTTGTTGTTCCCCCCTTTGCTTTTTCAATGCTTGTAATCCCTAAGAGCTCCATGGACAGCGTGGATTATATGGTCTCGTTTGTGTTGGAAATCAATGTTATTTCGCATCTTCCAAATCCTCCATCCTACAAAGAAGTTAAGCAACTCCTGATCATTGCGCTTTATCAACTGGATCATTAACTCAATAGTTTGAGTAACTTCATCTCGGTTGCCATCTTGAACTTCAAAAGTAGCTGCACTGATATTGAAGGTGTGCCTGGGTCTCCTTTTCTTCTCCACATGTCTGGCATAGAGTATCTATTTTTGCACCTCTCTTTATCAGACTATTTGCTATGCCAGTCCACCGTGCGCCATTTTCCACCAAAATGTTTTGATCTTAGGAGGAAGATTAAGAAGCCATATCTTTGAACAACATTTTCTAACTTCCTCTGCAATTTTGCTACTATTTTCTTGACTATGCATCTCTGCGTTTTCAAAAGAGCTCTTTGAACATAATACCCTGATTTTACAGTGTACTGACCTGTTTTGGTATGGCTCCATGTGAAAGTGTCTGGCTTGTTTGAGTTGCTCAGTATGATATTAGTTATGTACTGCGCATCTTGCTGCTCGAAATCATCTAATTGTTCCATGAATACAATTTGTTACTCCTTAGAAACTCAACCTGAGAAATTGATGATGGTTTTATATCATAATCTTGAAGTTAATATCGCATCACAGCACAAAAGTAACAAGGCCTTTTTCTTGGTCAAAAGGATTGAATTTTTTTTTTTGGCCGACTTGTCAAAAGATTGATTAATCCTTTTTTTTTTGTTTCCCACTAGGATTGATTAATCACATATCGAAATATCTTCAATATTGCTGACGTGGACATTTTTATTGCTAATAAATCGGCCAGTGGATCCTAGCCGTTCATGTTTCCCACAACCGCTTGATCGAACAGCCGCAAAACAAAGTTGATCCTCCGTAGGAAGAACGGACACGATATCTATACTAATAAAGTAGGCTTTTTTATCTCCTTGGGGAAAAATGCCATGTGGCATTTTCTTTTTAATAATTAAAATATTTTCTCAATTTAAATTTAATGAATTTTGGTATTAATTGTGAAATAAATTGGGGGTTTTAAACTTTTTTTCATACAGGTCCAAACGTTTATAAGAGTGTTTTGAATCTGACCCCGACCCGTAGTTGAACCGATAAATCCGGTGATCCAATATAAATCGGATTTGGGTTTTGTGAAAAACCCATAAAACACACAAAACTCACTAAAACTTCGATACATGTTAAAGACTGGTTAAACCAATAGATAATTTTTATTTTTACTATTTTAGTTCAAGTTATGTTTTAAAATTATTTTTATATTCTAAATTTCTAATTAAAAATTTAAAATTTTCAGTTTTATTGCCGTCTTCCTCTTCTTCTACACTATAATTTACGTTTGCAAAAAAAAGTGAGTCATGATTGTGCTTGAGCCGCACTTCCGTAAAACAAACTAAAGCACGATAAGGCTTATTATTCCTCTACACTATAATTTATGTTTGCAAGAAAGGTGAGTAAATTATTTTTTATTTTTTATTTAACTTAGTTTATAACAAATCATTACATTTTTAATTTACGATCAAAAGAATAAAATCATATGATCATGTGAATTACAAAACGAGTTTTGGATTGTTGAAGAAGAAAAACACATGAGCATGACTATAATAAATTAGAGAATGCTCTTGCTGAAGAATATCCCAAAGATGATGAAGTGACAAATTTAGAAAATTTTGTTGGTAAGTTTTAAAATTTAGAGAAAACCAAAATTAGTTGATGTGATCTGGTGTTAGTTTATTTTTGTTATTGACAATTTATTACAATGATGTTTTAATTTTAGTTTATTTTGGATTGGAAGTTTAATTTTATGTCTTGATTTTTTTAGATGTCATAACTCTTATGTTACAATTTTTTTAAATAGTCTAAACTATTTCTTAATATTTTGTATGTACACTTAAAATACTTACCTTTAGTTTTTATATATATTTGTTTTCATAACTAATATATTATTATATAATAAAACTAATTCATTTATTAATCCATGATTCATCCGCGGTTGATCCAATGATCCAGTTGATCCGTAAATCATCCGATTCAATGTCCGGTCGGTTTCAAACACTTGGTTTATAGGATTTCTTTGTATTTGATGTTGGCGATGGAGAATATAGTCTCTCCTATTCTCCTTCTTTAGCATGTCGGCGTGTCGTTCATATAATCAATCCAAATCTCACTCATCCCACTATCTCCTATTGAATGCTTCTTTAGTTCGCTTTCTCGGTTTCATTGTATATGTATAGGCGGTGTGAGAGTTGGACGATAATCCCTTTACTTTTCCAATTCAATCATTGTCGAATTCGGTTTCATTGCTTTCGGAGTTGAAGACAAATCGTGTAGATATTCAGACTAGGATACAACAATTTTGGCAAGCCTGAAATATTAAGAAAGAGGTGAGATATTGGGGTTGATATGTTGTTGATTAATGGGAAGGTACACCGGTTTCTTATTTCAGTTTACCAGTTAATGATTGCTTATTTTTAAAGTGGTAGTTTTCTTATGCATCATTTCCTTTCTCAGGTGGTGCTTTTACATGCGTTAATCAAATTTCTCAGGTTTAACACCTTCAAACATTTCTTGAAAGAAAGCTTAGTCTATGACATAGAAATTTAAGTTTCAAACTAAATTAACTTTTTCTACGACTATTGATTTTTATTCTATTTTTATTAATCAATTAGTAACAACTACTTATGTTATTCTAATTTGAACTAAACAACTTCAAACTAAATAATATACTATGGTCGCAAACCAATATAAAAAATATCATAAATATCTTTTTTTACATATTTTCATTTTACATATTTTTAACATATTTTCTTTATTAAGACCATATAATAAATTATAAATTTAAGTAAGAATACAACATACGAATCCGGCGCGTAGCGCCGGAATATCACTAGTTAATAAATATATTTGACCAAAAAAAAAAAAAAGCGAATCGTATAAACACAAGAATCGGTCTGAAGGTTGAAAAACCTGAGCTTCTTCTTCTGGATCAAGATGGGGAATACGAATTGCATATTGGGAGGTTGCATCGATCAAGCGAGCGTTGGTGTCGTCGAACGTTGGGGCCGTTTCGAGCATATAGCCGAACCTGGATGTCACTTCTTCAACCCTCTCGCAGGTCAGTGGCTAGCCGGTGTCCTCTCCACCAGGATCAACTCTCTCGAGGTCAAAATCGAGACCAAAACCAAGGTTCGATTCCGTATCCTCCCGCTGCGATCTCAAAAGAGGATCTTGAAGTTTATAATTGGATGATTTGTGTGTCTTTTTTTTGTTGCAGGATAATGTGTTTGTGCAGCTGATTTGCTCGATTCAGTATCGTGTGGTGAAAACTAATGCTGATGATGCTTTTTACGAGCTTCAGAATCCAAGAGAGCAGATCCAAGCTTATGTTTTTGATGGTAACTTCTTTTTGCTTTCTCTCTACGTATATTTTTTATTCTTTTTAAGCTTTCTTTGAATGTATGTTTGTTTCTGAATCAATAGTGGTTAGAGCTTTGGTCCCAATGATGACGCTGGACGCACTTTTTGAACAAAAGGGAGAAGTCGCCAAGTCTGTTCTTGAAGAGCTCGAGAAGGTATATATATATATAACATGCTTCTTTAGAGAACCGATTCTTGTAAACTGTTAATCATGTATAGATGTGTTTGGATGCAAAGAGAAAACTTGTAACATTATCGTAGGGTATATAATTATTGTGCTTTCAGGAACTAGTAGTGGCAAGTTTTGTAACATTCATGATTGTGATTTTGTCTTCAGGTGATGGGGGCTTATGGATACAGCATTGAGCACATTCTAATGGTTGACATCATCCCTGATCCTTCTGTGCGCAAGGCCATGAACGAAATCAATGCAGGTAAGATTCATGATCCATTACCGGTGTGAATTCTCAATACTTTTCATGGCTATAACGATTCTTACAAATCTAAACATAGAATGATTTATTCTCTTAAGATCATAGGACATTGTTGATATGTTTTTGTCGAAAGTTTCGTTTTGATTGGTTAGTTACTTTCATCACATCATGGGAAAGTGTTATGACTTTAAAGTTTAATTTGTCTTAAACCCAATTTACCTAAAAATGCAGCACAAAGGCTCCAGCTCGCGAGTGTTTACAAAGGGGAAGCAGAGAAGATTCTCCAAGTGAAGAGAGCAGAAGCAGAGGCGGAAGCCAAGTACTTGGGCGGTGTGGGTGTTGCTAGACAGAGGCAAGCAATAACAGACGGACTGAGGGAGAACATAATGAACTTCTCTAGCAAAGTAGAAGGCACATCGTCCAAAGATATCATGGACTTGATCATGATCACACAGTACTTTGACACCATGAGAGATCTTGGAAGCTCATCTAAGAACACAACCGTGTTTCTGCCTCACGGTCCGGGACACGTGAGGGATATCAGCGACCAGATACGTAACGGTTTGATGGAGGCGTCCAGCGCTCGTGTCAGCGACGAGGTTTAAAAGTGAGATTCACTCGGGGTTGTGAATCTAATTCGTGGGTTTTGGTTTCTTTGATTATGGTTTAAATTACGTTTTAGTACTTGGGGTGTGTGTGAATTTATTTGGATGTTGCTTCCTTTTATGTTTATGCTTTTACGAGCTTCAGAATCCAAGAGAGCAGATCCAAGCTTATGTTTTTGATGGTAACTTCTTTTGCTTTCTCTCTACGTATATTTTTTATTCTTTTTAAGCTTTCTTTGAATGTATGTTTGTTTCTGAATCAATAGTGGTTAGAGCTTTGGTCCCAATGATGACGCTGGACGCACTTTTTGAACAAAAGGGAGAAGTCGCCAAGTCTGTTCTTGAAGAGCTCGAGAAGGTATATATATATATAACATGCTTCTTTAGAGAACCGATTCTTGTAAACTGTTAATCATGTATAGATGTGTTTGGATGCAAAGAAAACTTGTAACATTATCGTAGGGTATATAATTATTGTGCTTTCAGGAACTAGTAGTGGCAAGTTTTGTAACATTCATGATTGTGATTTTGTCTTCAGGTGATGGGGGCTTATGGATACAGCATTGAGCACATTCTAATGGTTGACATCATCCCTGATCCTTCTGTGCGCAAGGCCATGAACGAAATCAATGCAGGTAAGATTCATGATCCATTACCGGTGTGAATTCTCAATACTTTTCATGGCTATAACGATTCTTACAAATCTAAACATAGAATGATTTATTCTCTTAAGATCATAGGACATTGTTGATATGTTTTTGTCGAAAGTTTCGTTTTGATTGGTTAGTTACTTTCATCACATCATGGGAAAGTGTTATGACTTTAAAGTTTAATTTGTCTTAAACCCAATTTACCTAAAAATGCAGCACAAAGGCTCCAGCTCGCGAGTGTTTACAAAGGGGAAGCAGAGAAGATTCTCCAAGTGAAGAGAGCAGAAGCAGAGGCGGAAGCCAAGTACTTGGGCGGTGTGGGTGTTGCTAGACAGAGGCAAGCAATAACAGACGGACTGAGGGAGAACATAATGAACTTCTCTAGCAAAGTAGAAGGCACATCGTCCAAAGATATCATGGACTTGATCATGATCACACAGTACTTTGACACCATGAGAGATCTTGGAAGCTCATCTAAGAACACAACCGTGTTTCTGCCTCACGGTCCGGGACACGTGAGGGATATCAGCGACCAGATACGTAACGGTTTGATGGAGGCGTCCAGCGCTCGTGTCAGCGACGAGGTTTAAAAGTGAGATTCACTCGGGGGTTGTGAATCTAATTCGTGGGTTTTGGTTTCTTTGATTATGGTTTAAATTACGTTTTAGTACTTGGGGGTGTGTGTGAATTTATTTGGATGTTGCTTCCTTTTATGTTTATGGTTTTATTAATGATATAAATAAATAACCCAAAGTACTTTGAACTCTTTACTGTAATGTTCTGAACTGTGATATAATTTTTTTTTCCGGCTAATCTTGTTTTTATTAATCATTGTCGACAATTACAGAGTTTAGTAAAAAGGATGGACATATATGATACACCCCTCATAGATTATTACAAATAAAGGAAAACTTAGCTAATGTGTCCGCACATGAATTAGCTACGCGATAGCAGAGGTGAAATAGACATCTTCCAAAAACCTTCTCCAATGCGATTATGTTGTTGTGTAGTATTTGTAGTCTTATGTTCTGTTCCTTCTTTGTACTCACAGAGTGTAATACTTTATTATCTCCTTCAAATATGACATTTCGACAACCTAGGGACCAACAAGCTTGCATTGCCCAAATCAGTGCTGTTGCTTCCGCTTCCGCTTCTGCTATACTTTGACGTCCTGGTGTAACCTGTTTTTTTTTAAGAGTAAAACCAAATGAAACAAATGGCTTATTTTGGTACAATCGTGGTGATCACTCATTGATAGAAACCCGATGGAGACTACTACGTAAAGGAATCTGATCCACACAATCGTGTTTTTAAATAATATAGGAAACTTTTGACCAGAAAAAATAAAAAATAACAATATCGAAACCCGCTGCTACTCTCGAAAGGTTTGCGAGCCCAGGTTTCATTATTGAAAAATGTAGTTTTTTTTTTTTTGGTCAAACGAAAATGTAGTATTTGATTACTTGAATTAATAAAGACCCATTAGATGTTAGGATGACTCTATAGTTGCATATACTGTTGCATATACTATTACACAACTTAGCTGGCAAGGAGTTTCTTCTTTGGTAATAGTAAAATACTATTGATAATCACTTGTTTAAATTATATCATTTATGCAACTAAAGTTTCAACTACTTTATTCAGCAGTCGTTGTCAACTTCTACTTGTCTAAGAAGTATCATCTTCTATTTAAAGGTCCCTCAAAAGCCATCTCTTTCGCACAAACAACAGCTTGTTTTCTTCCTCCTCTCTCCACTCTCTCTCTCTCTCTCATTGCGAAGATGATAGATTATACCTTGGAGTTCGTCAACAAAACCACTTCCAATTCTTTATTCATGTTCCTCTTCTGCAACGTGATCATCATCTTAATTCTCTTGGGAAACTCTAAACCGGGTTCAGAAGACGGTTCGAAGGAATCCATGTTGATATCTGAATCGGTTCTCTCTTCCAAATCCATGTTGTTATCTGAGTCGACGACTCTCAACTCAAAGACCGATCTTAAGAAACCCGTGTTGATATCTGAATCAGTTCTCTCTTCCAAACCCGTGTTTGTATCTGAATCGGTTCTCTCTTCCAGACCGGGTCCTGAGAAATCCGAGTTGATAGCTGAGTCTACTCTCCCGTTAAATACCGGTTTACAAGAACCGGGAATGATATCTAAGTCGGTTCTTCTCTCCTCCCAACCTGCCGGTTCTGATCAATCGTTGACTTCCAAATCCGGTTTGAATGTAACATCTTCTGGGTTGAAACTCGGTTCAGACTGTTCAGAGAAGGACGAGAGAGGAAAAATGAGGAAGACAGAGAGCTTGGAAGTAGAGAATGAGAGCTTAGAAGTGGAGTGTATGCTTCGTAGACGAGTTGAAGAATTTATTCGTAAAGTTAATACTCAGTGGAAATTAGAGAATACTTATCTCTTATACTAATCAGAGTTTTGTTTGTAATTATCGGAATGCTCTTTTTTTCGAAAACAAAATGTTTTTATGGAAATGCTCTTTGAAAAACAATGGATGGGAAGCAAAAAGTTAATATTTGTGTGACTACATAGTTATAATTCTCTTCTTATAACTCATTAGCTAAACTAGAGGTTTTACCGCGCTACGCGCGGTTTATTTGTGTATCATTTTAAATATATTTAATGTTAAATATAATGAAAAATATTAATTTTATTAATATCATTTATTTGTTTTAATTTAATATATGATAAAGTAGAATAAACATTTTGAAAGAATTGTTATTTTTTTCAAATATCATTAATTTTATTTTAATATATATTTTAGATGTAAACATAATTAAAGTTGCTATTAATATTTTAGTAATCATGTCTAACTCTTTATTAAAAGTTCAAATATTCATTATTTAATATATTTTAAAATTTTGTATTATTTAGATGTATCACATATTTGTTTATAATCATCGATTTAATAAAACATATCTATAACAAATGGAAAATAATAAAAATATATTTGAAATTTCTTTTTTTTTTATAGAAATTATATATTTTTTACTATGTTAAAACAAATATATCTATTTTACTGTGTTTATAATATTTACTTTCTTGTTTTAATAGATTTAAAATATATTTTTCTTAAGTTTTATAATTCTAATAATTAGAAAATAAAAGCCATATTATTTTTTTTTCTTTAAAAATAAGCAAGTAGCATTAAATATGATATTAATTGTTGTTGTTTAATATTTATAAATATTTTAATATGAATTTATGAGTTATGATATTTATAACATGTTAGGTTATATATTTATGAATTATGATATTCGAGAATTAATATATTTATGTTGTTTTATGTTTCTTCACTCACATCAACAAAAAATTGAAAAAGAATTCATAATTGTTTTTCTTTTTTCTACCACCAAAATTTAGGATAAAGTTAAAAAATAAAAATCATAAGTATTTGATGCATTGTTTAGCTAAGAAGATTGCTCATGGAGTATTCAATGTAATGTTAATATAGTATGATAGTTCTAAGTGTGGGATGTGATTTATTTGTTGGTATCAAATATATTATTTGTGTGTAAGTTTTTCTGTTATGTTCATTTATTTGTGAGTGTGATAATATTAACTGATATCATAAAAATAGTAGGTTTATTTTCATTTTGATTGTTTTTCTGTCATCATTATAATCAGTAAATAACATTAAATTACTGAGAATTATATTTGAGATTGAACTTACAAATTATGAATTATTTTTTGTTATTATTTGTTTTGAATCACTAAGACTCTTAGTTTATCTTATATATTTTCTTTTAAATTTATTGGTTTTAGTTAATAGGAAAAATAAATAAATGCTTCACAATAAGTTTTTTTAAAAATTGAGGTATATTGTACTAAAACATTTATTAAATGAACTATACCATCCAGAGTGATTAGAATATTTTTTAACAATATTATTATTCAGTTTCAGCGTATAATCAGTCACTTTTTTAAATATTATATTGCCTTCTATATTTTTTCATATGTTTTACTAAGTAATCTATTATTTTATTTTAAAAAATTACCATAATTTATTATGGAACAAAAATACATATTAGGATATAATATATGTATGATGGTAAAAGTATATCATGTGTTTTGGATCAAGTTACATTCATTTATTGAATAATTATGTGTTATATAACTGTTGTTTTATTTTGTTGTTGTGTGATTAGATTTTATTAATCATTGTTTTTTATGATTATCTTAATCTTTGTTTGTTTGATGACTATATTTAAATATAGGGGTGAATTGTTGTATATATTTTTTGTTTGAACAATGGTGAGTTGTTGTATATTATGTTTTGTAAGTTCGTTGATTGCTTAGTGGGTCTAATGTTTCTTTGTTATGACTGTGATGCACGTGCTCATGCTCTTTGTTGCGGACGTGTGTGTTGTGATATTTTCTAGTTACAACATTGACTTGCATTGCAAGGAATTATTATATGATTACGTTTGAAGTCTAATTATTACAGTCCAAGTTTGAGTTTGTATGACCAAATTTTGTTAGCTAACGGTGTAAAGATCGGAAACATTAAAAGTTAAACAAAATAGGGATAATTATAAAAGAAATTAAAATTTAAAACTTGGCACTAAACGGATCTTCGGGTTGCATCAAATGCTATGGTCAAGTTATCATCTCCAAGATCATTTGCATCTGCTTGTAGTAATAACAATCAGTGCAACTATCAGAAGCAATGAACATGGCAGTATCAGAAGCATCATTAGATGACATCTCAACCCGGTACAGTGATGAAAATCATAGACCATTTGTTATCTGTCAAGGTAATGAAAGTTGCATTAGGACCAGTTAGAACGGGATAATGGAAAATAACGTTAGCTTGGCTTACCTTACAGCCAAACCGTGTTTTCATCATGGCAGGCTGCACACATGAAGGATGAGAACCCTTGCTGAAATTTTCGGGAGCACTTGGAGCTTGATACATATCACCACCCATTTGATGTTTCAATGCTGACAATTTCTCAGTACAGAGGAATTCAGGCAGTCAAGATGGAGTCTAACCTGGGGTGGTGAATTAAGGATATAAGCATTTCTCTCAGATGTTGTCACTGACTCCTCAAAACCCTGTCCAAAACACAATGTGTCAGTACTGAAAAGTTTTAGATTAAACACATGAATAATAGAAAGCTGATGCAAAGAACCTTACCCTTTGAGGTAGCTGTCGCCAGCAGTTCTCTCCCTGTCGAAGTAAAATGGGTTCATGGGGTAGGGTTAAGAAAAAGATCACACCATTGCCAAATTTTCTTTGCATTAAGCTGCATAGCAAAGCCGTCAAAGACACTCGCACGGAACGTAGTACCGCTGCGTTTGGGAAGAGAGGAATGCAAACTCATATCTATTAACACCAACATTAGAAGGTTAAGTGTGCTGTGGGCATGACCCGTGAATGACTGAATTTCCCATAATACATTGAATGCTTCATGTTTCTTCATTGTAAGCAGTAGTGATACCCATATATAACTTTAGAAACAACACCCATAAAACGTTAAGAGCTGAGAAAGTAAGACAAAGATACTGAAAGCTATGAAATATAACTGATAAATGAAATATACCTGGCAACTTGGTGTTCAGCTAATGGCAATTAGGGAAGTGGAACTGTTCCATCGTGATTTACTTACTGTCCTCTGCTAGCTCATTCAATTTTGTTTGATCAGTGAATCGAATAGACACAGGAGCATCAGTGAATCTAGCAGAAATTCTGGATCCTATTCACATAAACACACAATTCAGATTAGCTTCTAAATGCAGACCATTCAGTGTGTGTTTATTCTGTTCCTACCTGAAGCTGAATATTTTTGAGTGACATTATCATTTGCCATCCACTACTAAACGAAGCCACAAGCCTATCAGCATCCTCTGGTACAAACCCTAACCCCGATATCAGTTTACTAACTTTAACATAATCGTATCTGAGTTCACAGCTTGAGATCATCTCTGCAACAAATCAAACTCGTCTAATAACCTCCCCATAAGGTCCAAACCATCAACAGACCCTTCAATAGCCTTCGAATTTTCTCCAGCTTCGGTTAACTTTATCTCTTCCTTGAAAGCACACATGAACTCTTCCGCCACAGTCCTGCTCATGGAAACCTCGAACTCTTGGATCAAGAAAGCGACTTTCAGATTGGGTTGGCCTTGATAACGTTACTGAATCAGGTTATTGATGATCCCGAGCTGGGTCGTCTTCCCGCTCCGTTAGCGCCTACTAACCATGTTTTCTTTCCTCTTTTCACTTCAGTAATGCATCGAGCACGGTGACACCTTTGTAGCTCTTCCTTATGTTTTCTAGCTTCACACTGAGCAAACCGTGGGACCGCCGTTGTTCGAGATAGATATCTGAATGGAAGAATATCGAAACTTTTAAAAACAATGAACATGATATCTTAGATCGAATACCGAGAATATCTAGATTAAGCAGTTGAAAATTTATGATATTAAGAGCGAAACCCACGGAAAACGTTAAAATAGAGATCTAAGATCAGAAACCTTCGCATCTAGGAGAAGCATATGGACTCCCATCAACTCCCCACCACGTTTGACTTTTCTAGCTTCCCAAAATATCAGTAGCCTCACTTCGAGGGTGGAAGAACAGTGGCCAGCCTTCAAATCACGAAGAACACATGAATTAATAACCGGTGCTTCCACTATTATTTAGAATAACAAACCGAAAGTACACATACACAAATTTTTGGTGAATACATTACTTAAGTCGTGGAACAAAGCTGCATCGAGAAAAAAGTATCGTCGACGGGCAAAATAAATTCATCCAAGCAATCAATCAAAATATTATATCAACCCTTCTCAGTCAGACAGAGAGCATAACTCCTACCAGTTTGGGTGGATAGATCATACTCCAACGAAAGGTTGGAGTTGGCTGAATCTGTAGGAGTAACCTTGAACATAGAAGACCAGAGTAACGAATCTACCCAATAGCACAAAATCACGTGCGAGCTAGAATGAACTTAAGCTTTATATTACCTGTGCACAAAGAACTCCAAGAACATGCCTATTGAGAGATCTTCAGCCACTTTAAACATATTTCATGAACTTCAGCTTCATCTTCTTTTGTGAAGGTCATAGAGTTTCCAGGGATGTAAAATTCGAGTAAGGGATTTATATAGAAGTAGAAAAAGGGAGGTGAAACAAAACCATGGAAGAAGATTAAATAAGAGAAGTGAATGATCAAGAGGGAGTCGTAATAAATTCAGATAACAAACGCCGATTTGCAGGGATGTGAAACGATGCCGACGAAGTTAAAGAGCTGGAGTCGATCATCGGTTGCATCAAAGAAGATTGGGTTTGAAAGATATGGGTTAGATGGGCCATGAAGAATTTTAATGAGCCCACGAAGAAACCCAATATGTTTCGTTCTTGATCGAAGAGGACGACATGGCAAAATAAGTGAATCTGATTGGACGAATTTTTCTGATGACGTGGACCATCTCTCTGTAGAGGATATTCTCCTTTTATTAGTGTTAGATTTTGGAGTGAAACCAAATCATACTTTTTCTCAAAAAAAAAAAAATACTCGCTCTATTTCAAATTAATAGATTTTCTGTTTTTTCACAGCATTTTAAGAAAATAACTAATATAATATAAAAAAACTACCAAAATATATTTTAGAAACTGAGGAAATATCAAGTTAAAAATTAACACTTTCAAAAGAGAAAAATTGCAATGAAACAAAGTTACAAAAGAAAGGTATAATCCTCACTACATGCAAAATTTAGAAGTTTGGTATTGTTAAATTTTCTAGATTTACAAATTAAAATTATTTAATAAGTAAATAGAATAATCTGAGTTTTGTATTTTCACATCTATTTAAAATGATATTTTTACCATTAATTTCAATAATATTTTAATATAGGATTAGGATTAGGATTAGACTGGCTGAACCAATTTAAGTCAAGTTGATTCAAGATTGATCATGCTTCTTTTTAGACCTCAGTAATTTTATGTTCAGATTGAATAATCCACGTTTGGATTTTGATATCATGTTAAGTTTATTGGTCTTAAACTTGAAACGAATTGATATTAAATAGAATAACTCAAATTATTTGTATATTAATTATGTAGCTGTCAAACTTTTCATGTGGGAATTTTATATGCTCATGGGTATAGGTCACGAGAAAAATGATACGAATATGGCGACTATCAATCCAGTCTCGAATAACTTGTCAAAATTTTACAAAATGAGAAAGATTGGCCATCTCTAAGTATCCGGATTGAACAAAGTACAATATACTTGATTATATTTCTTGATTTTTAAATTTCTTATATTTTCCGTTCTTTAAAATTTTTGGGAACTGCCTTATTAAAAGATTGGCCACGCCACATTTTGTTTTTCGTGTAAATTCAAACCATGATGATACAAGTTGACTAGCTCACAGAGCTTGCCTAGCTAAACCAAATTAGCAATAAGATGTGTTTGATCATGTAAGAAATATCAAGTTAGCTAAATTTATGTATTGGAACTAGATCAAATCATATCAGGTTTAAATTTCTAACTGTTTAAATAAGTATTTTGCTACATAGCCAAAGTTACAAAAGAAACAAGCAAAATGACGCTGATGCCAACACATAGAATCAAGTCAGAAAGCATATCATATATTTCCTGATCCGATTCAAAAAAGGATTTGTGTGAATAAAGTGCAGCCTTAGTGTTCTCCAATAAAATAAGAAAAATAGAAATGCATTGTCTATGAGTCGCATAAATTTGGACAGATGTAGTTTAGTTTGGTTGGAGGAAACTGCAATTTATATTAAGGTTTGTTCGATAGAGAGGGGAAAAAGCATCTTTCTAGTTCATCAATTCCAATAGTCAATTTTAAAAAAACAAAGTTAACAGATGAATCAATCCGAAAATATGATATGATTTCCTAGACAAGATTGATTTATACAGATCATATTTTATCGCTTCCAACTAAAGACAGTATCCAACATTTACAATTGTTTACTTGAAAATTGATACTTCTGTTTATTATGCGAATTCCAACTTTTCGAAGTTTCATAAACCAACATATGCATTTGACTCTGTACTTGCTTTTTCTTTTCTTTTTTCTTTGGACATTCCGAGTCATCATTGTCTAGACATATTTGTTGAGCTAAAGGCATCTTAAATGGTTTTGCCTCATTTTTCTTCCTCAAAATGAAGTAACTCAATATGTATTTGTATTTTATTCCATTGGTTTCCCTCATTTTTTTTCTTAAGAAAAACATTTCAAGTATACTCTCTCCGTTCTGATTTAAGTGACGTTTTGGAACTGATTTTTTGTTCTACTATATATGACATTTTCCAGAAAACTAGGTAAAATATAGTAATATTGACTTTACCCTTTATAATATTTTTTTAATTAACAAATTTAACTTATTGTTCTTCACGACAACTAATAAAACAGGATAGTAATGTCATTGTGCAAGGTATCTTGTTTTGTGTGAAAAGAATAGAACGTCATTTATAAAAAAAACTGAGGGAGTATTATATTATTATTAGTTATTAATAATTTCAAAATATTTATTTTTATAAAAAATACAAATTTTACTTAAATATAATTTTATTTGAATTAAATCTTCATTATATACATAAACTTATTTTCTAAAAATATAATGATTTATATAAATTTATAATTACATTACCCTTTATTAATAATTTTTATAAAGTACGAAATATAATTATTGAATCTTTTTAGATATAGAGCAAAATTATATAAAGATTCAATAACTAATTTATAAGTTCAAAAAATATTATTCATTTTGAAGAAAAATCTTCTCTAATGGTATATCAGTTTAGGAGAAAAAATGAATTTACGGATAGTGTTCCAATTTGAGAAAATGCTATTCATAAAATAGTTTTTTCCCTCAAAATGATTCACTGTTAAAAAAGATTTTTCTTCATTTTTTTTAATGTTTTCCTTCGAAACGAAGTATAATGGTGTAAATCAACTTTTGGTACTTAACAAGCAGCCTACAAAATTAATTCATTCAATTGTTTAACAAAACAAATATGAGTGCACCTCTTAACTTAGTTTTGGGATATTTATAGGTCAAAGGTCTAGAGTATACATGCACATTTTAACAAAACTGAACCAAATTATAACTCAATGAGAAAAACATCAACCACTGAACAAATCGCCTATGCCACTGTTTTCATTAATGGGTTCTTTGGTGCCTTGAGATTGTTTAGAGTCTCGAAAGGCCTTGGAGCAGCATCAATCAAAGACGTTAATCGTTGCTCGTTCACTAAATTATACACTCAATGAGAAAAACACATGTTCATAAATCAGGTACGTTATAATGTAGATAGATTTCTTTAAAGACGAACCAAATAAAAGTCACTTGATTGTCAAAACGAAAAGTCATTAACGAGTAATTTGAATGAGAGAGAGAGCACACATAAGTTTCGCAATTCTACAACAACCACTTGGGGTCAAAAGAACCCTAAAGATATTACATATCCTCTAATAAAACCCTAAACTCTTTAGTAAGAGATCTCTCTCTCTGTTTAATAAAGACAACTAAAATCTGAAAAAAATGAAAACCCATTAAGACTCTATAAAGAATCTCAAAAGATCAAGAACCATCGATGCTGTTTCGGTTTCACTCACTCAAATCTCAATAATCATCAGCTTGGAACCTCGTTGTCAGATTCAGTATGGCCTCCAAATTCCACATCGTCTTCACCTCCCAAGTTCTCCTCATCTTCTTCGTCGTCGTCATCCTCTCCTGGGAGAGAAGAGAAGAGATCCCTGATATGGTCAGCAGCAGTGCTGTTTCTATAGTAACCTTGGGCCGCGTTAGTGCTCGGCTCATGCGAAAAGGACACAGGTGGTGGAGGTGGTGGTGGCGGAACAACAACAACAGCAGGCCTATTGTTTGGGCCGCCGTTGTATCTAGCCTTTGGATCTTCGGCTGAGCCACCACCGAATGAGATGTTAGAAGCTTGTGTTGTTATGGGGATCCCTAGTCTTTCTCTTCTTTGCTTCTTCATCTGCTGCTGCTGCTGTGATTCATCCTCCTGACCCCCCGCAACAAAAGTCCCAACCATTACCTGAAAGAAAAAACAGATAAAAATGCTTCAGAAACTAGAGTCGATTAAAGCGAGATCAACACCTCCTTATGTTATATAAGTTAGTTACCTGAACAGGACCAGCGGCTATAAAGAGACCAGCGAGACCACCACCAAAGACACGACCATCAGGTCCGGCAAGAGACACACTCATACCTCCAGCTCTGCTTCGGGTTCCTCCACTCTCGCTTGGTATAAACGAACCCGTCAAAGAAAGAATCTCAAAATGACCCTGATCCAACAACAAATTGTTATTATTTAGCAACAAAAAAAAAAAGCTTTAGAGGAATCTCAAAAGAGAGCAGACCTCATAAGTGAGAGTACCACCAGAAGTGGTAGATTGACGAAGTGTAACATTGGAAATGGGACCGTTTGCGGAGAGAATACAAATGGCACGAGAGCCTTCTTGTTGAGAGAATGTCATTATCTTCATTGTCACATCCTAGTAATCAAGCATTGTAACAAAAAGAGTTACAAATCTTGGTGAATAATCATCATAAGTGACAACCTCTTCATATTAAGGTAGGAAAACTTATTCTTTTTTTCTTCCTTATAAACATTCAGTAAAACACACAAATACATACCTCGCCAGCATTTACCGTGAGCACATGAGGAGTAAAACTTGCACTAGTAACAACTTCTCCAGTTCCTACAACTGCAATTTAGTAAACAAACAAACAAATGAGACATTGCTACTTACAACTATACTACTTACAAAATTCATTACGCATCTTAATCACAGTGCTTATCCAATAATGCATAAGATCCATTAAACGCAGCGTATTGATTCTAAAGTGTACAAAGATTCATGTACTAAGATATAGACATTACCAGGAGAAGTGTTGTTGAATTCGAACATCTGAGGATGCTTGACCCAATTGTTATTGTTGTTGTTTGGCTGCGGCTCTACACGTCCGCGACCTCGTCCTCTTCCTCTTCCGCGCCCTCTTCCTCGTTGCCCAGTCGCCAACGGAACGGAGGAGGAGATTGGCATCGGAGAGAGAGTCACGGCGAGTGAGCCGTCGGGGTTATACTTTCTCGGTCTCCCTCTCTTCTTCTTCTGCTCGGAAGAAGAATTCTCCACCGGCATTGTTAAGCTGAAAGGAGGAGCAGCATTCTCAGCAGCTTTAGCCGCCACGGCGGAGGCAGATGCGGATGCGGCCGGGGTGGTGTTGGGTAGTCCCAGCGGGAAAGGGTTAGGGTTTTCGGACCGTGGTGGGTCCATTTGGTAGACACCACTAGGAGGAGGATGAGGAGGAGTTACGTGTTGTTTCAGACCAAAACTGGTTATGATGTTGCTGCTGGTTCCTTCTCTCTCCTCCATGGGGGAGATTCCGACAGTTAGAGGAGAAGTAAGACACTTGAATCTTGCTGACCACGACAGGTTTCAAGCTTCTGAGACAAAAAGACTTTATAAAGTACAGAACAATATAGAAAAAGAGATCCAGAGAACGGTAAGATTCAGAAGAGCAAAACAAAAGAGAAAGATGAAGTTGAAATTAAGTGAAGAGAAAGATCAGAGCTTCCATGGCCGAACCTTAATTTTCACTTGAATTTCTCCTAAACCATTCTTAATTACCTGCACAAAAGAAAAAAATTGATTCTTTTTCTCTTTTTTTCTTTCTATGGGTTGGGTTAAGTTTATGGAGAAATTTCTTTTACAGATGTGAGAAATTAGGGTTTTGAGAAAGAAAATGGGAATGATAAATAATAAAAATAAATAAATAAATAAGAGGAGCGGATACTATTTTATTACATTATTACATTTTGATATTATAATTTAAAAATTGGAAAAAAGGGGAGAGAGAGACGAGAAAATAAAAAAAGTGTAATTCAAAAAAATTGTAATAATGGGGTTAATTAGAAAATTTTCAAAAGAGTTACACGCCAGTCTTGGAATTTGGGATACAGCTAAAGCTAAATTAATTTAATAAAATGAGTAGGGGGCAATTTTTAATTATATACAGTTGGACTTGGGTTTTGAGATTTGGACAGTATTAAAATAGAGAGAAAGAAAAAGATTTGAGTCTTTGTGTCATAATGCTATTTTATATGTCCACTTTTTCTTTTTTCCTTTTCCAGTTTACCCACTTTGACTATAACCAATCCAATTTGCACCTACGTTATATCTGTGATCTTGCGACTCTTGTTCTTGCCATTAGGTGTGGTACGTGACTCTTGTCCTGCGTGGTATGGAGAGGTTCCAAAAAGATAAATGATGTTTCAGCTTTTAAGTTTTTAGTGTAGAAGCACATACTTTGACAAGTGGTTAAAATGAATATGAGAAGTCTTTTTTTCATCAAACCTCTCAACAATCTGAGACAAAAGAAAAAAAAAATCAATGTTGTGTAGAGAAAACGTTTAGTTGGCTTCAAATCTGCCAATACATAGACGTCTCAATTTGCAAATATCTAAATATAATCAAACATATTTCATATAACTAAAATATTAGAAAACTGAATGTTCTCTTCACCTTTGTTTATCAAGTTGGTTATAGTTTGGGAATAAGAGTTCAGTACCTCCCTGTCTCTGCTTGATAGTCCAGGCTTCTGGCCATAGGGCAGAGGGTATTAAAACAGCATGAATCAGAGACCTCAAAGTCATCCACGGAGAAACACAATCTATACTTGTGGGTTTGCAATTGGGTCTATACAGGCAGATCCCTTTGATGAGTTGCTTATCATCAAACTTGACAATTATTTGATGCATCTATACAATAATTAAAGGACTTTTATATCTGCTTATCACTATTTTGGAGCGTTTTCTTCTTTACAGTTACCTCATGAATCAGCGAACTCAAAGGACTTATATCACTAATTTTGGAGCGTTTCTGCTTAGCACTATCTTGTAAAGAGTCCAGAGAAGCAGACTTAGACCACAAATGAACATCCATCAGACTCAGACCTTTGTTTAGACCATCTCACTTTTTTTGTTAGTCTCCAAGAAACATTACACATGCGAGAACGATTACTTAAAGATAAAGCCAATCATATAATTGACTTTTTAACAAACCAAAGAACAATCAATTCGAGTTTATACAAAAAAAAAAGAAAGACAGACAGATTCAAATCAGACGTGGATCAAAGACTCGGACTGTAGCATGAAGGCGAATCTTCGTTCCTCAAAGGAGTACTCAACAACTTCAGGCTTTTCTGTCATCAATCTTGCATTGGTGTTGTTGAGTGGTGTTGCTGCAGTTTGCATCGGGACAGAGATTGTTGCTGGTGTAGATGGGATAGGAATCATTGCTGCTACATTTTTCGGTGTTTGCATCATCATCATCTTCTCTTCTTCCAAGTTCCTTATACTGTTGTTGTTCTTGACCGGAGTTGCAAATGCCGATATCTCATTCACTGCGTTGCTTTTCGGGTTAGGAAGAAGTTGATGTGGCGTAGCTATGTTAGCCTTTGATGCAACCACTGTGGTAGGAAGAGGTGAGAATGGTTTGCGCACTAGTGGAGACTGTAGCTGCTCACATGGATTCATTGACTGTTTCCTTGAAGGAAGACCAGCAACATCAAGCCCTCTTCTTCCTGAAAGAGTATAAAAGAGTTCATTCATCAATGCAATTAAGAGAAACTACTCAACACTATGATTCTATATTAGTTACCAGTTGATAAAGCTCCATCAATCTGGCGCTGATCTGCTTTCTTGTTAGGTTTAGGAGTCTGATGCATCCCTGCTCCTAGGGAGAGTCGTCGGTTGGTTGCTGCACCACCGGTTGACATTCTTGGAACCTTTTTACCACCAAGAGGTTTTGATGGGCTCGGTTTTGAACCGTAAAGCGCTTCTTGTTCTGCTATGAGCTGTCCTTGGAGCTTCTTATGATCCTTTTAACATGTAGAAACCAGTAGTATCACATATAGTCAGATTAGGAAGATTACATTGGCCAAAAAGTTTCTGATGGAAATAAGAGAAAGTGCATACCCGTTGGCGACGGTGTTCTTCCTCTCTTTCCTGCCTGAGTAAGTTATACTCCTCGAGCATGGAAAGTAGACGGATCTACACACAGAAAAGAGAAATACAGATGAACAGCGATGACATAATAGACCAAAGCAAACTGAATCCAATAGAGATTTTATAGAGAAGTCTTACACCATCATAGAGAAATTCAATTCCCTTCTCTTGTTCCCAAATTATTGTCTTCGAGGCTAGTGCTTCAACCATTCCTGAATGAAAGAACATAAAAAAGATTTGTTAATCTTTTCATAGTCTTTTCAGAGCATAAGCATTTGTTATATACTGATAACAAAGAGTAAATTTACCTGGAAGTTTGTTAACAAGATTACGAGCTTTCTCAGCACGCTTGAGAGTTAGATGAGCTCCCCGTCCAGCATTGTAACGGTTATCATCCTGTAGAGTGGAAAATAAACGGAAAATATCAGAATATGTAACCAACTATATGACATGAAATTCTTGAAAAAGGTTTCTGTGATTCAGACTCTAACCCTGTTGTATTCTTCAAGCCAACTTTCTTCATCGCAAGCAGATAACCACTTCTCCACCTTTTCAAGTATATCCTTTCTGCTTAAAGCTTCCTCTTTGATCTTAGAAATGTGTTGCTCGAGATGCTCCAGGACCAATGTGGCATCCACTTTACCAGATTCTATGGCCTCAATAGTCTGATCTATAGCACTGTCTGACACTGGTAACATGTGGGTTTTCCTACATATGTCCTCTAGCTCTGATCTCTTCTTCAGAACAAGTTCTTTCATTTTACTTGCCTTTACCTCGTCCAATCGGGCAACCTCTGCTTCAACCTGTACATGGAAACGGAAGTCATGTTGAGGCTCAGACATGTACATCAAAAAGCTTCCATTAACTTAGCTTGGTCATAGCGTTATAGAAAAAATGTAACCATGAAAAGTTCACCACAGCTTACGTATTTAATGAAGTCTTCAGAGAGACTATTGGCTTGAGTTATTTCATGTTCTGATGCAGCTATATTGCATGTGATATGCTGATACTCTTGCTGCTCTTCTATGGGTGTATCCATCAAATTCCAGAGCTCCAACATGGTTGTTGCTAGATCTTGAAGCTTCATCAATTCAATAAGCAACTATGAGCAACAAGAACAAAGAAAAAAAATCCTACAGAATTCGCAAAGTAACTATGTCAATTTACCTTCTGCATTCTCTGTATCTTAACCTCCCTCAGCTTTTGAACTGCAGCATCCAAGTTCTTAATCGTATGATCACTTAAGCTTCTTGGTCCCTCTGGATCAGTTAATGTGGAATTAACTTGGCTAACAACCTCATTGAAATCCATTCCAAGTACTGAACAGTGAGAATATAGAGTACACAGGTGCTTCCGGATCGTCTCAACTCGATCACTCTGAGGGAAACAACTACACAAAGTAAATAAACAGATAACCAAAAAAAGCCAAGTTCAAATGAAGTTTCACCTTCTCCTTCTGAAGTGCTTGCAGATGGCAGTGTAACTCTTCAAGCTTTCTCATAGACAAGTCAGACTCATCGATGAGTGGTTTCGATTGAACATGTTCTCCTTGACCTTTGATATCATTAGTGATACTCTCTATTTCTTCCAAGACAACCATGAACTGGCTTCTTCTCTCGGTTTGCCTCTTTTGCATCTCTTCAAGTTCAGGAAGTATAGTCCCAAGCTCTTGTTTCAAGCTCCCAACGCTTGGATCAGACTTAACACATACAAAAAAAGAAGGTTAACATGGAGCAAGTAAGCTTCTTCTTCAACAACTTTCTATCTTGGTTACTTATTATTAGCCATCATATTACAACACACTCACCTGTCTTATATGGACAGGACGCTCCCCAAGTGCAGAACAGAAAGCAGCTAGTTGTGCTTGAGCATCAGCAATAGCTTGTCTCAGCTGAGCTCTGCAACGATTAGCTTGGTCAACTTTTCTTCTGTATACTTCCAGGCACTCACGTTCAAGCTCAAGTAACATCTTATCTCTATCAGTCTCAGATTCTCCAACTTCATCCCAAATAATCTGAAACAAAACAAAACATCATTTCATACAGATAAAAAAAAAAAAAAAAATTAATCACACACCTGAAGTTCGTAAAGGAGAGAGCCACATGTTGACTCAACTTGAAGAATCGGATCTTTCTTCACACTTGCCATTTCGAAATGCTTCTCTTCCTGCTCAGAGATTAAAAAAAGGAAAGCCTAATTATGTCATTTCCAGAAATAGCACTGGAGATTTGCTAGCGATTCCCATTGTAAAAGACATATCTATCAGCTAATTGAAAGAAATAAGCATTCCAAGCTATGTAGAATCAATATTTACGATTTTCAAATGAATCGAGGAGAGGTTTTGAAGTAAGGGTTCTGAAATACTTGCCTGGAAACTGGAGATTTATCGAATGCTTTCAAGAACTGATCAACTGGAAGAAGATCGATCTGATAAACTCTTTCGATTGGCGTATTAGTTTTCGAAACAATTTGAAAACCTAGATCGGGGTGAGAGAGAGAGAGAGGAGGAATATAGCCGTTGGAAGATGTAAATGGTCGAAGATGATGATGACAAGAGATTAGGCGTTACCGGACCACCAAGCTCTTCCCTAATTCTTTAAATTGGGCCTTCCTTTTCCAACTTTTTGAATTTCAAATATCGAGTCATACTCCAGTGCATCGCGCTTCATAGTAGACAATTGATCGTAACCGTCCAGATGTGATATTCCCTTCAACGGTTGAGATCAACATACAATGTGAATCTATTCGAACCATGCTAAAATGGACATTCCCTTTTTTCTTTCATTCCTCTCTATTGGTTAGCTGAGTCAGCTTGCATAATAAGTTTTTTTTTTTTTTGATTAAGCTTGCATCATAGTTGAACATAAACTAAACATAAAATGTCTCGTCATATTTGATTACATGTAAAAACTCTACAATTGTCGACAAATAAACAAAATATCTTATAGCTGAAAAAAACAAAATATCTTATACTATGAAACCGGCGATGAAGCAAACTTGAAATAATTTTAGAATATAATATGGCCAACTTAACACGTAAAATACCCGACTGAAAGTTTAGTCTCTAGCAACAATAACCTGGATTAAGTAAACTTCGGCTTTGTTACGGTGACTTAAAGAACTCAGCTGATTTATGTGATAAAGTGAGTTATGTTCACTTGTTATGACCGGCTTATATATCGGTGGGCTGATTTATGTGATAAAGGCCGAAGTTATGTTCACTTGTTATGACCGGCTTATATATCGGTGGGCTGATTTATGAAAAATAAGGCTGAGTTCTAGTTACGATCTGGTGAGTTAACTATCGCGGTGATAAAATGATCGTCGGCGGTGACTTATGAGAGGTTCTTTGCTGTCGCTTTGTTTAATCAGCCGTAATAACCTGGATTAAGTAAACTT
Source organism: Brassica carinata (assembly GCA_016771965.1). Classification (NCBI taxonomy): domain Eukaryota; kingdom Viridiplantae; phylum Streptophyta; class Magnoliopsida; order Brassicales; family Brassicaceae; genus Brassica; species Brassica carinata. The sequence continues at coordinate 59,606,613 of CM028687.1, read as the reverse complement.
CGGCTTTGTTACGGTGACTTAAAGAACTCAGCTGATTTATGTGATAAAGGCCGAAGTTATGTTCACTTGTTATGACCGGCTTATATATCGGTGGGCTGATTTATGTGATAAAGGCCGAAGTTATGTTCACTTGTTATGACCGGCTTATATATCGGTGGGCTGATTTATGTGATAAAGTGAGTTATGTTCACTTGTTATGACCGGCTTATATATCGGTGGGCTGATTTATGTGATAAAGTGAGTTATGTTCACTTGTTATGACCGGCTTATATATCGGTGGGCTGATTTATGAAAAATAAGGCTGAGTTCTAGTTACGATCTGGTGAGTTAACTATCGCGGTGATAAAATGATCGTCGGCGGTGACTTATGAGAGGTTCTTTGCTGTCGCTTTGTTTAATCAGCCGTAATAACCTGGATTAAGTAAACTTCGGCTTTGTTACGGTGACCTTTTAGCGAAAGATTAATTACTAGACTAGCATTCATTTGCGGCTGATTTATATGACGAGACGGCTTACTTATTAACGAATATCTTTATTACGGTGATTTATTAGCAAAAGATTAATTACTAAAATAGTATTAACGTATCAACCGACTTATGAGACACGCGTTGAGTTATGTCCATAACTCACCAAAGGTTACGGTGACTTAAAGAACTCAGCTGATTTATGTGATAAAGTGAGTTATGTTCACTTGTTATGACCGGCTTATATATCGGTGGGCTGATTTATGTGATAAAGTGAGTTATGTTCACTTGTTATGACCGGCTTATATATCGGTGGGCTGATTTATGTGATAAAGTGAGTTATGTTCACTTGTTATGACCGGCTTATATATCGGTGGGCTGATTTATGTGATAAAGTGAGTTATGTTCACTTGTTATGACCGGCTTATATATCGGTGGGCTGATTTATGTGATAAAGGCCGAAGTTATGTTCACTTGTTATGACCGGCTTATATATCGGTGGGCTGATTTATGTGATAAAGTGAGTTATGTTCACTTGTTATGACCGGCTTATATATCGGTGGGCTGATTTATGTGATAAAGGCCGAAGTTATGTTCACTTGTTATGACCGGCTTATATATCGGTGGGCTGATTTATGAAAAATAAGGCTGAGTTCTAGTTACGATCTGGTGAGTTAACTATCGCGGTGATAAAATGATCGTCGGCGGTGACTTATGAGAGGTTCTTTGCTGTCGCTTTGTTTAATCAGCCGTAATAACCTGGATTAAGTAAACTTCGGCTTTGTTACGGTGACCTTTTAGCGAAAGATTAATTACTAAAATAGTATTAACGTATCAACCGACTTATGAGACACGCGTTGAGTTATGTCCATAACTCACCAAAGGTTACGGTGACTTAAAGAACTCAGCTGATTTATGTGATAAAGGCCGAAGTTATGTTCACTTGTTATGACCGGCTTATATATCGGTGGGCTGATTTATGTGATAAAGTGAGTTATGTTCACTTGTTATGACCGGCTTATATATCGGTGGGCTGATTTATGTGATAAAGTGAGTTATGTTCACTTGTTATGACCGGCTTATATATCGGTGGGCTGATTTATGTGATAAAGTGAGTTATGTTCACTTGTTATGACCGGCTTATATATCGGTGGGCTGATTTATGTGATAAAGGCCGAAGTTATGTTCACTTGTTATGACCGGCTTATATATCGGTGGGCTGATTTATGTGATAAAGGCCGAAGTTATGTTCACTTGTTATGACCGGCTTATATATCGGTGGGCTGATTTATGAAAAATAAGGCTGAGTTCTAGTTACGATCTGGTGAGTTAACTATCGCGGTGATAAAATGATCGTCGGCGGTGACTTATGAGAGGTTCTTTGCTGTCGCTTTGTTTAATCAGCCGTAATAACCTGGATTAAGTAAACTTCGGCTTTGTTACGGTGACTTAAAGAACTAGGACCGACTTATGAGACACGCGTTGAGTTATGTCCATAACTCACCAAAGGTTACGGTGACTTAAAGAACTCAGCTGATTTATGTGATAAAGGTGAGTTATGTTCACTTGTTATGACCGGCTTATATATCGGTGGGCTGATTTATGAAAAATAAGGCTGAGTTCTAGTTACGATCTGGTGAGTTAACTATCGCGGTGATAAAATGATCGTCGGCGGTGACTTATGAGAGGTCGCTGCTGTCGCTTTGTTTAATCAGCCGTAATAACCTGGATTAAGTAAACTCGGCTTTGTTACGGTGACCTTTTAGCGAAAGATTAATTACTAGACTAGCATTCATTTGCGGCTGATTTATATGACGAGACGGCTTACTTATTAACGAATATCTTTATTACGGTGATTTATTAGCAAAAGATTAATTACTAAAATAGTATTAACGTATCAACCGACTTATTATGAACTTAATGGCTGGTTTACTTTGGCTGAGTTAAGTGTTCGTTAAGTGGTGACTTACCAAATTTCCATGTCATCATCCATGTCAACTCAGATTTGCCATGTCATTACAACTGTGAAATTAGGGTTTATGTTACAAACGCCTTCGTTCTTCATATTCATCTTCATCTTATTCTCTTTCTAAAATCTTATGGATCCGTAATTATTGTCTCGTAACCGGATTAAGAAAAATAGATATGTATTCCAACCCGATAGCGAGGATGTATAGTTCGCAAATAGATGAGAAAACAACACCACTCTTAACTGAAGTCAAGACTCGATGATTACGGTTTGAATGAGTGGAGTCATCGATTCAGCTTAGCTACATATTCTCGAATAAAGCTTTGAAAACAATGGCGACGACACACCACCAGTTTACATTTCCAATACCGACAATTGCAAAATTTTTAAGCCTAAGGAAGATCGAAAAATTACGTCTCGTGTCGAGATTGGGAGAAGGATGATGGTGAATTCAGTCGAAGACGGAGGAGAGAAGAGTAAAAGATTATACAGTTCGAAGGAGAAGTTTCAAAAGTTGAATCTAGATACCTAACATTACGAAGAGGTTTACGATGGTTTAAGTTTGGAGGAGGAACACGGCGACAATGAGAATAATTTCTCTAGTATCTTGGACGGATCAAAACAGAAAGATGTTGGAGAAGATGAAGAAATCGAAGAAGACGATGAATTTGATAGCCGATTTGATATGTTCGATGACTCGGATGGTGCGCCATCCGAAGATGATAACTTCAGCTCATACGGTGAGTCTCCAAAGACAAGACGAAGATTCACCGACACTACCGCCTAAAAGAGATCTAAGAACTTGTGGATGAGCGGATGTAAAGGAGATCCGGAGGCTCTAAGGCTAGAGATGTCTTCGCTAAACCTTGCTGTAGGCAACGATACGAGAGTAAAGCCGAGTTAGAAAGACAACTGAAACTTCTTCGAAAGATGGATTTGATTTTGATGTGGAAGTATCCAATCCAGATTTACTCATTGTTAAATGTTGGGTTGGTGGATGTATCCGAGAGTTCGTGCTTCAACACAAGGGTATTCTCCGGCATTCTATGTTCGTATTTACAGTCGTTACATACATGTTCTCAGAATCGAGCTCTAATCGAAGTCGACAAGCAACACCAGATATTTTAGGGCAATTATGCGGGGACTATCTCGGTGACATTGGTCCAGCCGTTCGACCTACGAGTGTCGAATAGCTCTCAATAAGCGGTTTGGTCTCAAGGTAATTAATTTCTAAAGGCTGACTTACATCTACGATAAGGTGAGTTATATCTTAACTGGCTGACTTACATCTACGATAAGGCTGAGTTATATCTTAACTTGGTGACTTACATCTACGATAAGGCTGAGTTATATCTTAACTTGGCTGACTTACATCTGATAAGGCTGAGTTATATCTTAACTTGGTGACTTACATCTACGATAAGGTGAGTTATATCTTAACTTGGCTGACTTATCACATGTCCGGCTGATTTAGTTAAACTATATGATTTACGGGATGAGTTATTTATACGCTTCGGCTGAGTTATTTAAGTTATTAGGTTGGGCTGAGATATTTATACGCTTCGGCCGAGTTAGATGAGTTATTGGGCTGAGTAACATTTTGGTTGGGCTGAGTTATTTATCGTTCGCGACTTATCTTATTTGTCTTCATTTGTGCAGATGTCTTATTGGAAATCATATAAGACACTGAAATTTGCAAGGAAATCAATGAGGGAACACCGAGAGTGGGTTTGAAAACTTGCCTTCTTACTTATACATGATAAGAAGTGCAAATCGGATCTGATAGCAGCGTCTTCAAATCGATGAGTTTGGAAGATTCATGTATGTGTTCCTTGCGTTTGGTGCGAGCATTAATGGGCTTCCTTTCATGCGCAAAGTTGTGGTTGTCGACGCACGCTTCTGAATGGCAAATACAAAGGGACGCTTAACAAAGACTAGCTCGGGATGGTAATTTTCAGATTTTTCCAATAGCATTCGGTGTGGTTGACACGTAAAATGATGATTCGTGGCACTGGTTTTTACGCTAACTAAAACATTTGATACCGACGACAAGGGTCTTGCGATAATCTCGATAGGCATAAGTCGATTGGGAAGGCTATTCAAAATGTGTATCCGTTAGCTTCGGGAATTTGCACGCACCATTTATATAAGAACATTTTGGGACGGTACAAAGGAAAAAATGTATTTCGCCCGTGAAGAAAGCGCAAGATGTTTTAGGATGCCTGACTTTACCGCAATTTACGAGGAGATTGAAGCGATTAATCACGAACTTCACGGCTACCTCGAAGAGCAGATCCCGATTGTGGCGTGTTCATTTTCGGCGAAAGGTATAATTTGATGACTACAAACATTGCGGAATCAATGAACAAAGCATTGTCAAATGCTAGAGGTCTTAACATTGTTCGACTATTAGAATCGATACGGGTTATGATGACCGGATGGTTTCTGAGCGGAGAGATGATGCTGCATCGCAGCCAACCACGCTACACGCTGTAGAGAAACTACTACGTAAGTCACCTGTAACGTTGAATAAGTCGATCAAATAGATTGCATAAGTCAGCCCACATTATAGTTAGTTACATAAGTCACCAAATAGATTGCATAAGTCAGCCCAAAAGGTTGCCTAAGTCAGCCCACATAGATTGCATAAGTCAGCCCAAAAGGTTGCCTAAGTCAGCCCACATAGATTGCATAAGTCACCATTATATTGTATAAGTTAGCCGTAACTTTAATAAGTCACCTGTAATGCTTTTCATTGTTTATTTATCTATAATAGGGTCGTGTTACTACCGCAGACCGCTGACGGTACAAAGGATCGATGCTCATCACACTGAAGTTACATATGGATCTTCGGTGAGTCTTTGCATGTTGTTAACTTGGAAGGAGAAAGTGCACATGCAGCGTTTTGAACGGAGAGAATTCCATGTTCGCATGCAATTGTACCGCGAGTCCGTGAATGTTTCTCGATATCCCCGCGGCAGTCCTTATTATACCGCTTATTTGGTGAGCGATATGCTCATTCATCATGCCGGTTGATTCAGCGAACCAGTTCCGTGATAACGTGGTTAACCTACCATGCTTTCCCGCCTATTCGCCGTCAGCCAGAAGGCCTAAGAAAAATAGGATGAAATCTGCTTTAGAGGTTGCACTTGAAAACAAACGCCCTAGAAAAGAACACACATGTTCTCGTTGTAGACAGAGTGGTCATAATGTGAAAACTTGTCCGATTTAACGATGATGTATTGATTTGAATTATGTAGACTATTGGTTGTATTACAGCTGAGTTATTGGTTTTAATGTTTTTATTTACGGCTGAGTAATTGACATTTAAAGACCGAAGTTATATGAAAGGCTGAGTTAACTAAATAATGTGGTGGGTTATTTACATGTACAAGCTGAGTTATTGGCGTGTACAAGCTGAGTTATTGGCGTGTACAAGCTGAGTTATTGAACATATCTACGAGAGCAAGCTAGACTCTAGTTAGCATCCCTCTTCAGAACCACATTTGATGATCTAAACATCGATCCGGCAACGCGATTAAAAATTCCCAAACTTCAGAGCTGTTGAATCTCTCTTTCAGTTGTAGAAAATCCTCGAAAATGTAGAAGGTGAGTTAGTGTTTCAGTTACATTGTAATGACTATTTAAGAGCCACGATACTATGAGCGAAGGTACACTTTTCTTTAAGAACCCTAATCCCAACTTTTTCTTGAAAAAGTTACTTTATTACATCTATATATGAAATGGGCCAGCTATGGGCTAAAATATTTTCAAGTTCCCGACAAACATATTTTCAAGTTCCCGCCAACGGCTGAGTTAATGTCATATTACGGCTGAGTTTATGTTTAGGAAAATTTTATGTTTTAGGGTTTAGGGTTAAGTATTTGGGGTTAGTGTTTAGGATATAGTGTTTATGGTTTAGGTACCACTATAAAATATAAGAAATTACACAAATTCAGTTGAAAAAAAATTATATGGTATACTTTGTATTTGGTGCGCTCAACACCTATATAGTTACATAAGGTTTTAAGTGTTTGTAAGACAACCTATACCTCAAGACCATTATCAATTGAAACTTGTAAATTCAATGAAGTATACACATTCTGTTGGTTATATATTCATCTAAAACTCATAATATTAATTTATAATAACTTTTAAAGTACATTTCCCAATTTTAGGGTATGTGTGTGGTTTGGCTGGGTTATCTAAGCGAAACGGCTGGTTTATAAACGATCCGCTCGGTTATATTAAACCCTTTCGATTTTAGGGTATGTTTGTGGTTTGACTGGGTTATCTAAGCGAAACGGCTGGTTTATAGAAACGATGTACTGGGTTATATTAAACATACCATTAGCTAAAGTCAAATACAAATCGCTCAAAAGGCTACGTAAATTGTTCATACATCTTATTTCCTCCTTCATCGAGGATCTCTGCTGCCATCTTCACCCGTATACCTTGAATATTACTATCATTTATCCCATCAAAGTCACGCCAAGCTAAGCATTCCACAAACTTCAATGAATACACTCCACAATCGCCAATCTGATTGTTTTGTGGAATGTATTTGCCTTTCCTCCTTCGAACTAAAACTGCGTCTTTTGGGTTTTGAATTTGGCGGGAATATTCTCGCTCAAGATCAAAGGTAGCATTTGCGTAAGAGGCTTAAATGCATCTATAATTTTCTTTTCACTTTCGGTGTTACCTCTCCAATGATTGGATCATAGCAATCAATCTTCTCCTTAAGCGGATCTATGTGAAACGCCACCCAATGATCGCCACCGGTTTGAAGCACTCCATACGATGATCCACATCCTCAAACCACTTCAAGTTTGTAGGACAGTCTTGGGGCATCCTACCATTTGTTAACTCTTCATAGCCATTATCTTTGAATTTCATCCGCGATGGATTTAGCTTGAACTGCTTGTAATCGTGAACCCATGTACCGAGAAACCGATGTCAACAAATGCAATGCGCTTGGACCAATATGGGCTGGGATCTCGCATGGACCTTCGATGAGGACTCGCAGAACGCTAACATGCTATGCAAAACAAAAATCAAGTCAATATAAACGAATAATTAACTCAGCCATATAGAATACATAACTCAGCCTCATAGAATACTAACTCACCGTAAAGAACACATAACTCAGCCACAATGAATACTAACTCAGCCTCATAGAATACTAAACTCAGCCGTAAAGAACACATAACTCAGCCACAAAAATACTAACTCAGCCTCATAGAATACTAACTCACCAGAAGAACACATAACTCAGCCACAAAGAATACTAACTCACTCATAGAATACTAACTCACCAGATGGAACAAATAACTCAGCCATAAAGAACAAATAACTCAGCCATATAGAATACATAACTCAGCCACAAAGAATACTAACTCACTCATAGAATACTAAACTCAGCCGTAAAATTTAATAACTCAGCCATATAGAATACATAACTCAGCCACAAAGTACAAAACTCAGCCTTATGGAACAAATAACTCAGCCACAATGAATACTAACTCAGCCTCCTTATCGTCCTTCTCTTTAACTCAGCCGACTCCTTAGCTAACTCAGCCTCCTTATCGTCCTTCGCTTTCTTCTTTAACTCAGCCGCCTCCTTAGCTAACTCAGCCTCATAGAATACTAAACTCAGCCGTAAAATTTAATAACTCAGCCACAAAGTACAAAACTCAGCCTTATGGAACAAATAACGCAGCCATAAACAACAAATAACTCAGCCACAAAGTACAAAACTCAGCCTTATGGAACAAATAACGCAGCCATAAACAACAAATAACTCAGCCACAAAGTACAAAACTCAGCCTTATGGAACAAATAACTCACCGTAAAATTTAATAACTCAGCCATATAGAATACATAACTCAGCCACAATGAATACTAACTCAGCCTCCTTATCGTCCTTCTCTTTAACTCAGCCGACTCCTTAGCTAATCCAGCCTCCTTTCCTAACTCAGCCTCAAGGAATACTAAACCCACCGTGAGAAAACATAACTCACCACAAAGAATACTAACTCACTCATAGAATACTAAACTCAGCCGTAAAATTTAATAACTCAGCCACAATGAATACTAACTCAGCCTCCTTATCGTCCTTCGCTTTTCTTTAACTCAGCCGCCTCTTTCCTTTCCTCAGCCAGCCGTGCCTTGTTCTCAGCCGTCTTTCTTCTCTTTAACTCAGCCTCCTTATCGTCCTTCGCTTTCTTCTTTAACTCAGCCGACTCCTTAGCTAACTCAGCCTCCTTATCGTCCTTCGCTTTCTTCTTTAACTCAGCCGACTCCTTAGCTAATCCAGCCTCCTTTCCTAACTCAGCCTCCTTATCGTCCTTCGCTTTCTTCTTTAACTCAGCCGACTCCTTAGCTAACTCAGCCTCCTTATCGTCCTTCGCTTTCTTCTTTAACTCAGCCGACTCCTTAGCTAATCCAGCCTCCTTTCCTAACTCAGCCTCCTTATCGCCCTTCTTTAACCTCATTTCCTTTTACCTTAAACTTTAACTGCGTCCGCTCCTACGGCTGGGTCTTTAGAAGGAGAAACAGAACAAAATCAACATCACTTGCCTGAGCAACTATTGTGATGGCCTTAGCAGTGAACTAGAGATAGAGGCCTTAGCAGGTGGACTAGTGACAGATTGCTGCGGCGGTGGTGGCGGCGGTTCGCGGTGGCAACGATAAAGATTGTTGTTCGAACTTTAGATAAGTACTCCTCCACTGAAATTGACTAAATCAGCAATGTCGGAATCTCTAGACTCAGATTCGGTTAACCGCTCTTCAAATCTGTCGAATCTCTCATCGTAGTTGTCGAATCTATTATCGTAGCTGTCTATTTTGAAGAAATTTTCTCCAAAGAATGCATTATGCTCAACAATACCTTCTTGTTCTCAATATCTTCCGTACCTTCCTTCTCGCTAGCACCCTTCCCTCCACGCAGCTTCATCCTCAACAATGCTGCTCACTTTCTTATGTTTAATGGGTGGTTCAGCCTTTGACGAACCACCAGCCTTTGTTTGTTTGCGTTTTACGGTGTTACCCAAAACCTCTAACAAACCGACCAGATATATGTCCGTTATCAAGTTCACGAAGTCGTGGTGTCGCCCGATTCATCCGCCAGTGAGGAAACATCTCTTCTATGGAGTCCTTCATAACCATTTTTCTCACGCCACCTACAAAACCAGCCACCAAAACAAAATAACTCAGTAGTAAAATTTAATAACTCAGCCACAAAGTACAAAACTCAGCCTTATGGAACAAATAACGCAGCCATAAACAACAAATAACTCACCAGAAGAACAAATAACTCAGCCGTAAAATTTAATAACTCAGCCACAAAGTACAAAACTCAGCCTTATGGAACAAATAACTCAGCCATAAAGAACAAATAACTCACCAGAAGAACAAATAACTCACCGTAAAATTTAATAACTCACCAACAAGTACCAAAACCCAGCCACCATATAAACACTATCTTAGCCATCAAATAACTAATACCAAAACCCCACCCCTTAATAGATAAGTACTTATCACTCAGCCAACTAATAAATAATAAATCACCGACACCTTACCTCGCCATGTTCTCTAATCTCCTCGCTATGACAAGATCAAAACTTGTAATGCACGCTTCCACCCCATCGAAAAGAGGAACTTCTTGCTCATTGACCACTCTCCCAAAACGCTCTCCAAAACAAGTGATGACTCATACCAAACCAACAACACGCCCTTCGGACCGCTTATGGTGTATGACCTTCCTTGTGGATCCAACCTCTTAATAGAGTCAACAAGAACTTCATATGCTGTCCGACCCCATGGATACGCCATCATGGCTTCATCGTCGAATACTCTTTTTGCACTTTCAAACGGTATCCTAGAATTATGATGCAAAGCATAAAGTCCCATGGCTTGAAGAAGTAACAACCCTAGCCATTTACGCTGATCAAAACTCGGGCGGACGGACCTCTAACGCTACCCTCAGTTCATCTAACTTTGGTCCTTGCCCAAGCGGCACATTCAACACCTTCCAAAACGCTTTGTATTGGTCGTTCAAAACTTTCATGGCACGGATCGTGTTTAACCCAGCTTATCTCACCAAATTCGTTTAAACTAAATCTGATAGGTTCATTACCAACTAGACTCCAAATCTCCTTCTTGTCTACCGTTGCCGACATAGTAGATAGTGTACAGCCTACTGCACCACACGCCAGCCCGCTAGCTTAACAATAATTCCAAGAGGACTCGCCTCGGGTGATCCCACACATCCAGTCCTAATGCTTCTCGGCGTTAGGGAATTCTCCCATATGCATATTGTGATTAATCTCTTTATTTTCTAGTTTAAGCCCCTTCAACAGAAAGTCGTGGAGCATAGTCCGTGCTTGATCTTCGAAATAGCCATCGATCCTAAAACACACATATATATAAATCAGTCGCAATAGAAACAAAACTCAGCCAAAACAAAATATATAACCCAGCCACAATATAACGCAGTCTTAATAGAAACAAAAATCAGCCACAACAAAATAATTAACTCAGCCAAATCATAATCAATAACTCACCGCATTATAATCAATAACTCACCACAATATAATCAATAACTCAGCCATATCATAATAATAACTCAGCCACAACATAATCTATAACTCACCAAATGGAAATCTATATTTTCACAACGTAAATCAAACTCAACTCAGCCACACTATCCAATAACTCAGTTACAACATAGTCTATAACTCAGCCTCATTGTAAATTAAACTCGGTCACAAGATAAGTCAAACTAAGCCACAACATACCGAGAAGAAGATGTCGTAGATACGGTTGCGTAGAAACTTTGCAGAGAAGAGAATGTCGGAGACAGTTCGACACGAGACGATTTGGTCCGACAAAGATGATATCGAGACGGTTAGGGTTTAACGAGGTCGGCGAAGATGATAACGGAGAAGACGATATCGCAAACAATTTGAAACGAGTTCAAAACGAGTTTATTTCAAATCGGTTAGGTTTAACGAAATCGCAAACACTTTTTCCTATTCATCGGAGATATGAGACGGTTGATATTCCGGTGTCAATATTGATGACACAAATTAATGATGGATTGATATTAGTGGCGTGGATTTAATAATTAAAATTTATATCAACACTAACAAAATTAAATAAGGGTTTTATTGTAATTTACTGTAAACCCGAAAATATTCTAAAGAATTTTAAAAATATATGCTATTCTAGTCATATCTCAACTAATGTATGCTATTATAGTAATTTTCACTTTTCTTTTTCCTTTTCCAGTCTACCCACTTTGACTATAACCAATCCAATTGTCACCCACGTTATATCTGTGATCTTGCGACTCTTGTCCTTGCCATTAGGTGTGTGGTACGTGACTCTTGTCCTGCGTAGTATGGTTCCAAAAGATAAATGATGTTTCAGCTTTTAAGTTTTTAGTGATGAAGCACATACTTTGACAAGTGGTTAAAATGAATATGACAAGTGTTTTTTTTTCTCATCAGACCTCTCAACAATCTGAGACTAAAGAAAAAAAATCAATGTCGTGTAGAGAGAACGTTTAGTTGGCTTCAAATCTGCCAATACATAGACGTCTCGATTTGCAAATATCTAAATATAATCAAACATATTTCATATAGCTAAAATATTAGAAAACTCAGTGTTCTCTTCACCTTTCTTTGTCAAGTTGGTTATAGTTTGGAATCAGTGTCAGAGCACCTTCCTGTCTCTGCTGGATAGTCCAAGCTTCTGGCCATAGGGCAGAGGGTATTAAAACCTCATCAATCAGATAAAGTCATCCACGGAGAAACACAATCTATGCTTGTGGATTTGCAATTGGGTCTATACAGGCAGATCCCTTGATTAGTTGCTTATCATCAAAATTGACAGTTATTTGATGCATCCATACAATAACAAAAGGACTTACATCAGCTTATCACTATTTTAGAGCGTTTTCTTCTTGACAATTACCACATGAATCAGCGAACTCAGAGGACTGGACTTATATCACTATTTTTGGAGCGTTTTCTGCTTATCACTATCTTGCAAAGAGTCCAGGAGAAGCAGCCTTAGACCACAAATGAACATCCATCAGACTCAGACCTTTTTTTAGTTTAGACCATCACTTTTTTTTGTTAGTCTCCAAGAAACCTTACACATGTGAAAACGATTACTTAAAAGATAAAGCCAATCATATAATTGACTTTTTAACAAACCAAAGAACAATCAATTTGAGTTTATACAAAAAAATAAAGACAGATTCAAATCAGACGTGGATCAAAGACTCAGACTGTAGCATGAAAGCGAGTCTTCGTTCCTCAAAGGAGTACTCAACAACTTCAGCCTTTTCTGGAAGCAATCTCGCATTGGTGTTGTTGAGTGGTGTTGCTGCAGTTTGCATCGGGACAGAGATTGTTGCTGGTGTAGATGGGATAGGAATCATTGCTGCTACATTCTTCGGTGTTTGCATCATCATCATCTTCATCTTCTCTTCTTCCAAGTTCCTTATACTGTTGTTGTTCTTGACCGGAGTTGCAAATGCCGATATCTCATTCACTGCGTTGCTTTTCGGGGTAGGAAGAAGTTGCTGCGGCGTTGCTATGTTAGCCTTTGATGCAACCACCGTGGCCGAGATGGGTGAGAACGGTTTGCGAACTAGTGGAGACTGTAACTGTTCACATGGATTCATCGACTGTTTCCTTGAGGGGAGGCCAGCGACATTAAGCCCTCTTCTTCCTGCAGGAGAATGAACGATTTTTTTCATCAACGCAGTTAAAAGAAACTACTCAACACTGTGATTCTATATTAGTAACAGTTTACTGCGAGGCTTAAAAGTTACCAGTTGATAAAGCTCCTTCGATCTGGCGCTGATCTGCTTTCTTGTTAGGCTTAGGAGTCTGATGCATCCCTGCTCCTAAGGAGAGTCTTCTGTTGGTTGCTGCACCACCGGTTGACATTCTTGGAACCTTTTTACCACCAAGAGGTTTTGATGGGCTCGGTTTTGACCCGTAAAGCGCCTCTTGTTCTGTTATGAGTTGTCCTTGGAGCTTCTTATGATCCTTTAACATGTAGCATCACATAGAGTTGGGTTAGGAAGATTACATTGGCCAGAAAGTTTCTGATGGAAATTAGAGAAGTTACAACTACATACCCGTTGGCGACGATGTTCTTCCTCTCTTTCTTGCCTGAGTAAGTTATACTCCTCGAGCATGGAGAGTAGACGGATCTACACACAGAAAAAGATGGTCAGCAATGACATAATAGACCAAAGCGAACTGACACCAATAGAGATTTTATCGAGAAGTCATACACCATCATAGAGAAATTCAATTCCCTTCTCTTGTTCCCAAACTATTGTCTTCGAGGCTAGTGCTTCAACCATTCCTGAATGAATCAACATAAAAAGATACTACCTTAATAATCTTTTCAGAGCATAAGCATTTTTATACATTGATAACAAAGAGTAAACATACCTGGGAGTTTGTTAACAAGATTACGAGCTTTCTCAGCACGCTTGAGAGTTAGATGAGCTCCTCGTCCAGCATTGTAACGGTTATCATCCTGTAGAGTGATTAATAACCAGAAATATCAGAAAATGTAACGAGCTTTGTGACGTTACAAAGGTTTCTGTGATTCGGACTCTAACCCTGTTGTATTCTTCAAGCCAACTTTCTTCATCGCAAGCAGATAACCACTTCTCCACCTTTTCAAGTATATCCTTTCTGCTTAAAGCTTCCTCTTTGATCTTAGAAATGTGTTGCTCAAGATGCTCCAGGACCAATGTGGCATCCACTTTACCAGATTCTATGGCCTCAATAGTCTGATCTATAGCACTGTCTGACACTGGTAACATGTGGGTTTTCCTACATATGTCCTCTAGCTCTGATCTCTTCTTCAGAACAAGTTCTTTCATTTTACTTGCCTTTACCTCGTCCAATCGGGCAACCTCTGCCTCAACCTGTACATGGAAACGGAAGTCATGTTGAGGCTCAGACATGTACATCAAAAAGCTTCCATTAACTTAGCTTGGTCATAGCGTTATAGAAAAAATGTAACCATGAAAAGTTCACCACAGCTTACGTATTTAATGAAGTCTTCAGAGAGACTATTGGGTGCAGTTATTTCATGTTCTGATGCAGCTATATTGCAGGTGATATGCTGATACTCTTGCTGCTCTTCTATGGGTGTATCCATCAAATTCCAGAGCTCCAGCATGGTTCTTGCTAAATCTTGAAGCTTCATCAATTCAATAAGCAACTATGAGCAACAAGAACAAAGAAAAAAAATCCTACATAATTCGCAAAGTAACAATGCTATTTACCTTCTGCATTCTCTGTATCTTAACCTCCCTCAGTTTTTGAACTGCAGCATCCAAGTTCTTAATCGTATGATCACTTAAGCTTCTTGGTCCTTCTGGATCAGTTAATGTGGAATTAACTTGGCTAACAACCTCATTGAAGTCCATTCCAAGTACTGAACAGTGAGAATATAGAGTACACAGATGCTTCCGGATCGTCTCAACTCGATCACTCTGAGGGAAACAACTACACAAAGTAAATAGACAAAAAAAAAAAGAAAAAAAAAAGAAGCCAAGTTCAAATGAAATTTCACCTTCTCCTTCTGAAGTGCTTGCAGATGGCAATGTAACTCTTCAAGCTTTCTCACAGACAAGTCAGTCTCATCGATAAGTGGTTTCGATTGAACATGTTCTCCTTGACCTTTGATATCATTAGTGATGCTATCTATTTCTTCCAGGACAACCATGAACTGGCTTCTTCTCTCGGTTTGCCTCTTTTGCATCTCTTCAAGTTCAGGAAGTATAGTCCCAAGCTCTTGTTTCAAGCTCCCAACGCTTTGATCAGACTTAACACATACAGAAAAGAAGGTTAACATGGAGTAACACATACAAATAAGAAGGTTACACTCACCGGTCTTATATGGACAGGACGCTCCCCGAGTGCAGAAGAGATGGCAGCTAGTTGTGCTTGAGCATCAGCGATAGCTTGTCTTAGCTGAGCTCTGCAACGATTAGCTTGGTCAACTTTTCTTCTGTATACTTCGAGGCACTCACGTTCAAGCTCAAGCAACATCTTGTCTCTATCAGTCTCAGTTTCTCCAACTTCATCCCAAATAATCTGAAACAAAACAAAACAACATTTCATACAACAAAAAAGGATATGATATGAAAGACAAGAGACTTTTTTTTTTTAATATATCACACACCTGAAGTTCGTAAAGGAGAGAGCCACATGTTGACTCAACTTGAAGAATCGGATCTTTCTTCACACTTGCCATTTCGAAATACTTCTCTTCCTGCTCAGAGATTAAAAAAGGAAACCCTAATCATGTCATTTCCAAAAATAGCACCGAAGAAACTTGAGATTCGTTAGCGATTCCCATTGTAAAAAACATCTCAATCAGCTAATTGAAGAAATAAGCATCCCGATTCCGAAGCAAGCAATGATAATTAGCTTGAAATCGTTTGAAAGTAGAAACCCAAACTATGTGGAAACGAATTTGACATTTGGAGGCAAACAAATTTCTAAAGGTTTTGAAGCAAGGGTTCTTAAATACGTACCTGTAAACTAGAGATTTATCGAATGCCTTCAACAACTGATCAATTGGAAGAAGATCGATCTGATGAACTCTTCGGTTTGGCGTATTAATTTTCGAAATAGAGAAACGATTTGAAAACCTAGATGGGAGTGAGGAGAGGAATATAGCCGTTGGAAGATGTAAAAGGTCGAAGATGATGATGACAATAGCTTAGGCGTTTGCGTTTCCCTAATTCTTAAATTGGGCCTTCCTTTTTCAACTTTTTGAATTTCGAATATTGGGTTTTAATCCAGTGCATCCGCGCTTCGAGTAGACAAGTGATCGTAACCGTCAAGATATGATATTCCCTTCCAACGGTTGAGATATATTCGAGCCACTGCTAAAATCGACATTTTCTTTTTGAGAAATAAAAATAAAATCGACATTTCCTTTTTCTTTGATTCCTCTTTATTGATTAGCTGAGTTAGGTTGCATCATAGTTGAACATAAACCAAACAAAAAAATATCTCGTCATATTTGATTACATGTAAAAATTCTATAATTGTCCACAAATAAATAAAATGTCTATACTATGAAGTTGTGACTAAGCCAATTTGAAGCAATTTAAGAACTTGACATGGCCAACTTAGCAAAACATAAAACACGGTCTGAAGGGTTTAGTCTCTAACAAAAATATCGTTTGCATTCACTCTCTTCGAAGTTGGAAGGTAACTCTATTTCGAGGTGCAGTCTAACAAGTTTCCCCAACTGGTGCTACTAGCTATGAAACCAAGAAATAATGCTTGTTACCTAACCTGATGACCATAAGCCAATTCATGTTTGGTTAAGTTAAAATAAAAAACTGACCCAAAAAGGTTAAAATAGAAAGAAATTAATAAATATCCATGGTTTAGGCCCAAATCAAGTCCATGAGAGATATTTGGGCCCACAAACGTTAGCCAGTTTCAAACCACCGGAAGTGTTGGACGACGATGTCCAGAGCCGGATAACAATCTGCAAGTTTAGAATTTTACACAAACGACGACGTTCCCGGTTTTAAACTGTAAATTACAAAATACTCCCAACATTTATTTCTTATTTTCGCTTCCGCCCTCGGTTCGAAGATCGTCGCAGGAAACTGGTCGGAAGTACTGTTCGCATCACCACGATCTCTCTCCAGATCGTCCGCCACTCAAAAACCTCTTCGTCAATCCTCCTCCGGTCCGCCACTAGCTATGGCGGTAGATCTCAACCGTATCTTTTCTAAGCTTCACCGTTCTAAGATTCGAATCCAAATCACTTTAATTCCATTTTCCTCTTTTTTTTTTTAACAGGAATCGTCTGGTAAGACGCTGATGGATCTGATCTCGTCGGATCCAACCCCGGTTCCTCCACAGTCTACCTCTTCGTCCACGCCGTCACAGCCGTCTCCGGCAGCCGTATCGGCGGGTTCGAATATGCACCAGCCAATGTCGACGAAGACGACGCTGGGAGAGAAGAAATCGAAGAGAGCGACTTTGATGCAGATCCAGAGCGACACTATATCTGTTGCTAAAGCTGCACTGAATCCTGTTAAGGCCAATATCATGCCTCAAAGGCAGAGACAGAGGAAGAAGGTGCTGCTTCTTCTCTTGCGCCAATTGTTGGGTTGTATTGTTCAGTGTGCTTGAACTGTGGGAAGTGTTATCATATTTGATAGTGAGTATAGATTTGAACATTGTTAATAGGAGGAATAGAACTGGGAATAGCTTGAGGGATAAGATCTACTTTTAAATTGTTCTTGGATGTAGTTTAACACGGTTTATGTTGGAAATGAATTTCACAGCCAGTTTCATATACGCAACTTGCAAGGAGCATTCACGAGTTAGCTGCCACCTTGGATCAGGTTCAGCTTTTGCGCTTTTGCTCTGCCTTTCAGACCCATCCTCATCTGGTGAAAATTGTATCTGAATGTTTCTTCTTTTCTCTCGAGTGAACAGAAAAGTTCCCAGAAGCAACTAGTGAATCATGTGTTCCCTAAGCTGGCTGTGTACAACTCCGTTGATCCTTCTCTGGCCCCATCTCTTCTTATGGTATGTACCGCTGGTTGCTGGTATCATTTGTTTTTTTTTTTAACTTTATAATGGAGTATCTAAAAATGATTCATTCGGTTGGACTTTTTTTAACCCTTTTTACATGAATTTTCAAGGGTTTGCGTTTTGAAACTTATCTGTCTAATAGAAGCATCAGGTTTTTAGCGTTCTTTTCTTCTTGTGATTGACACAGCTTAATCAGCAATGTGAAGACCGGAATGTGCTACGATATGTTTATTATTACTTAGCTAGAATTTTGTCCGATACGGGTCTGAGTCCAGGGGGTGGTATCCCCACTCCTAACTGGGATGCTCTAGCAGATATTGATGCTGGTGGTGGAGTCACAAGAGCTGATGTTGTTCCTCGGATAGTGAATCAGCTAACATCGGAAGCTTCTAATTCTGAAGTTGAATGTGAGTTTCACTTAGCCGTTGGTTTGGTTTCAATCTTTCTTATATATAGAAATTCTGCCTTATGGCTGAAATGTTGTTTTTAGTAGAACCGTGAGGACTGTCCTTATCTGATTTATTTTATAATGGTATTGCTTGCTTGTTTAATCCTTCTTAATGAATATTCGAATAGCCTTATAATATTCTTTTGATGGAGACGATTAGAAATAATGAGAGCACTTTGTAGCATTCTCTTGCAACTTTCCTTCTGTGATGTGACTGGGGATGAATTTCTAACCTTAGCATTTGTTGTTTTTCAGTTCATGCTCGACGACTGCAAGCTTTAAAAGCTCTGACATATTCACCGTCAGAAAATTCTGAGCTTTTGTCCAAGTTGTATGAGATTGTATTTGGCTTGCTTGATAAGGTTTGTCTTACTACTAATGCTCTCTATTGTTCAACAAGATACGTTGCTTATGTCCCTAAGTCTGGCTTAGGCATTCTTATTGTTTCTCTTATCAGTAAAGTGGTTCAGTTTAAGTAATATTTCCCAGTTCCATGCAGAAGCACTGATTATATTTCATGTCGCTTTCAGGTTGCTGATGTTCCACATAAACGAAAGAAAGGCGTCTTTGGGACAAAAGGAGGTGATAAGGAGGTATCTTTCTCAACTCTTAGGTTCCTCCAGTAAAAGGCTTAAGGCTTCTTATAAGTCATGTTTCCTGCATTTCATAGTTTTCTTTTCATTAACTTGAGCGTTCTTTCTCCTTTTTTTTCTGCTAGTCGATCATTCGGAGTAACTTGCAATATGCTGCTATGAGTGCACTAAGAAGACTTCCTCTTGATCCAGGAAATCCCGTTTTTCTGCACCGTGCAGCCCAGGGGTAAGACTTGTTTTTTCTGTTGTTCTATCTATTGAAGT
The DNA here is from genome assembly GCA_016771965.1 of Brassica carinata. NCBI lineage: Eukaryota > Viridiplantae > Streptophyta > Magnoliopsida > Brassicales > Brassicaceae > Brassica > Brassica carinata. The sequence goes on along the minus strand of CM028687.1, from coordinate 59,587,255 downwards.
GATAAGGGTATTGGAATTTATAGTTTAGGTGATTTTTCAACTCTTCACTGGAACAACGGTTTTTTTAGTTATGCATGGATTGAAACTTAGTCTGGTCCACAATATTGGCAGTGTTTCATTTGCTGATCCTGTTGCGGTGAGGCATTCGCTGGAAATTCTAGCTGAATTAGCTGCAAGAGACCCCTATACAGTTGCAATGACATTAGGTAAATAAGTTATTCAGCCAATTCCGCCTTCAATTTTTTTGCCGTTCTATATCTGTGTAGAAACATCATTCAAAATTTGATTTGTCTTAATCTTTGCTGCAGAAAAGCTTGCGTCTCCCGCAGGTATGCTTAACAGGCCTAATCTCTTATTCACTTGTCTGATTATAAAAAGACTCTGGAACACGAGTTCTTAATGCATTCTACGAATTGATTTGTTTTTGAGATTTACTCACGATTTTAATGACAAGCCAACTCATCTTAACATAGTCATACAAGAAGGTTAGAACAGATCTGTGTTAGCTGATTTACCTTTCTTGGCTGCACCAAATTAGGGGCCTTGCAAGATATCCTACATTTGCATGATGTGCTTGCTAGGGTTGCCCTGGCTAGGTTGTGCCACGGTATATCCAGAGCTCGAGCGTTAGATGGTAAGCATATCAGGCTTTTTATCTCACTACTGCATGTCATCGTTAACTTTTATTTACAACTTAGTAGTTTCCTTTCCATTTTCCTACAGAGAGGCCTGATATTAGAGCTCAGTTCAACTCAATTCTCTATCAGCTACTCCTAGATCCAAGCGAAAGGGTATGCTATGAGGCGATTTTGTGCATTCTGGGAAAATACGATAACACCGAAAGGCATGGGTTCTATGACTTTGCTTTCTCTTGATTCATTCTTTCTAGGACTTGACTGACCAAAATTTACTGCATCATTTAGGATGGATGAGCGTGCTAGTGGGTGGTACCGCTTGACCAGGGAGATCCTAAAGCTGCCTGAGGCGTCATCCAAGGATAAATCTAATAAAACCAAGCGCCCGCAGCCTCTTATTAAGCTTGTGATGAGAAGGTAACCTAGCTCGATGGAAGACTCTGTTTAGGATTATAGATGGATTCCCTTTCTTCGCTAGAATGTTGCTATAAATTGTAATGGTTGTGTTTCCTGTAAAGAACTTCACTAATTGATCCTGTCCGTTCAGGTTAGAGAGCTCATTTCGCAGTTTCTCAAGACCTGTACTTCATGCAGCAGCAAGGGTTGTGCAAGAAATGGGAAAGAGCAGGGCTGCAGCGTTTGCAATGGGTTTAGAGGACATTGATGAATCAGTTCATGTTAATGCATTTTCTGACGCTCTGGATGATGCTGAAACAAATGACAGTTCTCACCCAGAAGGTACATTATCAATATTTCTCAAAAACAGAATTCACATGAAATAAAATTCATGTTTTTGTTACAAACAGAATTACGGAAAACTATTTTTATAGCTGGTAGAACTGAAACTACAAAGCCCTGAATTGTGATAGTGGAGCTCCTCCCACTTCCTCTTACAAACCACCAATATCTCTATATAAACCCTTCCCCAAATCTCTCAGACACTATGTAGTTAGAGACTACAGAGCCAAAGTTGTGAGTAACCACAGTAAATCCCAGTTACCCTATAATAGTTAGATCGTAGTAATAGAGCCTTCCTTTAAAGTCAAAAACCACTGCTTCTATTAGTTTGTATATTTATTTAGTTAGATGTATAACTGATGCACAAATATCTTTCTAAATTTATATGGAGTATCAAAGTTCATGCAAGATTTCGGTCATTTAAGCATTTTGTTGAATTGAATTGGTTTAATACTGTTAAAAGTCACCAACCAGAAATGTAAGTTAAGTCATGGCATCTAAACTCTGATGGTACATCAATATTATTATCTGACTGTTTTGTTGTACCTCGAATCTTCACAAAACTAAAATTGTGAGTGAATTCAGTGCTGTAATAAAATGATATAATTTACTTAATCTGTCTTCTTTTTAGACCTAAACAAAGGAACATGTTCTTCCTATCGCTTTGATTTCCATTTGCATAATTCTTTGAATATGGAGGGTATCTCATCATCTTTTGATTTGTAACATGTCCTGTATCACTTTGCCTCTCTGCTGTTATACCCTTTTTTAATCATTTTGATTGTTGGACTATTGCAGGAATACGGAGAACATCATCTATATCCGCCGGGCCTGGTCGCAATGAGACAATCGCAAGTTTACTGGCTTCCTTGATGGAGGTGGTTCGAACAACAGTAGCATGCGAGTGCGTGTATGTCCGAGGAATGGTTGTCAAAGCATTGATATGGATGCAAAGTCCGCATGAATCTTTGGATGAATTGAAATCAATCATTGCCTCAGAACTTTCCGATCCTGCCTGGCCTGCAGCTCTAGTTAATGATGTTTTGCTTACTTTGCATGCTCGTTTTAAGGTAAGTACGATATCTTCTTCTTTTGCAATGGAGACTTGTGACAAATTTTATCTGCGAAACTGAAGGCAAACTTAAACAAATTTGTTGAAAGTCAAATGTGAACTGTTTTTTTTCCCTCTAGTTAACATTATTTATTTGTGTTTCACAGGCAACTCCAGACATGGCTGTTATTCTTCTCGAAATTGCTAGAATTTTTGCTACCAAAGTTCCAGGGAAAATTGACGCTGATGTCTTACAACTGCTCTGGAAGGTATTCCTTCTCGCTAACGTCATCTTAAAGTCCATATAATTTACTTAATCTGTTTGTTGTATACTATAATTTTTCTGTTTCAAAATTTCAGCGTGTTAGACAATTTGAGATCTTAAAAAGTTTGTATACGCTCAAATTATTGTGGGATGTTATGCTGAATTTTTGTTATCTCAAGTAGTTTATTTTTACATGATTTACTAATGGGATGATCAACTTCTAGACATGTCTTGTTGGAGCTGGTCCTGATGGGAAACACACAGCTCTGGAAGCAGTGACGATAGTACTAGACCTACCACCTCCACAGCCAGGATCCATGTCAGGACTGACATCAATTGATAGGGTCTCCGCATCAGATCCAAAGTCGGCTCTGGCGCTGCAGAAATTGGTGCAAGCCGCTGTAAGCATTCCTCAGAAGGGTTTACATGCATTTGGTAACGTTTCCAACAGACTATCTTAGCACGAATATTGTGCAGGTATGGTTCCTTGGAGAAAATGCAAATTACGCCGCTTCAGAATATGCATGGGAATCTGCAACTCCACCAGGCACTGCACTTATGATGCTGGATGCTGATAAAATGGTTGCTGCTGCCAGTTCTCGCAATCCTACTCTAGCTGGTGCATTAACTCGCCTCCAGAGGTGTGCCTTTAGTGGTAGCTGGGAGGTATACCACTATATATTGTTAAACTATATGAGTATTACTTGTAGGATTTCCTGCCTAATTGTTTATGTTTTTGGGATAAACAGGTTCGAATTGTTGCAATTCAAGCTCTTACAACAATAGCCATTAGATCTGGTGAACCTTTCAGGCTGCAGATATACGAGTTTTTGTACACTTTGGCTGAGGGTGGTGTACAGTCTCAACTTTCTGAAATGCACCTGAGTAATGGGGAAGACCAAGGAGTTAGTGGTACAGGACTTGGAGTCTTAATAACTCCGATGTTAAAAGTTCTTGATGAAATGTATCTAGGACAAGACGAATTAATCAAGTAAGGAAGGAATCTGAACTTTTCCCCCAGTAATTCATGCATGTATGTTACCTGTATATTATTTTATGGTTGACTTGCGATTTTTTCTTGACAAGGGAAATACGCAATCACGATAATGCAAACAAAGAATGGAAAGACGAGGAGCTGAAAAAACTATACGAAACACACGAGAGGCTGCTAGATTTTGTTTCCTTGTTTTGCTATATTCCAAGAGCCAAGTATTTACCCCTGGGTCCGATAAGGTACATTCTGAGTTCTGAACCCATTTTATCAATCAGTGACGGTTAACTCATTCAAGTGCATCATACTTACTTAGGATACTTATCCTGGGTAAAGCACAGAGAGGCAATCATAGGGAAACATCAAACCCTCTTAACTGTTTCCGAGAGACCTCTTGCGTTAGCTTTTTATGTCATATGCATAGCTAGTTTAACATAACCTCAATCCTGACATAAAAGAAGGAAGCATCATTTTTCACAGATTCTGAAAAATTCAAGAACCATGTCAAAGTATATACTGTGTTAATTAACAGAAAATCAGATTGTTAAATTTCATGTTGGGTGATCTTGCTGTGGACCTCTCTTGTATGCATTCTTGTGTCCCCTTTCTCGGGTTTCTTTATATTACTAAGTGCTTTTCAGTGTCTATTGCCGTTTTATGTGAAGATACTGATATGTTATTTTGTTTTTTTTCTCATCTAACCTATGAAGTGCAAAGCTCATTGACACATACCGCACAAAGCACAATATCACAGCATCTTCTGGGTCAACCGATCCAACTGTTGTTGCTACTGGTATTTCGGACTTAATATATGAGTCCACTCAGCCTGCCCCTGCTGCGTCAAACTCCAGTGGTCTGGATGATGATCTGGTGAATGCTTGGGCTGCAAACCTTGGTGATGATGGTCTACTCGGAAACAACGCCCCAGCTATGAGCAGGGTCAGTTTCCGTCTTTATCCACTATCCATTCGTACATGATTACATTATAGATGGTACCCTATTTTTCTATGTCTCCAAATGAATCTCGGACCTATATAATACTTTTCAGGTCAATGAGTTCATTGCTGGAGTCGGAACAGATGCACCAGACGTTGATGAGGAGAATGTCTTCTCTAGACCTTCAGTTGGGTATGATGACATGTGGGCTAAGACTCTTTTAGAAACTAACGACCAGGAGGTATAAACTAGCTATATTCATCTTTAGGGCTTTCTTCAAGTTGACTGGAATAAACTAATTTTTAGTTTTAGGAGGGATGCTAAATAAATGAGTTCTATTTGCATTTACAGGAAGATGATGTGAGATCAGGTTCATCGTCTCCAGATTCTACTGGATCAGTGGAAAGCTCTATATCCTCTCATTTTGGTGGAATGAATTACCCATCATTGTTCAGTTCAAAGCCTTCGTCACAAGCAACGGTAGGCTATACCCAAACTCTTCCTTGTTACCTAGTATGCTATTTGTGAAAATTACCGGCCATAGAGTTTCATGCAGTTATACAATGCTATAGTCGCTAGAATATCATCATTCAGATGGATTATTATGTCTTTAAGCTCCTAAGTCTGAGTTACAAGAAAACTGAGAACAAAAAGACAGTTTAAAAAAGGTAAAGGCATGTTCATAGGTTTAGGATGAAGAAGCTTGAACGATATATATATATATATATGAATCATCATAAGAACTTTTGAATGATTGTGCCTGTATGGGATGCGAAGCAGCTATCATCTACTTTTAACTTATATGAAATTGCAAACTCAAATAGGGAAAATCGGGTGGAAGCAAATACCAGTCCACATATGAAGGCTATGGTTCCCCGGTAAGCTGAAATTCTTTTTCAGTGTTTGTATGTATGTATACGGCGCTGACATGAGCTGATGATTCCTTACTCTTCTCTTCTTTTTTCAGATAAGAGAAGAGGCTCCTCCGCCTTACTCATATTCTGAGCCACAAGGTCGTGAATCGTTTGAGAACCCTATGGCAGCAGGGTCTGGTTCTCGAAGTTACGAATCAGATGATGATGAACCAAGGAAATCCACTGGTACAAGATTTGGAACGGCGCTCTATGACTTCACCGCGGGAGGAGATGATGAGGTAAACTTAGAAATATGGATATGATTCAGTCGAAGCTTCTTTCTTATTGTTCCTGGGAAAACAGTGTTATAATTCAACAACACAATTGGGTTTGTGTTGCAGCTAAACTTGACGGCAGAAGAGGAATTGGAGATAGAATATGAAGTTGATGGCTGGTTTTACGTAAGTTTCAAATGACAAACGCATGAGTCTTTGTGAGGAGTATTAACTTAAAAAAAAAAAAACTAAGCCTAACTGGGATGAACGTATATAAATTATGACAGGTAAAGAAGAAGCGGCCTGGCAGAGATGGGAAGATGGCTGGACTCGTACCCGTTCTTTACGTTAACCAATCTTAAGTTTTGTTGAAGCCGAGGGTGAGACTTAGATAGATGCCCAGTAAGTTCTGATCCATGATTTCTTTGAAAGATAATACTAAATCAGTGTACATGAATTGTATGTACTTGTTGGGGTTTGATTTGTATCTCACTGGTTATTCATTGTTAGCTTAAGTTTTTACTTGATAGACATCTCTTTGAGTTATTATTTCTATTGCTATGTTTGAATTCAAGAAATAAATTTTATATGGAGAAGAGTCAAATTCAACTATACAGTCACGCAAATTCATATATGAAGTATGTTGATCATTTTATCGATTGAATCATGAAAGTACTATACATTTATTCTAACTTGTTTTGTCAAACCATAAGATTTGTATACTAGAAAGTATTATTGGTTATATTTAACTTCCCAAATGTCATCCTGGCATACACACCTCAGTTTATCTGCAATTTCAATCATGAGAGTTGGAGATAATTCTGATCTGATAACAAAAGACTTGAAAACTTCAAATAGACCCATCGGTCTGATAAAAGCAGAACCAAACTCAGATTTGTGTGTACCATTTGTTCAAGGGTCTGGGAAAATACAACAACAAAAAGAAGAAGTTACATAGACATGGACATAATCTGTCGAGCAATGCCAGGTTCTTGTTGCAACAGCTCCCTCAAGTTGCTCTCCACCTCTGCAATCTTCTTCTCCAAATTCTCCTTGGATGTCTGACATTAAAATCATCCCAAGGCAAATATGTTTATGTACAATCATCATCTCAATGCTTCTACTATAACTTATCAGATCTTTAAATCCTTAAAAAAGTTACAAGGGTTCTATCTGATGTATGGTACCTCAAGAGAAGCAATAGTAGCCTCGCTATCCTTGAACTTCTGCTCTTGTTCAGCCACTAGTACACTCTTGGGCTCTAGAAGAAACCTGTTCAACCATATGATGAATCAAAAACTATATAACATCAGCCTTTGGAAAAATTCTTCTCCCAATAGCCGGAGTATTATAAGTTAAACCACTAACGTTCTTCCTGCAAAAACAAAAACCAGAACACAACAAGTTTAGACTTGATAAACAAAAAGTAAAGCTACTACTACTTACGAAACCAGAAAAAAAAGGGTAAAATCAAATTTTTACCTATAGACTTGTAGGTGTTTGCATCTTCAGGCAATGGCCGTAGCTCCTCCAAGGTCAAGTAAGCACGTTTTCTGTCTCCTTCTTTGTTCCGCATCTGAGTCTGCACCTACAAAAAATCCATAGTATACACATTCACACATATATTACTATCAGTTTGATTACCATATGGAAAGTGCTAGGAAACCAAATTACAACTATAATAAATGTGTGCCCTCTTTTTTTTTTTTATCTCCAGTACCAACACTGAATCATATTCACGCAAAATCGAGCTTCTATCATTGGAAAACAAGAGCCTTAAATTAAAAGTCTGCAATCATATTCATACGGCAAACCTAACATTGAATCAATATGATTATTTTAGACCACAAGTTATAACAAATCTAACATTGTCTCAAACGAACAAACCTTTTGTAATAACAAAATAAATTAAAAAGAAAGAAGGAAAGATGATTGATTGATATACACCTGCTTCAGCTTTCCGGTGAGATCGATCATGCTTGCTTGAATCTCTAGAAATGCCTGTAAACATAAATTATTAGAATCCCACTCGGAGCCCCTTAAGAAATTAAGCAGACATATCTAGATCGTTTGAAAGAGAGATACTTACAGTTCGGGTTGCTTCGTCCGCCATATCTGCAGATCTGTAGCTGAGAGCTTCCACTGCAGAAATAAAGGTCTTTTCTTTCTCGTTTTAGGGTTATAGCAAAAAAAAAAAAAAATAGAGACAACTTTGGGGTTGCAATCCCTTTTGTTGGGGTAAAATGTCAATTGAACCCTCAAGTATTTGAAATTACAAAACAAACCCCAAATATTTTGTTCACTTCAGAGGGTTGGTTATATCTCTCATTTAAAATAGTCTGATAAGAGAAAATGAAGACACGTGTTAATAAGTGCAGAGGATGAAAATGAATCTATAGATCTGGTGACATGACACCAAATGTTTTATGTGAATTATTCATGTGAGGATGCCTTGGACCTCTCAAATATTTTTTTTCTTACATCCTCTTTTATACACCACAACAGTATACATCATGTTCATAGGTAACTTCAGTTGGAAATGTTGACAATTGCCTTGATAAACTAGCAAGAATTTACAAACTATGGAGCTAAGCCTCTTTGTGTCGGCATGGAAATGGGCTTGTTGACTTGAGGAAATTACGTGGGCCTTTTATGACTTTGTTGAGCCCATTTTCGTTTGTTGATGTTGCTCTGTTTTCTGAGCCAATAATATCATCTTTGGCTGCTACCTCTGCCATGCTAACAAACTCTTTATCCCCGTAAACAGAACCTGCGAATATTTCGTCAGAGATAACATGGATGTTCTTCTCTTGACTAGCAAAGGTTAAAACTGCATGTAGCGTCTCTCTTGAGTACGTATGTTTCCAACAGGATTTGATGAGTTTAAAAAGAGGATATTAGAAACTTTACTTCCGCGTTTCCTAGATTGATTCAGACCTTGCTCCTCACAGTGAAATTATCGGAGCTACGACAGTATACCCACATAAGCTCGACACCTGTCCGAAACTTAATATCACTATCAAAGCTGCAAATTATGAGAGTATCAAACACTTTCATAACATATGCTAAAAGCCTACCCTGCATGGATTATTCGTGATTAAAAGTCAAGTAAAACTTATTTTACTATACTTATTTTACTATACTTACTATATCAATAATTTTAGTTTTCTTTTCTTTGATTAAATATCAAATTGATTGAAAACTTAGAAACATGACCATTTACATGTGATTGTGGGTCTTATTGTAAGATAGAAAAAAAAGAATGAAACAATATGGCATTAATTTTTTTTTTTGGTAAAATGTTTTTTTTTTGAACATTGGCTTAAGTCAAATGTTAATATGGCATAAGTTGAAGTTGAGCTCAATAACAACCCGTTGTATTGTGGGTCTTATTGTAAGATGGAAGAAGATAATGAAATAGTATGGTATTAGTTGATGTTGAGCTCAAACCGACGTCTTAACAACCCTTCGTATTTACCGAGTAATCGTGTACTTGAGGGACAGAATATGGTTTTGCATAATCTTTTCAGTGAGCTGCGTGACCTGAGTAGTGGTTTTCCATCCTTTTTGTTGTCGTCGATAGTTCCTTTCACGCCACAATGGTAGATGGTGACTTGAAAAGCTAACCAGAGCATAGATAAAATCAAGGGAGTGTCGTGTCAAAGCCGTGAACTTCTGTATCGTATCGCCCCAGTCTGGTGTTGTTCTTGATTCAAGAATTCTTCTCCCAATTATAAGCCAGACAATGCAAGAGTAGGAGCAAGGAAAAAGATAGGGTCCCTTGTCTCATTTCTCCCTCCCATAAATACATGATTGCTCGGCTTCCTATTGCCTCACCATGTCTCTTGTTGATAATCGATTATGTAAAGCCAGCCAAAAGATGAAAGAAAAAACGAGGCACACCTTGCTAAAACCAGACAATCGTTTTCCATTTCACTTTATTTTTTTTTTCTTTAGTTTATCCTTGCATCCAAAACTTATAAGAATATTAGATGAAATACTTAATTTTTATCTTTAATTTTCCCCAAATATATTAATATTATATTATCTTTAGTTTTATTATGGACAGTAAATATATTAAAACCATTATAAATTTTGAATTTATAAGTATCTATTCTTGCAACTAAATAATCAAATATGCTATAAATATTTGTTATATGAGGATAAATGGCTTTTGCATATAATTTTTACTGACAATTTTTTTTTTTAATATAACATTTATTATTACAAATGATAGTTAGAAAATATCTTTATCTACATTTAATTTTTAGGGTAATTCATTTTTTTTAAAAGTAAAGAAATTTTCAACACCGTAACATTATTAATTTATAGATGTTTTAATTTTCTAATACAGAAGTTACTTCTGTAAATACAATTGTATGCGAGTTTTCAAATTATAACTATCCTCACATGAATTTACATACAATTATGTGTTTACAAATTATATGTGAGGTAATTACTACAAAGTTGGCCATAAATCAGAAAACAAACTTGGCCATTTACTTATAAAGGCAGAAAATAGCCTAGATCCATAAACTTAGGTAGTGACAGATAATAATGAGTATTATAATTTATAAACTATGTAGTATCGTGAAAAAAAAACTATAAAATATCTTAGCCTAAGAGAGTAAAACTGATATTTCTTAATTTGCAAAACAGTTTATTGTACGCCGGCGCCGCCGTACATCTTCGGTCCAAGTTTGTCCTTTCGAGACTGGCTCTTGCAAAACAAGAAAGTCGATTAAGGATCATTTATTAAAACTGTATGCTTGCCTCCAGTTTTAGACAACATGACAAAAAAAAACATTTTCTAAAAGGTCAAAGTAGTGGATAATTACTTAAAAAAGCGGTCATATGTGTGTTCAAAATGTTTGAAAATGAAGCTTAGATATGATTTGATTATATAAATATATAATTGGTTTACTAACGTTTTCAGGTTGTTCTAAAATATCTATCTGATAAAAACGAGAATGAAGTAAGGATGAGGGTGAAGTAAATATTGTAGCTTCCAGTGGGTTCTATTTTTAGAATTCCAATTTGTAATAAAAATGAGAATGAAGTAACGTAGCTTCCAGTAGCTTCTACTTTTAGAAAATCCAAAACCGAAGCAAGAAGATCTGTGATTTTTTTTTTTTGAGCAACAAAAGATCTGTGATGTAAAAGGGGCAATTCTAATGCCTCTTGGTTTCCGTTTAGGGCTTAGGCGGTGAATTGCAGCTAGGAAAGCTGCCATACGACCACGTGCATGTATTTTAAGATAAGTTTCTCATCTCCTCCTCATTTAATTATTAAATTTATTAAATTTATTTATAGAAAAAGTTGTTTACAAACTTATGGCCTCATTGCTTAATCCAAGGTGACAAATACGAAGATTATTTGTTTGGAAGAGTATTTTGCTGCGATTCGTTTGCTGTGTAAATACAAAGACTGATTTATTATATATATAAAAACATAATTTGTTTAGCTTCGGTAGATTTGGACGGATATAATAGTTGTTGATATGCGGTTCTGTGCTTTATGCTATACCTATACTTTCCCCTCCCTTCATAAAATATTCTAGAGGGCTGTGTTCTAAAACCAAAATTCTGTTCTAGAAAATTTTGAATTTTGTTTTCGTTGATTATTTGAACTTTATATGATTTTGAGACAATTTTTAGTTTTTAATCGTTATTGTATATATGAGTTGATCATCTAGATATATATTTTTTGACTAATCATCTAGATATATTATAATGACGTTATATCTATTGACACTGAAATGTTCTTAATATTTTATACCAAAAATTTAAAAAATCAAAAAGAAGGTATATAAATAATTAAATATAATGAATTTGTAAGACATTTCATATCGATGAGGCAAACATACCTCGTATCAAAAACAGTCTAACCCAAAGAAAATAATCCCGAAATTTTAATATTTCAACAAAACAACAAAAATAATAATCTCGGAACATCAAGTATTTTCAACGATTTTTTTTTTTGAGCAACAAAAGATCTGTGATGTAAAAGGGGCAATTCTAATGCCTCTTGGTTTCCGTTTAGGGCTTAGGCGGTGAATTGCAGCTAGGAAAGCTGCCATACGACCACGTGCATGTATTTTAAGATAAGTTTCTCATCTCCTCCTCATTTAATTATTAAATTTATTAAATTTATTTATAGAAAAAGTTGTTTACAAACTTATGGCCTCATTGCTTAATCCAAGGTGACAAATACGAAGATTATTTGTTTGGAAGAGTATTTTGCTGCGATTCGTTTGCTGTGTAAATACAAAGACTGATTTATTATATATATAAAAACATAATTTGTTTAGCTTCGGTAGATTTGGACGGATATAATAGTTGTTGATATGCGGTTCTGTGCTTTATGCTATACCTATACTTTCCCCTCCCTTCATAAAATATTCTAGAGGGCTGTGTTCTAAAACCAAAATTCTGTTCTAGAAAATTTTGAATTTTGTTTTCGTTGATTATTTGAACTTTATATGATTTTGAGACAATTTTTAGTTTTTAATCGTTATTGTATATATGAGTTGATCATCTAGATATATATTTTTTGACTAATCATCTAGATATATTATAATGACGTTATATCTATTGACACTGAAATGTTCTTAATATTTTATACCAAAAATTTAAAAAATCAAAAAGAAGGTATATAAATAATTAAATATAATGAATTTGTAAGACATTTCATATCGATGAGGCAAACATACCTCGTATCAAAAACAGTCTAACCCAAAGAAAATAATCCCGAAATTTTAATATTTCAACAAAACAACAAAAAATAATAATCTCGGAACATCAAGTATTTTCAACGATTTTTTTTTTCTTTGAACTTAAACTTTTGGTATACTTTACGATTTTCAGATATTGAAATCATAATAAATCATTAAAAAAAAAAGAAATCATAATAAAGTTATGTACATGACCGTCAAATTGAGCTATGGAAGGACGAAGAGAGGATTAGTTATGCGTCGGGCCAAAGAATAGTCCACAGCTCACTATGAAAGAGGGAGAAAAGAACACAATGTTTTCGAAAAAGGAGAAGAAATGTTTCTATTATTTAATTATATATATATATTATTTATACATTAATCTAGAAGACTAGTGTTTTTATGAACTATTAAGATATCTCAGCTTTAAATCACTTCAAAATTCAGTATTTCTAAGAAAGTTGAGATGCTGATTACTCTCAATTAGTTTTTGAGTAGTCAAATAACCATAACATGCATGATTCCTGTTTTAACCTTAGAAAAAGGGGATATACAACACATAGCGCCGCTTTTCTTCCTTTGTAGGAAACCAATTAAAGAATAATAGCACTTTTTAAAAAAGAATAATAGCCCTATGGCTTTGACGATGGACTAAACTGGCACAGCTTTGCCACGTGTGTCCCACTGATACAAGTTGCACAACCTGAGGAATCGAGAGGTTGTAGTTAATCAACATGTGTAGCACCGAAAAAGAGTGACTAGTGATGACTGACGATCCATCAACTTTTCCCTCCCACGGTTTGGGTTGAGCAGAAAACTTTGCCCGAGATTTGGAACGTCATTCCATATTTCAAATTTTCTCCCTACTTTTAAAATTGATGTTTTAGATTTTATCTTTATATTTTAAAACTGATATCTTAAACTCTAATTAATATATTTTAGTTTTTAGGTTAAAACATAAATTAAATCTAAAAACATGATAGACAAATCTCATAGATACCACTATTTTAATTCTAGTTACAAAAATAAGACTAAAACTCTAGTCCTCAAACTTAGGAGTGTAAAAATAAGCTATCTCGCTCAACTCAGCTCAACTCATAGTGAACTCGGATCATTCATGAGTTATCTTAGCTCAACTTATTTATTATATGAACTTCAATATGTAAACTCGATCTCAGATCATCTAGATCATGAGTTAAATGAGCTAACTCGTGATCAAATATAAAAAAATAAAAATTAATAAATAATTAAATATAAAATAACTTTTTATAATATCTTTAAATAATAAAAATCCAAAATGTTCATATTAAACACTGAATAAAATCAACACCTAATAATATATTATATCATAGCTAAATCAATGATCCAAAAATCTATTTCACATAAGAGTCTTGAGACGATTCATTTTCAAACTCTTCATCTATTCAAATCATAAAGATATATTTTCACAAGAGTATCTTCAAATATTTTATATGTTAATTCTAAAGTTATATGATATGAGGATTGATATCAATATTCTTTTACATTTTTGTATATATTTAAACTTTTTGGTTTTACATTCTAATATTAGAATATAAATATGATTAATATAGAAACTATCTTTTCTTACAAAAGAAATATAGAAGTCATTCACACACACACACACACATATATATAATATATATATATATAATATTTATATATTAAATATAAAAATAACCAAGCTCATGAGTTAGCTCATGCTCATTTAAAATCGTTCATATAACTCGTGATCTAATTTACGTTTGATCATTAAACTCATTTATTAAATGAGCCTAAAAATAGTGATCATACTCATAAAAAATTGAGCTGAGCTGAGCCAGCTCATGAGCTATAGCTCGTTTTGACACCCCTACTCAAACTATAAACTCAAATATATAAATATTTTTTATCTTTTAATGAATGATGTTTTTTAAAAAAAACTTGTGAATTATTTAAATAAAACTTGATTTAGTACTATTGGAAGATATTTTCAAATATGAATGGTAACATTTTATAGGATAAATAATAAATCTAAAACAAAACAAAAAAATAATAAATAAAAAGATGTATTTAAGTTTTATTAATTAATATGTGTAAAATTCTATACAAATCCTATACAAATCCTAGATTCTTTTCAATACGGAGGAAATATAACCAAAAAATATAGTACTTATTTTTTTGTCTACCAAAAGAAAAGCAATGCATTATATTCAGATTTACAAGATTAAATATACTTCAGTTGAGATATTTGCGCATATTTCCAAATAGCAACAGCTCGAGGTCTCTTAATTAAAAATGGTTACTGCAAAAAATATACTGGGATGCACAAATATAGGTGAACAAACGTTCATAGTATTTTTCTTTAAGGCGATCTTAAAGAGAGTTTATATGAAATTTTCACAAAGATTCCAAATAATTAAAAATCCATCAATAGTCTGCTGTTTTCGGTCTCGTCAAGCACTTAGTTGCTGGTTTGAAAACTCACCTCAGCCTTAATAAAGTTCGGATTTAAGCACTCATGTGCCTGACTACTTGATATTTACATAGACGTGAGGACTGAGGTGGACTGGAGTTAAGAGTGTTGATTTATGTTGATGACTTACTTGTTTACGACAATATTTTTAATTCTGTGAAGATTCAAAAAAGATGAAGATTTAATGAATACCTAAAAATGTATTTATATGAAGGATCTGGGAAAGTGTAAGTATATTCTTGATTTGGAGATTGTTCATGATTAGGAAGATGCCTATTGTTTAATGCAATGCTGCAGGAGATATATTGTTGCCAAAACCATCACAAGCGGCAACGGTTCAGCATCATTGGCGAGGCTTGATGAAAAGCCACTTCTTTTTCCAACCTAATTATAGACGTTTAGTTGCACATCTCATTTATGTTACCATCATGCGATCAGACTTTGCTTATTGAGTTCATATTTTGATTCAGATGCATAATCTGGCTAAATAATCTCTCCATCGAACTACATCTCAAAGGGAGGATGTTTGGATATTTGCAACTTGATATATATGTGATTGACTGGACTGCATGTCCTATCAATATATGTAGGTCTTTTTGTTCATATATTGCTTTATTAATTTGGAGGTTCTTTAATCTTTAGGAAGACCAAAAAACAACAAACAATACCTCATTGTCATTCATTCACCGAAACCTGAGTATCGAGCTATGGTAGCTGTTACACATGAGATCAAATTGATGTATTCATTATTGTCCAAGTTAAGTTTTTCTATCGGATAATCATGTTTTTTGTTCTGTGATAGTTATGTTACAAAAAATTCATAAATTATGATACTATTAAAATTAAGATTTACTATACAAAATTTTACATTTTATTAAATATATAATAAATAATAATGTAAACTATAATGTATTAATTAGTTTACATTACTAATTGTTCAAAATATTGTCTGTTTAGTCATATAAATTGAATGATTATTGTGAAACTAAAAGAGTCGAATTAATTATATAAGAAGAATTAGAGTTCTTCAAAATTAGAATAAATATCAATTTCTATTGAGAAGAGAAAATGAAAGTAAAGCGATTCTACTCTGTAGATAAGGATGATTGAAGTAATTTAGTTTCCGTAATTTAATCA
Organism: Brassica carinata; assembly: GCA_016771965.1. Classification (NCBI taxonomy): domain Eukaryota; kingdom Viridiplantae; phylum Streptophyta; class Magnoliopsida; order Brassicales; family Brassicaceae; genus Brassica; species Brassica carinata. The sequence goes on along the minus strand of CM028687.1, from coordinate 59,571,188 downwards.
ACATACAATTTTATTTATATATATGAAAAATTAGGTGTTTTGTCCGCATTTACGGACTTAATAATTTTACAAAAAATTATAAACAGATATATTAACTATTACAATAAATTATTTCCAGGTTTTTCAAATATTTAATAATAAATTAAATTTTAAAATTACAATAAAAACTTTTATTTTTAAAAAATATCTTTTACTACGTAAAATAAATTTGAAAAAGTTCATATATTCATTAAATTATATACAGATATTTATATTTATTTTTAAAATATTATGATGCAAAATATTTTTAGATAACATATTATATAATCTTTTTAAATAATGATGATTATCAAATTAATAAAATTTGTTTTTAATTTGTGGGTAATTATATATATTAACAGATCTAATTTATTAAAGATAGTAAAGACTTTAAAACGCTATAACTTTTAACGTGAGATCAAAAAATTACTTCACATATAATAGTATAGTTTTTTTTAGTTTTTTGCCAATTTTTTCAGAAATTATTACAATGAGTAATTTTTATTGTCGTAAGAAATTTAGATTTTTTAATTATATTAATATAATGATAAATTATTAGCTAAATTACTAATATTGTTTACTAAAATTAATAATTAAACATAAATATGACTAAACCTAAAATTATAAAAATTATGACAAATCATCAAACTCACTTCTCAAATAATAATATAAATTGAAAAACGGCTCTAGCTAAGTGCTAAACAAACGTTGAATTTATGTGTAGCATATAAAAAGTTTAGTCATATGTTTAAATTATTAACATGCTGTTTAAATGTATACCAATTATAATAATATAAGAAATTTAGTATAATTTTTAAAATAAATTTATTGTATTTCTAGAAAATTCTATGAAGTAATATATTAATATTTTATTTATAAATAAATTAAAACATTATATTTTAGATGGCTTAAAATAGTGAATACAGTTTTAAAGAGTTTAAACATATGTTTTAAAAAAACTCTTTTGGATTGAAGTCGCTCAAATATTACAAGAAGTCTATTTTTCCTAACAAATAATTTACAGTGATGTCAATACAACCATTAATGTAAGTAATACAACACATATATAAAAATACTTTTTTGGTCACTTATTTCTAATCATTTGATTAAAATCTTTACAAAATTCATAATGCTTAATATAAATTAACACTTATTCAAATCCTCAAACAATATTTGATACGTTTTGTTAACTTTAAAATTAAATGAGTAAAACACTTTTCTATGTCAATACTTTTATCTTGTAATATTTATGTTTTTGATTGAAAGCCTTTACGTCAAAAAAAAAAAAAAAATTAGTCTCTTGCGAGTATATATTGTTCAAACCGGAGAATTACAAAACAGGATGGGTTTATGAAAACCGAAGGCGTCTCCACGCGGACAACAGATTAACACCTGAGCCTAGAATCTAACACGCAAATGCATCCACAAGCTGACACGTATCTCCCCTTCCTCGTAAGCTTTCACTTTCAAAGCTGAGTGTCCCTCTCTCCCTCGTCCCCACCTATATAAAGCAGCGTTCCTCACTCCTCCACAGAGACGATCATCGACATAACCTGGATCGCACTTCTTCGATGACCGAAATCTACAGAACAGTCTCCACCGGACGAAGAAGAGACGACGTTTCGCCAACTAAATGCCGTGAGCGCCGTCGACGGAGAATCGAGATGCGGAGGCAAGCGGCGGTTTTCGGCGAACCAAGTTCGTCTAAGAACCGTGAAGAGACTATCTACTCAGGCTTTGTTCCGCTGAGAAAACATGCACGGATGACGACGGAGATGGGCGGTCTCCCGGCGGATGTCGGAGGTGTCTTTCCGTCTCCGACATCCTCTCACAAGAGACAAGAAGCTCCCGTGTGGAGGGGAGAAGAGGCAGACGACGAGCCTATGTACGGTGTAGTTTCGGTGATGGGAAGATCACGTAAGATGGAAGATACGGTTACTGTTAAACCGAGTCTTTGTAAACCGGAGATTAACCAGCGAAAACCGGTTCATTTCTTTGCTGTTTACGATGGGCATGGCGGTTCTCAGGTAAAAGCAATAAAAAATAAAAATTTCCAAGTTTTAAATTTCCGATGCTAACCGCTTGGAACAATAAATATTTATTAATAAGAATTATTAACCAGAGGCGTTTTTGGTAAATTTAACAGGTGTCAACATTGTGCAGCACGACGATGCACACGTTGGTTAAGGAAGAGCTGGAGAAACCAGGTTGCAAGTTCGAAGGGGGAGCAAACGACGTCGTGGAGGAGAAATGGCGGGGAGTGATGAGGAGGAGTTTTGAGAGGATGGATGAGCTGGCAATGGGAACGTGCATGTGCAGGACGAGTGCGTCTCTTTGCAACTGCGACCCGAGGGAGGCTGCTATTTCGGGTTCTACTGCGATTGCTGCGGTTCTGACGAAAGAGCATATTGTCGTAGCCAACACTGGTGACTCACGTGCGGTGTTGTGTCGGAATGGAATGGCTATTCCTCTGAGTAATGATCATAAGGTGGTTTTATTTGTTTGAATGTTTAGTTTGGTCTAAAGCTTGAGTAGTAGTACTACTCTGTTTTAGCTCATAACATATCTTCTGTTGGGTTTTTGTGCAGCCGGATAGACCAGACGAGCGTGCGAGGATTGAAGCAGCTGGTGGTCGAGTTTTGGTAGCGGATGGAGCTAGAGTTGAAGGGATTCTAGCCACTTCGAGGGCGATAGGTATTTTTTAAAAATAATTGTATACATTGGTGAAAGATTATTTGAAAGTTGTAAAACAGAAGCTAAGTTCGTGAACTTTTAATCAAAAATAAATAAATAAATAAATAATTAAATAACATTCTTTGTTTCGGAATAACCTCGGTTTTTATTTTAGTACTCATCCGTTTCGTTTTGATTCGTTTTGAGTAAATATAAACTGTCACTGGTTTTCTCTCTCAAAACATATGTTCTTCATTCTTTCAGACTAAAACAAGTTGATTAGTGTTTTGAAATTTACTCCACAATTTTGAATTTTATCATTAATATAAAGTCGAATAACTGAATTGTCAACCCAAAAAGAGTTTTAGTGAATCATTCATTATATAATAGGAAGTTCTGGGTGTGCATTCGATCAAAGCATGTTATAAATTAAAACATAGGAACTATTCTTTTGATTTCAAAACGAAGTCAATTCCTGGTTCGATTTATTTCAAAATTGTGGATCAGCTTTTTGGTTTGCATCGATTTTTGTTTTTTTTTCAGAAATAAACATCAGGTTTTATATTAGCAAAATGTTGCTAAAGATTTGTTACACTACACTTTACATATGAACAGGGGATAGGTATCTAAAACCCATGGTAGCATGGGAACCAGAAGTAACCTTCGTGAGAAGGGAACCTGGAGATGAATGCTTAATATTAGCGAGCGATGGCCTCTGGGATGTGCTCTCAAGTCAGCTAGCTTGCGACATAGCTAGATTCTGTCTATGTGAAGATGCTCCCTCGGGCCTTGATCTGAACGAAACGGCTCAAGAAGACGACAATGAAGGACAAGGATCGTCAGGACAGAATCCTTCAAGGAGTGTATTGGCTGCAACGTTACTTACGCGGTTGGCTTTGGGTAGACAAAGCAATGACAATATAAGTGCGATCGTCATTGATCTTAAGAATAGCTCTCCTTAGTACTTGATGCCAAGGAATAAGAAATGGTGATATAGCGATGCGCCTTAGATAGTTTAAGGGTTTAGCGCTTGTCTCTTGTTTTGTTATGAATTGGGCTTACGAAACATTAACAACGGCGAATGTGAAGAAGTAAGAAGAGTGGTTTGGACTTTCGGCATGGGCTTATATTAAAGGTTATATGATCATTTTACCTATAAAATACAGAGCGTTGACTTTGAAAATCTGTGCTCTCTAATTGTATTTACTTCTGGGTTTGTGCAACCATCTTGAAGTTATTAGTTAATTAGTTGGCATGTGTTTACTAAATCAATAAAATATCGATGTAGTGCGTTGCGTTGGTGTTTTAGTTTCATTTGGCGCCGGTCTAAACATTAACGTCAATGTGACAATGTGTTATTTGTTTTTTAAACATAACTTGAATTAAACTATTACTCTCCCAATGGTGCAAATTTAGTTTTACAAATTTAAATCAAACAGCACATCAAAACGTTAAAAAGTAGACTAGATAGTGTAGTTCAGTTTATGGTAATAGCATCGCTGCTTCTCTATGTGGTGGATTGAATGAAAAGAAGGCAGATAAAACAATTTGAACGAGCCTGCCTAATACGAAGTTTGAAACGCAGCTCCGGAATCAAGGATTGTATCTTTAAAGTAAAAAAGCGTGAGTGGGGGAATGTTCATAAGAAATATTCTCATTTCCTTTTGTTCTTTTCTTTTTGGGTCATTGTCTGAACCAAGAATCGTCTCAGTGTTCGTGTCGCACTTTTCTTTGAATCATGATTGTGTTTGTGGGCCTTGGGGCTTTACTCTACGTCTTGATTTGTTTCAAGAGTCTTGGACCACAAAAAGAGTAAGAATCAAGAATCTTGTTTTTTCTTTTCTAATTAATTTGTTTAATTCTGTACTTAACAAAAGGAGTAAAACAGTTGATAAACTTAAACCAAATCAGAACATCTACTGCTTTTCCCTCCCAACTTAATATTCCAATTTATCTTTCTATCTAGGTTTATTATTATAACAGGGCTTCGAATTTGTTTTAGGTGCCTTACCTGAATGTCAAAAGTTACTCTGAAAATAACAACTATTGCAGTATATCAAGAAAATTCTAAATTGTCATTTTGGTGGTCTAATTAGCTACCTAATGAGATATAGTTGAACTTAATCACATTTAGGTGGGATTTGAAGGATGTAATCTAAGATCAAATGTAAACATTATTTGTAACTGGTTTTGATGTAAAGATTTTAAGTACTTTACTTCTTATTTGGTGAGGTAGATACTCATAAATACACCCTCAGTTTTAATTTGTTATATGTTCTGAATATTTTTTCATAATATGTATTACTCTTATGGATAATTATTACAAGTATAGTTCTTAACAATCTTGCATTTTTTTCCTTAGAAAGTCATAACGTTTGATTAAAAATCTGATAGAAGCAAAAATAAATTTGCAATTGAAAATAATATTTTAATATTATATACAAAGAATTAAGACTTCTAATAATTTTAAATGTAAGGAGTATATGTGTGTCCATACCTTGTGGCTTAATTATGTATATTCTGTCTTCACTAATCTCAAACAATAGACCATAATTTTCGCTAAACAAGCCATAAACATTCAAAAGTTAATTAGACTTGAAAAACATATATCTAGATGATTAACAAAGACCAAGACTCAAGGATTACATTCATAAATTAATAATCCTGATGTAAGTTTCACGTCAAGTCACATAAAAAATTTAATGGGATCTACACATATATCATTAATCCTCATAACATAAATGTAACATTCTAAACACGTTTAATGGTAAATAAAAACACTAGAGTTTATTAAACAAACTCTATAATTTCATCAATTCACGTTAAAATCTTTTAACAAAGTATAGAGAATCCAAATCATCTCTAAACTCATATATTTATGTGCACTCATTACATTCTTCATCCACACAAACATGCAACAAAAACATACGAATTTTTTAAGTATATTTTCCCTAAGAAAGGCTCGCTTGATCGTCTTTCATATTATCTTTTTAACAGGCGGATTATTATTTTTATTTGGTGCAAACATATACATTTTTAATGTTTTTATTGTCAACCAAACATTTTAACTGAGAAAATACTTCATGTTTGGTGATCCAATATCAAGAAGAATGGTGTTGTTTATCTATGAGTTATCTTTCACATGAATGGTAAATAGTAAGAAAAGCTAATGTTGTAATTGCAATGTTCTTTAGCTTCTTTTTTTTTTGTTCTCTTTTTGTTGTTGTTGTTGTTTATTGTTTGTTGTAATTCTATGTCCCGTTTAAATAAATATGTAAGCAAATGGATTATAAAAAAGTCATGAGGTAATAATAGCATTTTTCTCTTTACAACCCAAATATTCCCAACTCAGTTTGTTTCTACACACTATACTGCTTAAACCAATAGTAAAAACAATGAGAAATCAAGCTCTTTCTAGAAACACTATGTAAATGTTAATCAAAGTCTGAAAAGATCTGCTTGCAATAAAATACACAAGTTAGTCAAGTCATCTAAGAATAATGGTAGGTGAAAATTTATAAATCACCGAGCCCATAGCGCATTTAAAAAATGAATATTACGGTTCATTTGATAAATTTCAGCAGAGTTTAGTACCATTTTCATTGTTGAATTCCTTTATCTAATTAATTTTTTTTGATCAAAATGTGTTCCTTTATTTAATTAAGTAAAATCCAAAATTTCCAAATGATTTTCTTGATGACTATTGACCTTTATGGCCCTATCCAACCTCAGTGACCCATGTGAAATTATACTGTTTAATTAAACGTTTTAAGTTTAATATTATAATCACCAATGACAATAACACATGTACGTGATAATACGTACTTAATCACTAAATTAAACATTGATAAAAAAACAATTTAGTAAAAAGTCACAGAGTGTCAACTGTCGAACATTAATAATAGTCGTGGCGTGATGCAATTAAAAAAAATCATTTAATGTAAGAAAAGTCATTAACTACTGTGTGACCACAAACATTTCATAACAGCTCATCTTCAATGTTGTAATAATTAAAAAAAAAGAACACAAATTCATAAATAAATATCTTCCGGTTTATGGTTCCGCTTCGACCAATCAAACATCTATGCCGTCACGAGCAATCCCGTCGCCGTCACCGGCGACCCAACCGTCGTCAACTCACCACGAGTCAACCACTCGCATCTCCGCACCGCTCACAGCCGCCGGCGTGGGTCTCTCTCTCCTCTTCACCCTCTCCATCTGTTTCTGCAAATCCAACCGCAAACGCCGCTCCTCCGCCGCCGTGGTCTCTTCCTCCACGCCGCCTCAGAAACCTCCGCCGCGAGAATTCTCCTATTCCACTCTCCGCAGAGCCACCGCCTCCTTCTCGCCGGAGAACAAGCTAGGTCAAGGCGGATTCGGCTCCGTCTTCCGCGGCACCTTGCCTCAACCCCCCGGCGTCTCCGCCGTCGCCGTCAAGGTGATGGACTCGGGATCCCTCCAGGGAGAGCGGGAGTTCCAGAACGAGCTCTTCTTCGCCGGCAAGCTCGATTCCTCTCCCCACGTGGTCTCCGTCGTCGGATTCTCGCGGGATCCGAAACGGCGTCGTCTGGCTCTCGTCTACGAGATGATGGATAACGGTAACCTCCAGGACGCGCTTCTCCACCGCAAGGCTCCCGAGCTCATGGAGTGGAGGCGGCGGTTCCTCGTGGCGGTCGACATCGCGAGGGGGATCGAGCATCTCCACGGATTGGATCCGCCGGTGATTCACGGCGATTTGAAACCGAGCAACGTGCTGTTGGATCGTGGCTTCAATGCTAAGATCGCTGATTTTGGTTTAGCTAGGTTGAAGTTGGAGCAAGTGGCGGTTACGGTTGTGAATGATGAGAGTGTAGTGGAGGATGTAGAGAGTGTGATGACTAATGATGAGTCCAACTTTGGATTCACTGATCAGAGTCCTGTGAGTGTTTGTAAGGTTAATGAGTCCCCGGAGACGGCGCAGGTTCCTATGACGTCTCCGGAGACGACGACGAGTGTCTCTGTTTCTCCAGAGATGGAGGTGGTGAGAAGAGATGGGAAAGAGGTGGAGAACGGAGATTGGTGGTGGAAGCAAGAAGGCAATGCTGATGCTGGTGGTGGAGGGAGAGTGAAGGATTACGTGGCGCAGTGGATTGGCTCAGAGGTGAAGAAGGAGAGCGAGTGGGTTGCTGAGTCCTCGGAAGCAGCTACAAAGGTGGTGGAGAAGAAGAAGAGTAGCAAGAGACTAGAGTGGTGGCTTTCGTTGGACGAGGAGGATAAGAAGAAGAAGAAGAAGAGAGAGTGGTGGAAGGATGAGTATCGGAAAGAGTTAGCTAAGAGAGTGAGGAACAAGAAGAAGAAGAATAATACTCTGGAGTCTGAGTTTCACAGCGATGATGTGAGCAGCAGTAACAGTGTTACGAGTAGTAGCATAGATTGGTGGTTAGATGGGTTAACTGGTGAGCAATGGAGAGCGCGGAGGAAAACCAGCCGCGATTCAGCTAAGAGTTGCGGAGTGAGTAGCACGCCGAGCATGAGAGGGACGATGTGTTACGTTGCGCCTGAGTGTTGCGGTAACATAGATGATGTTTCTGAAAAATGTGATGTGTATAGCTACGGAGTGCTGCTGTTAGTCCTGGTTTCGGGACGGCGTCCGCTGGATGTGACGGGACCAGCGTCTGAGATCATACAGCGTGCGAATCTCATGTCGTGGGCGCGGAAGCTAGCTAGAAGAGGGAGACTCGGCGATCTGGTTGATGAGAAGCTGCAGTGTTTGGATCAAGAACAAGCGGTTTTGTGCATTAAGGTGGCGCTTCAGTGTCTGCAGAGATCGCCGGTCTCGCGACCTTCGATGAAAGATGTTTTAGGGATGCTTACCGGAGCGACGAGCCCGCCTGAGTTGCCTAGAGAGTTCTCACCGTCACCTCAGTCTCCGTTCCCGTTCAAGACACGAAGGAAGCAGCGTCGATAAAGCGTTTTCTTTTTGGCTGTAGAGAACTTTACTGGTATTATTTATTGACTTAGAACATGTGTTTGAGATCTTGTTTCTGTAGTTACATGTTGGCGATGTCTGTGTTAGTACTATTGTTTAGTGTTAAGCCACTTGATTTATCCTGTCTTAGCTCGGATGTTCCTCAAATCCAAGTCTGGTCTAAATTGCACAAAGTCGAATATCTTATTCTAATTAATCTTTATTGCATTTATACGTTTACTTGAGTTACGTGATTTGTAATCCTGATACAGTTGATGATGATTGATACAGTATTACTCCAATAACATTCGCAGTTTCTAAAAAATGCAAAGCGAAGAGATGTTTTGTCAATAAGGTTGAGGTGTGTGCGATAAGGCTGAGATACAAAATCTTTAACTGCATCACATATTCACTTTCCCACCGCCACCACCAACATATTGTCTTATTGCTTCCACCACCAATCCAATGCTTTTAGATAAGTCAAACTTTTTCGAAACAATTCAATTGAATTAAAAGCATTTATCTTTCCAAATCTATTGGAAAAAAACTTACAAAGAAACAATAAAAACGTTTTGGAAGTTATAGTAGCCTTTGGCCATCGGTCTGAAGCTACACAAAGAAATCTCTCTTTTGTTCATGTCTCTACAATTTGGTATACCAAATATATCGGCAGTACGAATTTTTTCCCAAGACTATATTATAGTCATGAATCCTCGACAAGTGAAGGAAAATATATCCTTTTATTTATATGGAAAGACGTTTTGAGTTGTATATATATCATTGCTACGGAATTCTCAAATAAACATAGCAGACAAAATTAAAGTCAACATCCCAACTTGCCTTTCAATGTGACACAGTGACATAATAGTTTTTCTTCATGTGATGACAGTGGGCTTATCCCTCCCTGTGAACTCCACCAGATTTTACAGATTCACAGCATGACAAAGTGACAACGGATAAATCATTACAAAAGTCAAGACTCTGACATCTTTATAGTCTCTGGTAACAAAACAAGAACGAACCAATTAAAGGTTTTAGAGCTATATTCAAACTGGGGCAACAACTGAATATGTGCGGGATTTTCAAGAGTTGGCAGCTCAGATTATGAAAAAAATCTAGGATGGTATTTTCTTGAGGACTAAAAATAGAACTGATGGAAGTAACAAAAGATTAAAGAACCAGTAGTCTTACCAAATTACATGTTTTTTCTTGAAACTTACCGAATTACATGTTGATAGTTATTGTTATTATCTTTAATAACTATCAACATGTAATATCTTATAAACTACAAAAATTAATAAAAGGAAAATAAACAAAGTAATAACAACAACTACAAAAAAGAAAGCAGGAACCGAAGTTTGTGTTTCATTCAAAGAACGAGGATTACTCCTGTCTATTCGGAGTTCACGGAAAACAGAAAAAATCCAAATCATGTTTTATGCCACATTAAACACGCAATTTTCATCTTTGCAGTATATATAACTAACTATACGTTGTATATCATATACTCGTATTAATAAGAATTCAATCTCAAAATCAATTTGAGCTACAATAAGATTGGCTAAAAAGTGAAAACAAATCAATAAAAGCTATCCCCTCTTTTCTTTAAAAATATGTTTCTAAAAGTTAATTTTGAAATTTTCTTGTATCTTATTATAATTTTTCTTGTAGCTAATAATGATAATTGAAAACTTAAAAATAGATTTTATTAAATTATAATTATTCAAAGATACTGAAAAATTAAATATAAGTGATGAAAAGTTGAAAATCATTGAATTTGAAATAGACAAACTAGCAAATTCAGTTATTAAGAATTTAAACATTTATTTCCTTCTATTTATGAAAATGATTTATAGTTTTGTCGATCCAGGTTTACACTCGCACCATCGTTGGTGTGTGTGCGTGTGTGTTTGTATTAAACCGGGAATATTCATAATGTGGTGACGTCATTATATATGATCACTCCCTAATACATAACCAACTTCGCCTGTTCATCTCTACTACTAACCAATTAACCAAAACACTTTTTTCAAATCTTCTCCTCTCCTCTCGCTTCATCTCCCTCTGTTTCCGTCTTCTCTTTCGAATCTGAACATCTCTAAGAATAATCTAAAGAAAATGGGTGAGAACGCCATCTCAGGTTCGTTTGAAACCGTTCTTGCACCGCTTCTCTCTTCTTATGCTCTTAATCTGACGATCTTGACCAAGCTGGATTCGAATTGGGTTTTGGAATTTCGTTTTCTGGGTTTGATTGTTTCTCCATAAAGCTTTGATCTTTGATGATATATCTTCAGGTAATCTCAAGAATCTAACGATCGACACTGGAGACTCAAAGACTCTCGTGGTGTGTTTCGGCGAGTTGCTGATCGATTTTGTGCCAACGGTGGGAGGTGTTTCGCTGGCGGAAGCACCAGCTTTCAAGAAAGCTCCAGGAGGTGCACCTGCAAATGTAGCTGTTGGTATCTCTAGACTCGGTGGCTCTTCTGCTTTCGTTGGAAAGGTCTGATCTTTTTCGCAGTTTTGATGATTTATTAAAATCTATATCCAATCTTAGTTTTTGGATTTTTCGTTTAGGTTGGTGATGATGAGTTTGGACGAATGTTAGCTGAGATTCTAAGGCTGAACAACGTGGATAACTCCGGGATGAGATTCGACAACGAAGCACGCACAGCTCTCACCTTTGTTACGTTGAGAGGTGATGGAGAGAGGGAGTTTCTGTTCTTCAGACACCCTAGTGCTGACATGCTTCTCCTGGAGTCTGAGCTTGACAAGAACCTTATCCAAAAGGCCAAGATCTTTCATTACGGATCTATCAGTTTGATCGAGGAGCCTTGCCGGTCGACACAGCTCGCAGCTATGAAAATCGCTAAAGCCTCAGGGAGTCTCTTGTCGTATGACCCGAATTTGAGATTACCGCTGTGGCCATCAGAGGAAGCTGCAAGGAAAGAGATCATGAGTATCTGGAATCTGGCAGATGTTATAAAGGTGTGTAACATTACAAACAGATCGTTCACTAGTACTTTGCAATGACACAAGTCTTGTTGTTTTTCAGATTAGCGAGGAGGAGATAACATTCCTGACCGGTGGAGATGATCCTTATGATGATGAAGCTGTGCTGCAAAAGCTGTTTCATCCAGATCTTAAGCTTCTTGTTGTTTCAGAAGGACCTAATGGCTGTAGATACTACACTCAGGTTTTACTTTGTCTTTTTCTTTAACAGTTCATCTTCGATATCAGATTACTTATTCTCGTAGCTATTTAATATTATTTTGTAGGAGTTTAAAGGTAAAGTTGGTGGAGTAAAAGTGAAACCAGTGGATACAACCGGTGCAGGAGATGCATTCGTGAGCGGACTATTGAACAGCTTAGCTTCTGATCTCACTCTTCTCACTGTACTTGCTCACTTGTTGTTATCTCTTTAATAGTTTACATTATCTGGCTTTTTGAGTTTATAGACTGAAATCAATGATGGAGTAATGTGTAATTTACAGGATGAGAAGAAACTAAGAGAGGTGCTTTTCTTCGCAAACGCTTGTGGAGCTGTTACTGTAACAGAGAGAGGAGCGATTCCAGCTATGCCCACCATGGATGCTGTTCAAGAACTTCTCTCTTCTTCCTCTCGCTCCTAAAAGTGCTCAAAAAAGTCTATTTTTGAATGACTCAGTTCATAACCTTTTCACTGTAATCCTTGTTACTAATTTGTAGGAACTCGAGAATGTTGTGTGTGTTTCTAGTTTGTTGATCTCCCGGTGTTTTGGTTTTATGTTAAAGTTATAGATTCTAGTATTCTACAAGGAACAAAATTTCTGCTTTTTGAAATGCGCGCCGTTTTATGGCGGAGAACGACATACCGAAGCGAACCATTAAACCGGTTTATGAGGAGTATTATGGTGAACAGAACGTGAGTAGCACGTGACACCTAGCGTAAATATAGTCAAGTCAAACTTGAAAATTTTGGGAATGAGGCTGGGGTATAACCGACATTCTACATATATAACGGCGTTAAGAACGGAACGTTGAGTCTCTTGGGTGAAAACTTAACGAACTTTGAACCTTTTTTTTTGTTTGGCCGTCAAAATCCGGGACGATAGTTCTCACGTTCTCTCTCAATCATCACTCTCCCTCCTCGATCCAGACTCTTACTCTCGCGTGAATGTGAATCATTGTTTGTGGAGAATATTTGATTTCGAGAGGAGATGATGGCTTCGGATCCAAAACTGAAGGCTGAGATAGGTCCCGACGGATTAGCAAGAGAAGCTCCTGTTATTGCTTATACAGAGAAGGTAACTCTAGCAATTAATCTCTCGGTGTATGTGTGATTTCGTTTTGACTGATTGATCACGAATCTCTCGAAACCAGATAATCGAGGAAGAGCAGCTTCAGTTGAGGAAGTAAGTATCTGATTCCTGGGATCTACGTTTGATCGATTTTGGTTGTTTTGAAAAGGAATGTATTATCTTGCGATCTGAGATTCTTCGTGATGGAGTTTTATCTCTATCAGTGTTGCATTCTTCTCCTTGTGTAGTTTTAAGTTAACTAAGGTAGAGATTGATCATAGTCTCTGAGAGAATAATGGAGACTTCAGGAAAACATGGATACTCTTAGGAAATTGAATGTTAGTTGTTTCTTAAGCTCGTCTAGTATTCTGTTGAATGAGAGAGATTCTTTTGTGTGTCAGATACATTGAGGAGAACTATTCAAAGATAAGGGATGTCGAAAGGGAATTTGGTAACCTCACCTTGGAAATGAAACTCACTGCTGGTCCTAAGAAAGCTGGTATTTTACCAAGTCTCTCACTCTTTACTGGCTTTTTGGTTTGCGTCATGGACTAGCCGCTGATTAGTTTTCTTTTTGTTTGGTTAATAATCTTAAAGCACTGGAACACTTGAGAAAGAAAATTGAACTCTGTACTGAAAAGATCCATGCTGCAAAGTTGAAAGAAGATGAAGCCAAAAAGGTTTATCTTCTGTTGTATCTCAACGTTTTCTCCTCTCATGTCTTGTCTGACTCTCACTTGGGATATAGTTAGTAGTTTTAGCTGTTTGTGAGCTTTTCTGTGGCTTGTCTTTCCTCTATAGCACAAGAAGTTATTTTTACGGTTTTATGCTGTTGGTTTTTCCCTTAGAAATTCTATTATGCTCTTGTTTTTGTTTTTTACTTTCCATTTCATCTCCTGTTGTGCTTGAGATTGATTAGCCTTGACCCTTGAAGTCTAGAGATTGTTAATTAATCACACAATTCGTCTCTTTTTTTTTTTTTTTTTGAATGGTCTTCTTATATATAAGTTATTTGTCTTCTTAAGGCATATGAAGCAGCATCAAAAGTTGTCAAGGATGAAGAAGCAGTAAAGCAGAGCCTTTGCGATGATTTAAACCGTCTGGTACATAATCTTTGTCGATAACCAATCATGGGAATAACCTTTTCCCCAATGAAAGCCATTCAAATCACAGTTTTTTTTTCTTCTATAACGGTAATTATAGGTTCAAGAAAGCAGCAATATTCAGTACGCCAGACTTGAGGAACTGAAAAGAAGATTAGAGGCGCTAAATCCAAACAGATCATCTACTTCTATTCAGCAAGTAGCTATCTCTCCTTCTCTTTTATGTATTCCGTATGTTTCTCCTAGTCAACTTCTTCTAACAAAAAGGACACCTGATAAGTCTTGATTGGGTTCTTTCTATACTTTGCAAATGTTACAAAATTATCAAATTTATTTGCTTGTTGATAAGAGGATACATAAATGACGTTGAATGTTTCTGATTAGGTCCATGAACCGGAGACTAAATCTGTAGCCGACAGCTCACCAGCAGCAGCCGATGCTAATCAGACTCATCCAGAGAATAACCATGGGAAGGAAGAGGGAGGTAAAGAACAAGAACGGAGGCCAGCAACAGCTGATGGAGAATCAAAAGCGAAAAAGAAACCACAGATTCAAGGAAGGGGAAGAGGAATTGGAATCATGAACAAAGGCAGAGGAGGTTGGACAGGTGCTGGATTCGATGTGGATGGTAGAAACTGAAAAATGTTAAAATATATATTACAATACACAGGTAATATCTCTTCATCATTTAACATCGATGGACTTGTAGCTACAGAGACCCTCTTATTTACTCATATGTGTTACTGAAAGAAAAACCATTCAATCACATTTGGCTTTGTTGAATTCAGTCATCTTGAGGTTAGGTCTCTAATGTTGTGTTATTGGTTTGATAATCTGAGAACAGTCTAAGATGTTTAGGTTTGAATGATATGTTTTAAAATGACTCTTTTTAATAAATAGAATTGTATAATTATGAATTTTAATTTGGGCTCATCTGGAACCAGCCAGAGATAACTAAACTGATCACAGATTGAAGGATGTTTTGTAAATGAAAGAGGTCAAAAGAGTAACAGTGAATTATGAGTTCTTCTCTTCTCAAAGGGGGTCAAACAGGAAAAGATCAAAAGAATGTAACTGGCAAAAAACATAATCCGGTCGGTCCTAAGCAGATTTAGAAGGATCAAAGATCTGACCAACGAACAAAACAGTTCCAGTTTTGTCTTCTCTAATCATAAAAAGAAATGGATGATCAGTCACAAAATCTATCCTCCTACCACTGCTGAAGCCTCTACCACCACGGCCCATTATAACAGTAACAGCCGCAGCCTCTGCACCATCTTCATCGATCTCAACCAAAGCTTTATGGCGCAGCGAAAGCGAAGGCATGTTCAATCCCTTGAAAGCACTTGAAGCCTCAAACCCGAAATCTATCTTAAACTTTGGGATTCTGAACAGACCAACTTCAACTTGTTTTCTTGGAGTGTGACTATCCAAGAATCCAAGAGTAGAAGATGATGATGCAACCCTCTTGACCAGACTATTCAATCCATCCTCGGCGTCCGGTAGGTAGAAATACATTGAGAACTGGCGATTAGTGTCACCGGATTGTCGAAATGGCAGCTTAAGGACCTTGAAACCCTTGTACTGCTCAACGTATTGCTTCTTATGATTCGTCATGAAAGGCACAGATACTGATCCGCCATTGAGAAGGTGAACGTCAAAGACTTTTGGAATTTTTCTTCCCATCTTCCTTTGAAGTACAGTGCGTTTCCAAGTATATAGTCGGTGTCTCTTGTAACGGTTCCAGGAGGAAGAATTTCTTTGATGAGACCATTGGTGTGCTTTGAAGCCCAAGCATTCACCTCTTCGCGCACTTCTTCAGCCTGTGTTACAAATAAAGCTGATTTATCAGAAATTTTAGGGCTAGGATATGTACATTTATCTCCTTCTATGATGAATGAGATAGATTCACAAACTCTTAACCTAATACTAGTTTTGAAAAAAAAAAAATTGAAAGAATGTAAATTTATTTACTATCCGAGCCTAATACAGTTTCACACAAACACTTAACCTAGTTTATATATGATCAAATATATAGATTCCACGATCTCTTAACCTAATACAGTTTCACACTAACACTGATCCTAGTTTATATATATGATAAAATATATAGATTCCACAAACTCTTAACCTGATACGGTTTCACATAAACACTTGACCTAGTTTATATTTGATCAAATATATAGATTCCACAAACTCTAAACCTAATACGGTATACACAAACATTTAACCTAATCTATCTATGATAAGAGATAAACTCACATGCCTTTGAAATACAGTTTCACACAACACAAACACTTCCGTTTTTTTTTTGAGCAACTCACAAACACTTAACCTAACCTAATCTAATCAAACCAAGTGAAACTAACCTTGAATCTGAAATCAACTAGAGCGAAAGTAGCCTTGAAGAAATTCTCAAAGAGATCCTTCAGCGAGGGATCAACACCACCCGACTGCTCCATCCACACTCCATTGACGTTCGAGATCTTAGGGCCACCGCTTCCGCTTCCATCGGCGAGGACTATGGCAGCGATCTCGCTGAAAACAGCTTTGAGCTCATCCATTGAATAAGACCTAAGGAAGGATAAGGTGGAGGATCTTAGTGTTTCTTCTATTGGGACGGAAGCGAGCATGGTGAGAGCGACGTTTATTGATGCAGGAGAGAAGACGAAGTTTGAGTTTTCAGCTACGGCGGAGATTACTTTCTCCGCAAGAAACATAGCAACGTCGTTTTGCTTCTTCATCGCTTTTTCCACGTTAACCTTTGAGATTGGAGAGGGACTTACGGTTACCGAATCCTTCTCTGAGTGAGAGGTACTTGTGGTTATTAGTGATTTGCTCACCTTCTTCTTCTTATTCTTCTTCCTCTTTATCTTTGAGAGAGAGGGACTAACGGTTTCAGATAAGCTAAGCTTTTGTTTCCTCTCGGTTGGAGCCATCTTTTAGGGTTTCTGTAAGAAAATTATTGAGCTTATACATACATATATATATATAGAAGTCAGATATCAAACGATAAAGATAGAGCTAAGGTTTGGTGTATCACCGCCCTTAAGAAGTAACAAAAAATGTATATTTACTATTAATGTGTATTACGAGAAAAATGTAAATCTTGGTTAGTTAATGTGAACAAATTGGCCTATCTTATTCCAGGCCAACACAAAAAGGACCCAACAGGTGAACAGTGTCGGTTTATCTTAAACGTTTTACGTTTGGATAAAAAAGGACCCAACAGGTGAACAGATGATGCGCTATATAAGCTTTTGTTTATTCTCTTTTGGATCCATCTTTTAGGGTCTATTGAGAAAATTATTGAGCTTATTATGCATGCATATATATAGAACAAGAAGATATCAAAAGAGCTAGGCCCCAATACCTATCTTATTCCAGGCCGACACAAAAAGGGCCCAACAGGTGAACAATGTCGGTTTATCCATAAATGTTTTAAGTTTGGATAAAAAAGGTCATCAACGCATTATCAGATTGGGAGAAGAAGGATTTAACCAAAACAGTACGAGACTAGGATCCATTCACTAATAGCGTGGGTGAAAATAGTGTGTGTCATCAACGATTTGGATGATCCGGTGAAAAAAGAATCCGGAACACAAGAAAAACATAAGAAGAAAGAGTGAGTTGGAGATAGATAATAAGAGAAGAAACTTCAAGGGCAAGAGGCGTTGTTCGAGTCATATCATTTAGGGATAGAGTTTTTATGACTTTATGTTTTGTTGTGTCTTCCAATTTAGAGCTTATAGCACTTGTGTAAACCATTTGACTGTGGAAGTTATGGAAGATGGGTTCCACCCGCAAATTCGAAGATCAAATTATCTATCTTACTAAATTATATGATCTAACGATCAATAAATTTTAACAGGTTAAAGTGCTATCAGAACAACCAGATTTTGATTGCGGGATATAAGAGATCATATATGGAGTTTAAATGAAATTACAAAGAAGAAAAATAAAGGTACTTATATGTTCTTCGCGGTAAGTGTGAATCGATCATCTCCAAGTTGATTGTCTTCTATGTTGTTTACATGTTGCAAAAGCTTAAATAAATCAGTTAGATTATGGAGTCAACACAGAAATAGTTGAGATTGAAAGATCAAAGGGTAATGCGACTTTGGCTTAGAGAAGTACATGGTGTTGATGCAATAACATTCATCATCTCAAAAGAGAATTGAGCAAATGACAGTATCTACAGTCTTTTTAACAAGGCTGAAAGTTAGGCAGTGGATTCCATTATTCGTAGTGGTGGTACGAAGTATGTTCAAAGCTGATCTATCGAAATTGGAAGTTGTTACTACCTATATTTCATGGGATTTTAGATCAAAGTGGAGTGATATTATAGCTTCAAGTTAAGGTTTGATGAAAAGGCAATAGTGTTTTGTGAATGTCAGAAGTCGACAACGAAGCTGTGATTACAGCCTAAAGGAAGTTAAGGCGAAGTGAGTTATATGTTCTCAGAGCATTGGTTCTCAAAGTTGACTCGAATTGATATGTGCAATGGATTTTGTGTCGATAATCTTTCTAACACGGGCGTTATACGGTGTGTACTTTTTGAGTTTAAACAGCAGTCCATGGGCACATTGTTCTTTGCTGGAGGAGAAGAAATCAAGTGAGAACATGAAGTAAACTTCATGATCGAAAGGAAAGCAAGATGGACGAATCATGGCAAGTAACAAAGGTTTGTGGTGGTTCTTTGGGCAAAGAATTTAGTACGCTACACTGCAACAGTACGTTGTAATATACCCAAGTCAGATGGGACTTTTTTGAAAATGACAGTGAATAACGGTTAAACTCAAAAAAATGTGGATCTAAGTTTTGGGATCTTCATCTCGAGCAGCAAGAGAGATTACACAGGAAAACAGATGCAAAAAGACACAAATGCAGGTGAAATTGTGCATTTGGATCTACAAACAATTACTTAGAAAACCACATAATATTTAATAAATAACAGTTATATTTTAATTAGTTTTTATTTTGTTATCAATTGATCCTTAAATATATTCGGAAAATCATAATTTACTGAGAAATACTTTGTCTTCACCTGTTGGAAAAAGTAGGTTTATAAATGAGACAATGGGCGATATATACACAAACCAGGCCCAAATTAGCAAAATAACCATGGATTTGGATAAAGCCAAAATCCATACCCTTTGTTACACGAATAGACGACTCTGCCCCTCCTTTCTCTTCCTAATGTTCGGCGGTCGTACGCCCGAGTGTCAGGAAGCAGAGAAGCCGGGATTTGGTTGATGCGTGTGCAGAGGAGCGGATCGACATGTGGAGACGCCGAAACGCATTTAACCGCTGGATAATAACGAGATCCTTAATCGTTATGATGACAATTGCTTTGGTAAGTGCAAAGGTGGTACCGTGATTCGTTTGTGTGGTGGATACAAGGGTTAATTGATAACAATATATATAATTAGCAGAGGGGTGAGAGATTTATGTGAGAGATTAAGTGAAAACGAAAACTGTCATTGGGAGTTAGGAGATTAAGAACTCGTTTGACAGTGTTCGTTATCTCTTAGAGGAAAGGTATGAGATTTTGTCATTCATCTTAAAAGAATTGTTTTTTCTTGGGTTATTCTTGATGATAAGTAAGATAATATTTGTGTTGTTAACTTGATATTAACACTCTATGTTCTGTAATATTTTCCAGCAAACAACGAACTTGTTCAACTTCAGCCATGGAACATCTTGTGAGGGTTGTTGTTGGTGACTGGCAAAGACTTGCACATGGAACCTGGAGGTTTGACATCGACCACACCCATGTGAAGTACGATCTTGTGGTGAGGAGAATGATACTCATGACGCTGGTGACTATGGTGAGGAGTAAATACCAAGTGCTCCCTACTGAGCCTGTCTACTGACCTATGACTTCCGACTGGATGAAAGTACCGGTGACTACACAACACCACCTCTTGAGATACTGGAAGACAAGGATGTGGAGCTCTTCATGGCGGTGAGAATGGACTTTGCTAGTCTGACTTTGTGTGTGACATATGGAAACGTTGAAGTAGGCGCTACCTCGAATGCGGAGGGAGGAGTTTGGCCGCATGAAGACAGAACTGATGTCATTCCACCTAAACCAATCCCGTGGAGAGGTTTGACTCGCAAACGCTTGTGTTAAATGATAAAAGTTCTTGTTAGATCCCTAACGAAATGGTTAAACGTAAAGGTTTTCGCTCGGTGGGTATGTCCAAGTTAGCGAGGAGAGGTTGATGACCATCCGCAGCAGCGGAGCGATGGCGGAAATTCGAAGGACGGCTGTGCGCTTGACCAAGCATGAGATTTTCAAGCCGGTTGAGGTGATTGATGAAATAGCCTCCGAGACAGATTCTTCTGATGACATGGAGATGTTCACTCCAAACGCTGATGGTATGATCCGTCTTGAGGAGATTCCTACGATCCACCACCGGGCTTAACCTGACCTTGGCGATAGGTATTATAAATGTGAAGTGTATCGAAACAATTAACTGGTAACTTGTGTAATGACTGTTAAGTATTGATGTTAGCAGGAAATGGTGAAAGCGTTGGAGAATGTGTTGGATTTTCTAGCAAAGGCAAAGGGATAATGGCTGCTGATGAACTCCCAGGGGTACAGTTGTTCAGCTCGCAGATGGGATCATCTTCTGGTTATGCCAAAACACAGGATGCAACTGCCGCCCTGGGATCCAATGTGCCTGATGACGCTGATGAGCAAGGTTAGTTGCTAACAAACTATGTTGCGGGTAACATATATATTAGTGGGTAACTCGATAATTTTGGTTGAAAATCTCTTCAATAACTGATTTCGGTGGAGAAGAAATGGCAGAATGGTCACCTCTACCGGGCCAAGTCTTCGTTGACCGTGATGCCTTCAAGGTCCACATGTCGCTACATGCCCTCGCGAACAAGTACAGGTACTTCGTGAGGAAGTCGGAGCCAGGGAAAGTGGTCCTGGAATGCAGTGGTGTTAGCTGTCAATGGCGTGTGTACGCTGCTAAAATGGCAGGTGCCCGCGATTTGAGATCAAGAAATTGGAGTGTAACCACACGCACCGCTGACGAGAGGGAGAGTTTAGGAGACATGCAACCTCGACAATTGTGGGAGGGATTATGAGGAGCAAGTACGCTGGCACAGTAGTGGGCCAAGACCGAAGCTTTGAGAGAGATGATGAGGACTGACCACGGTGTGCCAATATCGCATCGACTGCTTGGAAGTCCGTGGAGATTGCTATTGAGA
The DNA here is from genome assembly GCA_016771965.1 of Brassica carinata. Lineage (NCBI taxonomy): Eukaryota > Viridiplantae > Streptophyta > Magnoliopsida > Brassicales > Brassicaceae > Brassica > Brassica carinata. The sequence goes on along the minus strand of CM028687.1, from coordinate 59,549,940 downwards.
ATTGGCGTGGAAATGCCGAGGAAGCCTATAGTACCTTGCCTTCCTACCTCCAGCAGTTGCCGCTGCAAATCCAGGACACCGGTAGCATTGGAGACGCACAAAGGTCCCGGGGTGTCCAGCGATTCAAGTACCTCTTCCGCCATTTGGGGCAAGCATCGGGATTAGAATTCATGAGGAAGGTGATCATAATCGATGGGACACACTTGAAGGGAAGTTTGCTGGTTGTTTGCTCACAGCAAGTCGGGTACTCTTCGACGCAATGATCTTCCCGAATGTAGAGTTACGAATGAAATCCAATTCATCCGGTTCGAGTGCGTTGATTATGGCTCGGGTGGTCTTCAACTTGTGGTACGAGTTGACCCGTTCTCCCAACGGTTCATCACCCGCCGCGAACATTCTTTGCGGTAGCAGAATATCCTCCATTGCTTCTTCGTCTCAAGAAATTAGGGTTTTCAGGATGAAATTAGAGAGTGATGGGAAGGATTAGGAGAGAGATAGATAAATCGTCGGACTAGAGATTAAAAAGGGAGATAATTGGTTGGGAGATAGGAATAAATGGAACTGTTCGGGAATATAAATCGAAAGCGTGCTCTCGCGGTCTTTCGACATAAGATCTGGAGAGACACAACCCATCGAATTGTCCAATGGTGTAAAAGGAGTAATCTGACACTTCTCTGCATGCGACTCAGGTCTACTCGCAGTAGAGGGGCACCTCTGGAGGGGTAAAATTGTCCAAGAAAAAAAGTTTTGTGTTTGAAGGGTAAATGGCCAATTAAACGTCCGTTTGGGTGCATCTGTGCCAATTACACTTTATAAATTCCCACTTAAGCTTTGATCAAAAAAAAAATTCCCACTTAAGAATATGACCAACTACTTTTTGAGAACCAACAGAACGATCTCAATAATTGATTATGAAGATTTTTCTCCATTATCTTATCCTGAATAACGTAAGGAAGTTAAATAATTATAATAAAGTAAACGGTAGCTACGTATATAGAGGGTATTATGAGTTTTTGTTTTTAACGTTAAAGCCTTAAAGGGTATTATGATGAGTTACGAACATGAACGTGACCACTGACCTGTACATATTATTCAAAATGTAAGAGCTAGACATGTATATGACAGAGCATGTCTAATAACAGATAGATTTATCAGTTTTATTTGCTTTACAAGTTTTAATAAACTAATTTCCAGTTGTAATTGCAGGATGTAGTTCGACCTGCACACATGGTACAACGATTAGTCAATTGTTATACGATTTTTGGTCGACAGTTCTTTCTTATATGAGATATTGAAAGTCAGAACTGTTTTCCAGATTTGACTTCTAAATAATTGCAAGATGCCAAGATCTTATAGATTTTGTAATTTATAATTGGTATCAAACGCATCCAAAATGCGATCGCCCGCAAATGTGACGTTCACAATTGCAAGAAACCAGTAAAACCTATAAATAATACCCCAATAATACTACACAACAAAACCCTAGAAAACTTGAAAACTAAGCAGATCTGAACACGAGGATCATACTTGTATAAAGCGCATGAAACAAGAAGTATTTTCTTTCCAAACAAAGCAAAACACAATCTTACATTATAATGGGTTTTTGTATATTCCTTATTATCCTCGTTGCAATTTTTATCTTCCATGGCTCGTGTTATTGCGATAAAGGTACATTCCTAGTCTAATATTGGTATCATTATCAAAGCGTGATGATATGTTGAATATAAGACTATTCTTAGTATTCATTTCAAGATTCATCATTTTTGTTTTCTTTATTTGTTAAGCAGGGCATTACACATTTATGAAAGATGCAACACTAGCACCAAGTTATGCTAGCTTCGACTACATACTCATCGGAGGAGGAACCTCAGGCTGTGCATTAGCCGCAACGCTTTCTCAAAACGCTCGCGTTTTAGTTCTCGAACGCGGTGGCTCTCCTTATGACAATCCAGCGGCGAGTGACTTGGGAAACTTTGCCAACACACTCTTTAACATCAAACCAAACTCGTGGTCACAGCTTTTCATCTCAGAGGATGGCGTTTACAACACACGACCACGTGTCCTCGGCGGAGGCTCGGTAATAAACGCCGGATTCTACACACGTGCGGGAGATGACTACGTGGAAGAAGCTGAGTGGGAGCGCGAGGAAGTGGAAGCTGCTTACGAGTGGGTGGAGAAGAAACTTGTGTTCGAGCCACGTGTGATGGGATGGCAAAGAGCGTTTAAAGATGGGCTTTTGGAGGATGGTGTGAATCCGTACAACGGTTTCACGTACGATCACAACTACGGGACTAAGATCGGTGGTACAATCTTTGACAGCTCCGGTCATCGACACACGGCGGCGAATCTGTTGGAGTATGCTAACCCTGACAATATTGTTGTATACTTGCATGCATCTGTCCAGAAGATTCTCTTCACCAAAACAGGTATTGATTTACATTCATTAACTTATAACGAGCATTTTGCAAAGTACCATTTGAAATGCTATGCGCTCAGTAAAAAAAAGTTATGATTTTCTTAATAAAAACATTTCTGAAGAAACGTTTTTTTAAACTTAGAAAATCTTTAGACGTTTAGGGAAAAAAAAATCTTGTATTTGTATGTTGTCTTTAAGAACGCTTCAGAAATAATATTTGTTTAAATGTTGTCTGACATATACGGAGGAAAGTATACTTTTAACTTATACATTTATGATACAGATACGACAACTATCCTCGGGATTCTTTTGTCTGTTAAGAAGTCCAACAATCGGTCGACAGCCCACACATTGACTTTTTAAAAATAAATTATAGTTAACTAGTTTAAATTATTTGTTAATTTTTTAAAAATAGCTGATTCAGATTTAAATATTGCATAGTAAATTAGTGATTTAAATTGGCATATTGCATATCTTTGATAAAAATCAGCATATTTAATTGATTATTGCTTTTATAATATTTTTCTTGCAAAATTGTAATTTGGAAAATAAAATCCACTAATTCTTTTTATATTAGTTAAATGCATTATTTTCTCTTTCATTTACTTGACACAAAAACAGGCCGCCAGAGACCAAAAGCGTACCAAGTGATATTTGAGGACACAGAAAGAGCGCTCCACAAGGTAGAATTAGCAAATAATCCAATGAACGAAGTAATCTTGTCGGCTGGAGCAATAGGCAGCCCCCATCTACTGATGCTGAGCGGCGTGGGTCCTATGGCTCATCTTGCAGCTCACGGGGTTAAACCGGTGGTCTTAGATCACCCAATGGTTGGGCAAGGGATGGGCGATAATCCCATGAATCCCATCATCATTCCTTCTCCCACACCCGGAGATATGTCCCTCGTACAAGCTGTTGGGATTACAAAGTTTGATAGTTACATCGAAGGAGCAAATAACGCGACCCTCTCTTTTGATTTGACCCGTAGGTTTTTCGACGGTGTTTTACATGTTTTGAACAAGGTATAGTAACATAAATACATTTAAAGGTTATTATGACTTATTATATACGCTACTATCTGTTATTTATGAGACTATACATGCATTATGCAGACAAGCCGTACTACATCTACGAAAATCTTAACCCAACCCATTGTAGACCTTTTAAAATCTTTGGATCGTGGATTCAAAGATATGATAACTATAAATTTGATGTTTCAAAAAGTGTCGGGACCGGCCTCGAGGGGCTACATGGAGCTACGGAACAGGAATCCAGACGATAACCCTTCGGTGACATTCAATTACTATCAAGAACCAGAGGATTTGAACAAGTGTGTCGAAGGACTTAAAACCATTATTAAAGTGATAGACTCGAAAGCCTTCTCTAAGTACAAATACCCTGGTGTGACCGCACGTGGGCTGTTCAATCTCATTCTGGGCATTCCCACTAATCTGAGGCCGAGGCACGTGGCCTCAGTATTCAACTTGAAGCAGTTTTGCATCGACACTGTGATGACTGTTTGGCATTACCATGGAGGTTGTCAAGTTGGAAAAGTGGTCGACAAGAATTACAAGGTTATAGGCATTGATTCTTTGAGGGTTATCGATGGATCCACGTTTCTCAAGTCTCCGGGGACTAATCCTCAAGCTACGGTTATGATGCTAGGAAGGCAAGTGCAAAAACCAAAAGAACAGATTATTCAATAACATGTTACATACATATATATATCATATTAGACATATATATGATTGCGGAGTGCTTTATGTAGGTACATGGGGCAGAAAATTCTTAAAGAGAGGGCGGCGTTCTTCAAATATCAGGAAGAAGCATGAGACAATAAATCGAGATGAGCCCAAATTAAATTTGTTGAATTTGCACTCTCTTCAGACCTCAAACAATAAGTTCCCATTGTTTTTTTCAATAAAATGTTAAGTCCCCTATTGTTGGGAAACATTATTAAACTTCTTACACCATCTAAAAACTCATTTTGAATAATCTCAACTGTTAACTATCTTTATTCTATTATATTTTGTTAAACATTTTGCATTGCCGTGAGAAACACTTTAGTGTCAGCTTCCAAATTAGATGACGCTTCTCCTAAACTACCAGATCCCCACATTTTTGTAGAACCTTAGCTATCTCTTACAATCCAACCCCCTTTCACCTGACCCGTACGAGGATCAAAAGCAGCATCTCATAACTTATTTTAAAATCCTTCTACCGGATGTTTCCAAACGGTAAAACGTTACCAGGTGTATCAGAGACTAATTCTAAGTATTCAGGAGAACTATATACTGAAAGCTAAGAACTACCACGATTTTCAATACATAAATCTAAAAAGGACAGAATATTCGTATGATCCTTGAACTGGTAATGAATTTCAGTACCCATACTTGATCAATATATTTGAAGTTTTCGTAGATTCACCGCAAATTCTGAACCACCAATTTTTCTCATATCTATTATTAATCAAATATAATTATAAAAAAAACCTTCTTATGTGCTACTTACAGTTTACACCAAATTATTATCAAGATTAATTAGCTAAACTGAAACGAAAACATAACTCCAAATGAAAAGAAAACAAAACAGAAAAAAAAAATCAAATAGCTAGAAACACGAAAACATAGTACAAGTCCCGAAAGGAAAAAAAAAACACGCTCACGCAACATCAGGTTAATTTGTCTTGTACAAAATGTGAAGTGATTTATTTCGGGAAGGAGAGTATTTACCTTCTAAACTAAAATTACTATATTATCATCCAAATTTGATGTAAAGTAACATTGTTGGCTTTACTTTCCGGAGTTTAGTTCTTCCTTAATTCAGTACATAATCGTTTGGTTATACGAAAACACCCATAAACCGGGGAAGTAATAAAATTTAAACCTTTGACAAAAAAGGTAATAAAATATAAACAAGACAGTCATACAGGCTACAGTTATACTTCGTCTTAGTATATAAAGCGTTTGAATTGTGTAGCCTTCTTGTTTGTGTCTCCACAAGATTTAGAACAAAGCAAATATAATCTTACACTGTAATGGGTTTTCATATGTTTCCTTGTGTTCTTGTCATAATTTTCATATTGCATGGCTCCTGTTATTCCCATATAGATAAAGGTAACATCTTGGCTTCATGGATCATCCATTCGAGAATTCATGTGCAATAACATTAATTTGAAGCTGTCATGTTATTATTAGTACGAACTTAAAATGTAATGGATTTTTTTTTTTACCAAAGATGTAATAACAAAATGTTTTCGTAAAAACAGGGTTTTACAGATTTATGAAAAATGCAACATTAGCACCAACTTATGCTCGCTTCGACTACATAGTTATTGGAGGAGGAACCTCGGGTTGTGCACTAGCTGCAACGCTCTCTCAAAACACTAGCGTTTTGGTTCTCGAACGCGGAGGCTCTCCATACGACAATCCGAGGGCGACAGACATCGAAAACTTCGCTAACACTCTCTTAAACATCACACCGAACTCGTGGTCGCAGCCTTTCATCTCCGAGGACGGCGTTTACAACACACGTGCGCGCGTCCTCGGAGGTGACTCGGTTCTGAACGCTGGGTTCTACTCACGCGCAGAAGAGTACTACGTGGAGGAGGCTGAGTGGGAGAGGGAGGAAGTGGAAGCTGCTTACGAGTGGGTCGAGAGGAAACTCGTGTTCGAGCCACAAGTAACAAGATGGCAGTCTGCGTTAAAAGATGGACTCTTGGAGGCTGGTGTGTTACCATACAACGGTTTCACCTTGAGACATATAATAGGGACGAAGATTGGCGGTACCACCTTCGACCCTGCTGGCCATAAACACTCGGCCGCGGATTTGTTAGAGTATGCTAATCCGGACAATATTGCTGTCTACTTGCACGCTATTGTGCACAAAATCCTCTTCACCACAAAAGGTATTTCATATATTTACAAAAAAAAATCAAGCTTATGTATACTTTGGTCCTTGGATATGAAAACTCATATTAAGAACAGGAAACCAAAGACCTAAGGCGTACGGAGTGATATATCAAGACATGGATGGAGTGTTCCACAAGGTAGAGCTGGCGAAAGACGCAATGAACGAGGTGATTTTGTCGGCAGGTGCCCTCGGTAGCCCTCAGCTGTTGATGCTGAGCGGTGTGGGTCCTAAGGCTCATCTTGAGGCCCACGGAGT
>CM028687.1:59253440-59543257 GCA_016771965.1 Brassica carinata | reverse complement strand
CAAAATAAGAAACCCGACATCAAGCATACTCCAGAACAAGCTAGGATTAAACAGAAGTAGCTTACCATGGGTACAACAATGTCCTCTTTTCCTGTGCTCTTCAGAAATGTGTATGATAGCAGCCCAATTGTCTGTGTAAAGCTAAGACCAACATCAAGTAAACAGAACAATGTAAAGCTTTTGTTGATCTTTTTCAATAGATAACACCATAATCACTAAAGGCAAGGCAGCTAAAAGGAATTACAGCGTCGCTAATAGAAAACGAACCTATCTCCATCTTTTCCAGGGCAACGTGAGAACACAATAACATCAGCTCCGAGTCTCATTGTACTAGTCTTGAATCCATTGCCATCTTCAATCAAAAAGCATACTCAACTTAAGTGTCTTGATGTAAGCATTTTAAAACATAATCTTGCAGGTACAAGAGTCCTAACACTGTCCAATGGTGTTTGCAAGTTTGCTCTTGGCAGAGTATCCTAGAGACATGCAATGTCGCATCTTCTCAGGATTCATCCCACCTCCATTATCTGAAAAATTCCCAAACACAAAAAAATGCAACATCGTCAAAAACGTAATACAACAGAATAGAAGAACACTAAATCAAAACTATATACCTTCAATCAAAACCATCCTGCTTCCATCTTTCCGATTGTTCAGCATGTTGACATTAACATATGTAGCTCCACTGTGAACCTGTTAACCAAAACAGAAAAGAAAAAGGAAGGAACCATCACCACCAAATAGAGATACTAAATTCACTTTAAGCAATTGTAATATTTTCCAAAAATAAAGAAAGAAACAAAACAAAACAACCCCACCTCATCTAGAGCATTGTCCAAAAGCTCAGCAAAAGCTGCAAATATGAAACAAACATTATGTTTTCAATTAATAGTAACAAAAATTTGTAATATATGTCTATATTTTTCTGTTCACAGTTGTCTCATTCAGATCCTTAATCTAACCTCCTAAAACACTGCTTAAAAAAAAATCAAAACTTTATTAAAAAAAAAAGGTTACCTCCAAGAGCCCACTTGTGACTAGTTGCGTTAGAATGCAAGAACTTGGGATGGACTCTCACATGATCAAACCCACCTGAACCACAAAAGAACAAAACAACATTAGGGATTGTGTTCCCAATCCCATTAAACATCCCATGAAATCGAATCCCTCATTAGGGTTTGCGTTTGCCCACCTGCAGAAACTTCCCAATGACCACCAGACGTTCCTTCGTAATCCCCGGCTTTCCAGAACTGTCTGCAAGACGGTAGCGACGACGAAGAAGAAGAAGAAGGCCTCACGACGTTACAAGGCGTAGCCTGAAGCGCCACTATCGCTTGCTCCGACGATTGCCCGAACCCTTCCTCCTCCACCGCTACTCTCTTCGCCGGAGTGTTATTACTGATAGTACCGCTCCGCGCTCTCTTCCCGCCGACGGGGATAGAAGCGTCGCCGCAGTCGTCGTCTTCATCGTCGCTGCTGCAGAGATCGATTACGGAGGGTCCGTTTCCGTTGACGGCAGTTGGTGGTAGATACTCTTGCTTGACGCGGATTTCGTCCATTAGAGAAGACGAAAAGTAAAGAAGAGAGATTGAAAGCGAATCGAATTTTTTTTTTTTTCAAAAAAGAAAAAAAGTATTAATTGATCTCCGAGGAAAAGGTTTAAAAAAAAAGCTTTTAACGATGCGAAACGGTGCCGTTTTCGGCTCCGGCTCGTTTCCCTAACCTTTTCTTTATCTTGAAGAAGAGTAGGAAGCAGATGATTCGTCAATTTTTACCACACGGTTTTAAAGAGGTTACACAGAATTACTAAACCGTTTTTACATCGCTAGATCATTAATTTGGGAAACTAGACCAAATTAGAACAATTAGCGAAATACAAAATCTAACCTATATTAAAAGGGCAATATGCTCAACTCTCAGCCTGTCCACGTCGTTCATTAAATCGGCCAATCATAGGTTTCTAAAATGCCACCTCACACCTGTTTTAATCGACAGAAGAAATTTATTGGATCATTGGTGTGAGCCAATAATAATTACCCATGGCCATTTCAGACCCACCGCTCTCAAACCTAAATTATTCGACTAAACCAAAAGCCACTCTTTCAATATCCCTGTTTAGCCATCTCCCACCACTTAGTTATATCCATTATTGATCTTTGTAACTCTGAAACAGTCCGATAAGGACGACTTATCAGATTTCCAAAACTCACTATATAATATCCACAGCCGTCTTCCATTTCCTTCGTATTCCAACGTATTCTACACTCCAGCGACAAAGAGGTAGACTCTTACTCTTCTCCTTCCTCACTGCAACTTTATTAATCTCCTTGCTTTTGCCTTTTACCTCTTCAGTTTACCATTTCTTCTAACCATTGGCTCTCACCTGATTTCCCTAGCTAATTAATTTATTACGTTCACAGCAGCTCACTCTGGGAGTGTGAAGAGAGAGACAGCAACGAAATGTAGAACAAGTTTACAGAGAGCAAAAACCCGACGGAGCAAGCAATGGGGCTTTTGTTACTTGGTTTTGGGTTCTGGTCAGAGAAGCACATGCAAAAGAAGCGAAGATCGTTCTTATTCAGGTCATTCTTCCTCTTACATGTTTCTCGATTTTTTCTAACGACATATCCGCTGTAGTGTTTCGATTTAGATTGTCATCACTTGCCTTATGTATTGTCATATCGATGCTCTATCTATGGACTCGAGTCAATTAAAGTCCTGATTCGTAATGATCTATGTTATTCCTCTCGACTATCAGCATATTGAAAATGATTACCATACAAGATGAATGCAACTATCTCCAATCAATTTTTACATCCATGAATACAGAACTTTTTGACGGATATTACTTCACAAGTACCAAGAGAGGACTACTTTCAGCGAGCCAAGCCTTACAGAGATCATCCTACCATTGCAAGGTATCCTTTTTCATTTTGGTGCACCTTTGTGATACTTAGATTTGTGGTTTTGTACTTTCATCAACACGGAGATGTCATCTGAGATGTATCCTTTGTATAGTTGTGCTTTAATGGTTGGATATGGGTTACTACTAACACAGGATGGTGGCAAAGGATCTGAGTGTAGTGATACTGGTTAGCTTCTTTGAGGAGGCAAATTAACGACTTACAACTCTATTGTCATTATTGACCCGATGGGACTAACCTCGGATTTATAGGAAGTCACATATCCCCGATGGACCAGGTGAATCAAGTTTGGGGTTAGTTTCTTCGATGATATCTTTTCTATTTTTCAGGTTATGAAGAGAAATATTTATTTCAATTATGGTGGGGTGACACTGGTTCTAAGGTAGTTTCTGAGTAGAAGAATCTCCAAATTAAACATTTTCTTACTTTATCATGCTGTTTGGTTAACATATTTTATTACTCCTCTCTGGTTATGAATAGGTCTTCCGACAAAGTTTGCAAAATTTGGACTAGGTAACTTACTCGAGATTTTCTTGTAGCTTTGCCGCCTCGATTTATAACGAGACTGTAGATCGAAATCATAACTGAAGTATTGGGGCAATGTTTTATTCAGCTATATGTTGGGATCAGTGGTTTCCCAAGGCAGCTAGCTCGAGCTATGGTTCTACTGTGGTGCTGAACTACTATTTTATCCCATCGACATTGGCTCAACCTCAAGACCAGGGATTGGATTCGGGTGATCATTGGAGGACTCTTTCCTGCTAGAGCTGATGTGGTGAGCTATTAGGTCTTATCACTGTCCCTTTTCAAAGTCTATCAGTGTAAATGCTATGTGTATAACTTTTCACTGTAAACGATTTTTTACAGTGACATGAGCAAAATATTAATGTAACTTGACACTATGTGCTTCTGCCGTTGGACTGACCAGTCATTTTCTAAACAACGAATTGATTTTCCTGCAATGATCAACAATGGAACCGACGGAGCAATCAGTTTTAAGAATTTATGAGCAAAATATATTGCATGCACACCGATTATGTTTACAACGTGATGGAGTTTGCAATTGGGCAACGTCTTTAGATTTTCAGAGAATAGACACATGTGTTTATAAATTCAAATTAGTATGTTTCATAGTTAGCATTTTCTGTGATAATTACATCATCCAAATTGAGTATATATATATCTTTTTGTAAACCTGAAATATACAAATACTAAGATAAATATTCTTTTGTCTATAGCACTTAATTAACGATAAAGAATAACTTACAATAGATTATATTTCAAATTTTAATTTAATTTTTAAACATATATGATTAGTTTTAACTTTTAAATTTAATCTTCAAATCTATTTATACACTAAACGGAGAAAACAAATAATAATCATAATGAAGTTTTCTTAAATACAAAACAAAAGTTAATACTTTGATACATAAATTAACTGTATAAATTATTCAAATTAAAATATAGATACAAATTACAAATAAAATCTGAATAATAGTTTATTAGCTGTTAATATGAATTGAATCATCTGTATATTATCTGAACTATATCAAAATTTTATATTTTATAAACATTATTGAAAATATATATTTAATTTTAACTATGAAGATACAGAAAGAAGTATCTTTAATTTAACTATAAAGAGAAAAAGATTTAACAAGACCATCAATAGATAAATGATTTCAATTTACATATTTTAATCAATTAGGTTGTAAATATCGATATCATATTCTAATTACAACAGATTAATAACAAAATAAAATAAGACTCTAACATATATTTTTTTCGTTTTATTTTAATTGTCGTTCTAAATTCATGCTAATTAAAAATGGTTAAATGTTTGGTTTTTTCCTTATTTAAAATTTAGAATTATATCGCTTTTGTTTTTTCTTAAATTATGTAAAGATTAAAAAAATATAATTTAATGATACAAATAGAATTGAAATCCTAAAATAACACTTATTTTGTAACAAAAACATTGCTATAAACGACACTTAGAATGAAATAAAGAAAATATTTAATATGAAACGGAGAAAGTATGAAATAAATTCTCAGCAACTTTATTAAATAGATTCTTAGTAGGATTACATAACACCTACTATTATCTTATTGGGATGGGATCTCATATCATGTGATTGATTTGTTTGTTTTCCGAATTATTTGTTTCCAACTAACAAATCCTTATGCGTATTGTAATTGTTATTATATTTTCATGTACAACTTATGATATTAAATAGCTCCTATGCAACTTAGTTTAATAATGTAATTTTTTAGTAGTTACTTTCCACTAATAATTCGACTCAAGAAAGATTAAAAAAAAAGACATGGTTTATCATAATAACATTAAATATATATACTAAATGTAGGCAATTAAAGCTTTATAAGTCCGGTCTGTTTCCAATTTCACTTTTAAATTGGAGGTAAACTCAAAATTCTACACTATAAAAAACAAAACACCGATAAAAACAATAAATACAAGTAGATTAAAGAACATAACCCAAAATATAAAGAATGAGAAATTAAAATCACATAATGTGAGGATAAATTTTATTGATTGTAAAGTAGGCTAACAAAAGAAATATAAATACCAAAATAAATTGCAAAGTCTGCATCTTTATTCCAAAATAAATTGTGGTATACTTAGAAACATTGAGTATATTAAATTAGCTTTATTTACTATAATTGTAAGAAAATATATTTAAACCGAAAAAATATATTATAAACCATATAAATAAATGAAAAATAATAAACAAAAAGATGATATAAAGTATACCAAACCAAAATTAGATGCTACAATTTTTTTACGAAAATTCTAAGTAGGGAAATATACTCTTTTAAATGTTAGAGTCTTTAGTAAAATATATATACATATATATATATATATATATATATATATATAAGCTGAATAACTTTATAAGGAAATTAATTGCATTATTTTTTCATGCATAAATATTTTCAAAGGAATTATATTTGGTTTGAATTAATAAGTCCTTAACATAAGAATGGTATCTAAATTGATTAAGTTATTCGTTCAGCATAGAATGTTTTACTGGCCAAAAACATAAAAATAAAAAAAAAACATTAAAGAAATTTAAATATATTTAGAAAAAATATACTTTATTAAAAAATATTATGTGACATTTTAGCAAAAAAAATCCAGTTATACTTAAACATATATAATCAGTTACTAACTATTTATTGTTGTCATGGATGAAAATAAGTAAACCATGACCAACAAAATCAATCAATACAATAATGTTTCAAAAATCACAAACATAAAATCACAAATTATCATGGTCTGTTTTATTATTTATAACAATGTTTTACAACGATTTAATGTGAAATATTTTTAAAATATCAAAAGTTAAAAAGAAAATATATAGAACACAATCCGCGCGTAGCGCGGATAGAAGGATCTAGTTTTACTAAAATGTTTTTGTTAATAAATCTGCAATTTTGTTTTATTTTTCAACGTGGATAGTGAGTGAACAATAGGAAAATCTACAATATATAATTTCATTTAACTTTGTAAAAAAGCTGTGCCACACTTCTAAAATCTATACTACCAAAGTATTGACAAGATAAAAACTGAAGCATCAATGACACTCTTGTCTTTTGATTCTTTGCTTTCATAAACTGGATTTTTATCTATCAAGTTCGTCTAAATTCAGCTATCATCACTAAAGAGCGAGTCATAAGTCCATAATCTATCCACTATACATATATCATGTAAGCATATGACTTGAGTAGATGTTGGATTATGTTGTTAACAGTCTCTATTGATTTCTCTAATAAGTTTATAGTTCTATGTTTTCCAAATATATCAGATTATCTATGAATAAAGATTTTTATCTATCTCCAAGTCTTTAGTGTCGTTTTTACGCCTGAATATTGGTATATACCTTTGAAATATGGATAACCGAGGGGAAGAAGGCGTTGTTGCTAAGGCCCAAGTTGAAGAGACGGGAGACATTCAAAAATAGTATGGTTAATGGATTTATTTAATCCCGACATAGAAAACAATGATAATCACATCTTATATGGCGATTTGTTAAATTCATAGTTAGGCAAAATGTTACTAGGACTTGCCATACAAAATAACGTATCTTTTGAAGACATTAACTTTCCAAGAAATGCTTGAAGTTATGTTAAGCAAGGATGTGAATACATGATATCAGCTATGATTAAGTATATTCCTAGTCATTAGGATTTTGTATAAAAAAGATTCTTCCTATAAATAACAAAAAGTATATGTCTCAGTTGACTTATAGATAAGGATTGTATCCTAAGAATATTCTCTTGCACCGCGATAAAGTTCTCTAATTTCTCCATATTTTTGGCTCTCCATCTAATAAGTCATTCACTATCGTTATTAGATGAACAACATGTACAAATAACCCATGCAGGTTTGCAGCAATTGTTGAGACCCATAAATCTTTCCAAACTTTAATCTCATAACTGAAATGCTTTTTTTGCTTTATCTCCAAAGTTATTAGTGAAATTTTCTGCTGCAGTACTTATCTAAATATAAGATGGATTGTCACAAGAGTTTGACCGCAATGGTGAACTCAACCTATAAATACTTGTCTGGTAACATTCTAGTTAACAGAAATTCTGAAAATTGGACTAGCTTCCATAGAGGTTTCCTCAATAAAACAAGATTGAATTCATGAATCATACCAAATTCAACTCCTCTATTGTCATAAAGTCTTGATCATAATGGTAAACTCAATCTATAATACTTATTTCGTAACACCCTAAATAGCAGAAAATCCGAGAATTGGACTAGTCTCCATAGTTGTTCTCTTTAAGCAAAACTAAATTCATGAATTATATAAAATCTAACTCCTCTTTTATCTTTGGGATTATGATACATATACTTTAATTGCAAAAAAAAAACTAAATATAAAATTAATTGGATAGAAGGATACCATAATAAAATAAATTGGATATGATACAATTAAATATAAACTTTAAATCAGCTAAATTAAATATGCATAAAATTTATTCAAGGAAAAGTCATACAATTAGAAAAATATAATGATGTGTTCAAATGACCTTGTTACCATCCATATAGATATAGAGTTGCTGAATTTTTTTAGCACTATGCTATAAAAAAGTATATCACAAAAGTTATATACTTTAACTAATATAATTATTATAAGTGATTGGTACAATAGTAAGTGATTCATATATAAAGTTATCATATAAAATTTGTTTATTTATAGGTATATATTTCTGAAATAAATTTTAATATTTAGTTATATATGAAAAATTCTATTTTTTATCTGAAATATTATTTTTAAATGATATAAGTATATTATTATAAATTTTAGTTTTAAAATACAATTTATTTTTATATGAACATAATTTTATTTTAATTAAATAAAATTAATTATTAAACCTATTTTTTATATTTTTAAATGCTCTATCAAAGGCATAGGAAATTATTATGTAAAGAGCATTTATATCTTCCAGATGCTATTTTAAATGTTTTTGTAAAAATAGTGATTAGATGAAAAGTATAATGCTTTTGTAAAATCTCTATCAAACCTTAGTAGGAAGTCTTTTTATTTCAACTATTAGTCTAATATATCTGTAGACAAAAAAAGAGTCTAATATATCTGGACAAGATCCTGTTTTTTTTTCTTCAAATAACAAGATCCTGTTTTTTTTTTCTTTTATTGATGTGAGATGCTCATATATATCCTTCTGTTAAAAGTGTGTATATATATATCATATATATGTGTGTGTGTGTGTGTGTATAGCATACTATTTATTTTGTAACATGTCAAATCTTTAATGTTGTGCATGAAAACAGTATATTTTTTTTTTTTTTTTTTGTAAATGATGAAAACAGTATATTTTGCATGTTTTATGGATCTATATAGTTGTGATTATTAATAATCAAATTCTTCTAATTCGTTCTTCTGTTTCTTCTTAAGAATAGTACAGGAATCATAGTTCCAGATTATTTTAAAGGAACTAGTTGGTTTTTTAATTTATATTTTCCAACTCAAAGGATTTTTAACTGTTTAATTTACCTAAATTTTATTCAAAATATATTGTAAAAACCAGAAAATACCTTTTTGACGATGATGACCAGAAAATGCTTTGTTATGTCAATTTTCATTCGTCTAAATATACAATCATTTCGACCCTATGTGTGTTACTAATTTGCTTAAATATACCCTAAAGCAAATATGAAAGAATCTTATTATAAAATAGATAAAATATTTGGTAGATTATCGAACCGTTGATGTTGTGGATGTATTTGATGTAGTGGCTTTAAGTTTAGGAACAAACAATTCGGTTTAGAAGAAAGCCTTTGTTATAGTAAATTTAGTGATTTTAGTAATTTATTTAATTTAAAGTTTGAGTCATCCAGAAACACTCATAAGCATATTAAGATATAAAATTAGACATCAAAATCTTAGGATGTGTTATTGATTTATGCATTTAAATTGATTTGAAAATTCATATAGTATTTAAAAATCTAAGTAATATATATATATATATATATATATATATAAAATTTTAAATCTAATTTACGAATTTTAATTAGTATATATAAATCTAGAAATTTTTCTACAGATTTGAGTTTTTGTATTTTAATAAAAATATTTATACAAATCCATTTAAATTTATCATGAAATCAATTTTATTAATAAATCCATATGATTTATATGGTTTGAATTAGAATTTATAAATATGAAACCAATAATACATGTTTCTGATATAAATTTTAAAATTAGAACGAGCAACATTAGATTTAATCCGAATTTTTTACTACCATTAAAATACACCAACCAATAACCTCACTTAAAAACACAAATAGATTTGATAAAAAAAAAGAAACACAAATGGAATATAATTTAACGTAAATCTCCAAAAAAATCTAAAAAATATTTTTAACCAAAAAAATACAAAAAAATATTCAAAAAATATTTTATTAAAAAGTTAATGACAACTATACCTTACTCTATAGATATATAAATATTTAACTAAGTAATAAAATTAAAAAAAATAGTCTCAGTAAAATAATTTATTTCAATATTGGAGAAATGATTTTTTCAGTTTTATCGAATATATTTTTTGTGTTTTTATTTTGAATTTCTAAGAAGAAATTGAAAATATTTTTGAAATTATTATTTTTAATTTTAAATCCTAACCCCCACAAAATCATACCTTCCTAATATTTATATATATGTCAACTTTAGAGATATAATTAAAACCTATTTTAGTCATCTGATCTCCAAACATTTATTTTTGTGATAAAAAATTTTAGTGATATCTTAGGATATTTATTTATAATTTAAGAAAATTGTTGCGATTCGTAAATGTAAGGGTTCTTTTTTTTCCTCACATATACCCACAAGAACTTAGATATCTTGTATTATGGAAAAGGATTGTTCAAAAACAAAAACAAAAAAAAAGGAAAAGGGAAAAAGATCAAAATCAAAATCTATTTAATTTGAACAAAGATGGAGATCGAAGAAGCTTGTACGAGCCGCTGCGTCTCACGCCCATGGACTCGAGACCACCACATCTATAGGGACTACCCAACCCGCAAATCGGAGGATTGATCATACCATCATCATCATCATCATCTTCATCATACTCATCACCATCAAACTTCATATCGGCCAAAACCTTGAAGAAGACATCAACCTCGCAAGGAAGAACAATGGGCCCATCACGTCTGTATCCATATTCAGTCTCTGCTTCTTCTAACAAGTTCTTGAACAAAGGATGGTTCAACAATTTCGTTTTCACCACGACTCTCTGTTTCGTGGGACCCACGTAAACTGTGAAACACCCGTGTGGCGGCGGCTTTTTCTTGATTTTTCCTGTTGATTCGTTGTTCTTAGTATTCTCGAGATGAACAGAGCCATTCCAAGACTTGCTCTTGGTGATCGAAGCCGTGCTTGAAGAGCTCTTATGCCCAAAAGATTTCATTTTTCTCCATGTCTCCATTAGAAAAACGAAAATGTTTTTGGGTCAGACCTCAACTTTCATTTGTCATTTGTTTTGTTTTGTAGTTATATGTTTCTTGAATCTCTTTATATAGAGAATCTTTATTGGAAAAGAAGAGATATAGGTTTACTTTGAAGACAATGACAATTAGAAGAGGGCGACCTTAACTTTTCTCCATATACCCTTACTTCGCCATATACGAACTCAGGGTCTAATAATTGAGTTTTTATAATATAGTCCTTGATAAATAAAATATATATTTTCAATCTTGTTGGTGATCTGGTATGTTTGTTTTATTCAGTTTTGTCAACGGAAAGGATTTTGTCGCCTTTCCAAGATGGATACCACCTGATTTTCCTTTCCAGCAGACCTATTATAATTTCAATATCTGACTACTACTATACATAACACACGTCATCTTTTCTCCTTGGCCCTTTAAAAGATTTAAGCATTTCAATGGATTTTAATTGGTTTTGAATGATTCTAAAAGTATCCAGAGACAATGTTTGATGGATTAGTATAGACTTTATTAAATAATAATATACTTTGTTTTCATTAGAATCTGTAAAACTATGGTCCAACACTTAACTATATTCTCTTTTCGGTAGATAAATTTTTTTTTGAAGCACCATAATCTAGTGATCAAGATCTAGAGATTTTTATATTATGTATAGATTCAAATTCTCAAAGGAAACAATCTTTGATGGATTATATGATATAACCTTATTGAGCAAAAAAAGTTTTAGAATGTTGTAGGCAAAGCCTTTCGTTATGGTCATATGTTGGAGAGAGAATCTATCCATCAAAATATCGTATATACAAAATTATCAATCAATCCAAGTATTACGGGGAAAACTATACCGTAGAATCATTGTTCGTTAAATTATCCATCATGATTGTATGTGTTGCTGGGAGTTAATCAATCATATATAATAGAAATAAATATTTTATAATGATATAATTGATGGTTTGCCTAATGTTAAAAGAAAATAATTTTTGGTAAGATCATCTTTAATATAAAACTTTATTTTTCCTTTAAAATTGAGTACTTCTATTATGTAGTTGAGTTTTATTCCAACATATATCTACTATGGAGTAATAAACAAACAAAAAAACATATTAATTTATTTATGTAGTAAACCCATTTTTATCCATTATGGAATAGAAAATGGAGGGGAATTAAAATAAATTTGATTCTAGATTTAAATTTAAAATAAGAATAAAGTGAGGTTGAAGATGATCTAACAAGAGAGATGAACAAACATGTTTTCCACATTTTCCATAAGCCCATCTATAAATACCAAAAAAGTCAACATCCGAGAAATTATTAATTCTAAATAGTTTCTTTTATTTGTTACTTTATCAGTTGACAGCTAAAATTACTTCTTCTTCTTTTTTGGTAAACCAGATAAAATTACTTCTGTAAAAGACCTTCCTCAGATTGCAGCTACCCGAGAAGAACACTACCGAAGGTGGTAACGTGAGCGTGTTGCCAGTTAAACGATTCAATTGATCATTACTTAAGGTTGACTTGTTTAGATTCATCTGAATTGTCAAACATTTGTAAAAGCATATGCGAACTTTGTTTGTTGTATCGACAAGTTGTATCCACCCTAAAAAAAGTTGTATCCACCTTATTATTTTGTGAATATAATTATCTATGCAATAATTTGTATACGTTTTTATATCACAGATCAATGATATAAAATAGGAGTTATTTGTGAAATAACAAAAAAGAAACATAATTAATTTTTTTTTAAAAGGTAGAAAGAGATAAGAGAAATAGAGTATATTTTGGTTTGTTGGTGAATTGTTTTTTTTATAGATATTCCATGTTATTTCTGTTTAAAATATACTTAAAACATAAACTGCAGAATTATTCTAAAAACTAAAAATCACTGTTTTAATAAATAATAGTATGACAAGTTACAAATAAATACATTTTAAAGAGTTTCATATATCCTTTTGCTTGAATTTGCGCCGTAGATTTATTTGCTGTAAATATTTTTGATGTAGATTTATAAATCACTATTTTTTTTGCTCTGAAAATAAAATTCTGTACATCCCTTTTAAATTTTTCAGAGATATTTTTGCTGTAACTTTTTAAAAGAAAGGAAAGCTTGATTGGTTGATATGCATGACTCTAAACTAAATTTTGGCTGTCTAGAGCAGCCACAACAGATATTCGATAGATCATTGAAAAATTATTGTTTGGAAGTTTTTGTTTTTTTGTCAAATTTGTATTCTAATGTTCCCGTTTTTTTTTTGTATATTGTTCGACACACCAGTCCGCCACCGGTTATTACCGCTGATGTTGAAAAAAAAGAAATTTTCTACTTGCGAGTTTGTGTAATAAATCAGTATAAAGCAACTTGCTATGTTTGGTATTAAATACTGTTGAGAAAAAGAATATCCGGAAACCATATTTATGTAGTATCCTAATTTATACTAATATGAAATTAGGTAATGATAAGTGTCCCATGCAAAATTAGAAAGTTCATTGAAATATTTATGTTGCATAAATATGAATATGTGAATATATTTTTGTTTAAGAAATGGTTTCAAATAGTCTTACGACACATTTATAATCTCAAAATTATTCTAGAACGGTTAAGCGGTTGTTCATTTCACTATCCAGATGATCTATTTTGATGAAGATAGGATTGTTGTTCGTTTAGATTCAAAATTATGAATCATCTGAATAGTTTATCTAGATGAATTTTATAAATTTATATTTAATTTTTAAAATCAGTTAACTCATCCAAATTAACCATCTGGATGGAGATGGTTTAGTTAAAACTTTAGAAAGTCAATTATACCTCTAAAAATTCACAACTTATAAAACGATCTAAAACCAAAAATTACATTTTTCGCTAAAACAATAAAATTCATTTTTCCGCAAAACCGAAAATCTTATTTTCTTGTCAAAACAAAAAAATCACATTTCCCGCCAAATCTGAAAAATCTCATTTTTTCGCTAAAATCGAAAATCACGTTTTACTGCCAAAACGATAAAAACGTGTTTTCTCGCCAAAACAAAAATATAACGTTTTCCCGCCAAAACGATAAAATCATGTTTCCCGCCAAAACAGAAAAATGGCGTTTTCCTGTCTAAACAAAAAAATCTTGTTTTTTGCTAAAATTGAAAATCAAGTTTTTTTGCAAAAACGATAAATCTCGTTTTCCGAGCCAAACCAAAATATTTGTTTTTTCTGCCAAAACTAAAAAATCTCGTTTTCCGACAAAAACAGAAAAATTTATTTTGCATGTCAAAACAAAAAGGGTATGAATGGTGACCAAGGAACAACTAGAAATAATGCATTCCCTAAAGTTTCTAAAAAAATCACCATTCACAAGGAATAAATTTTTGTTCTCATTCCCTTTTTTGTAGAAAATTAAAGAACAAAAACATTATTTGTAAAATTTGAGAAGGAACAATCATTCCTTTTCATGTCTGCTATTTTATTCCTTTACGTTCATTTCCTATTTGTTCACTTTGTTTCCAGAATAGTCACCAGTCGGACCAAAAAATCACGTTTTTCCGCCAAAAACAGAAAAAATCTCATTTTTCTACCAAAACCGAAAATCTCATTTTTCCGCAAAAACGGAAATCATGGTTTTCCTGCCAAAACTAGAAAATCGTGTTTTCCTTTTAAAATAAAAAATTATGGTTTCCCCCCAAAGTCGGAAATCACGTTTTCCGTCTAAAACCAGGAAATCACTATTTTCCGTCAAAAACAGCTATCATGTTTTCTACAAAAGAATGCGAAACTAATTTTAGATATATTTACTTGAATATTATAATTATTTTATTATAATACTATTTTTTAGTCTGAAACTTTAAAGTATTTAAATTACATGTTTATCAAACTTTTTGCGTATTAGAAATTATAGTTGTAGTTAATTTTTAATACAAATCAAAATAATTTTTTTTATAAATTTATATGAAATAATGATTTATGAATGCCAAAATGTTAATTTTAAAATAATTTAAATGTAAATATATTGGACTAAATAATAAAAGTTAATCTACTTCAAATTAATGTCAAACATATAATTAAATCAAAACAAGGATATATTAGTCATTTGTATGTTATACTCATCTAAATGGAAATTGAGATAAAGAAATGAACATAAATCCATTTAAATGATCCAATGTAGATGAACCATCTTGATGGGCAAACGAACAGCCCCAATAATATTTGGATGGATCATGTAAATAGATTATCTGGATGAAATCTGGATGGAAATGACAGATGGTGAAACGAACAGTTCCTAAAATGACCAATTTAATATTCACTAAGAGGTAAATGATAATGTTTTTAGTTTTAATTTTTGGTAAACCGAATTTAAGTTTAATTTGAATATCTTTTGGTTTAAAGTTTTTTAATGAAATTAAAACAAAATCTGTATAATCTAATATTTTTTAAAAGGCTTTTTAGTAAGTTTTTTTTTGTTTTTGTTTTGTTATGCAATAAAGAAAAGAAAAAATGAAGATACCCATTATACAATCCTCTAATGGGTTTGAAAAGGTAGAGTCAAAAATCCACGTACACTACAAAAGAAGTCAAAAACCCAGAGTCAGAAACCTTAAAAACACTACCCTTGAGAGAAACAGCAAGGGTTGGGTCAAGCACGAAACGGAAGCAACTGCACTTGAGAGAAAACGAAAGTCACCCATTAGTGACAAACTATGGACAGATAAACTCAAACAAGAAGGAAAGAAGGAAGGAGGAAAGAGATTTTGGATCTGAGCCGGTTGGATCCAAAAGTTACCATAGTCAGCCGCTGCCGGAAGCTGCTTTCAAGACCCGCCCACACCCTCGAATCAAAGAGGTTACTCATTAACTTCGGCAGTTCAAGTGCCGTCATAACCACCGCCATAACAAATCATCGTTTTTCCTTTTCCATGCTAGAAAAAATCTCTGAAAGAGGAGAGAGGCAGAGGAAGAAGAGATACACTGTCTTGAGGAAGCACACCGGTCCTTGTCCTCTAAAGAAACAAAGCATGCATGACTGTAGCTCGAACATTCCACCAAATACAACATCAGAGAATCTGCAAAATCTAGGAACCCGCCACTTCTAACCGAGAAAGGACCCACCAAACCAAAGATAAAGCAGCGGCCAAGGAAACAATACAAGAGCGGAGGTGGAATCCTTACAGCAACCAGCAAGAGAGCCGGAGCCGATGGACCGAAATCGGAAAAGATTAGATTTGCAACTTAAAAAGATGAGAGAGAACCTTTTCAAATTACTTTTTGAAAAGTAACTGTAATTTAAAAATAGGCAATTCTCCTAAGTAGATATTTTAAAGTTTTTGTCACATAAAAACCTTCATAGAGGAAAATGACCAAAAAATTTCATTTAAGAGGCAAAAGACTCTTATATCCTAGCAATATAAATACAAATAAAAAAAGTAAAAAAAAAAAAATTAAAAAATTAATTTTTTTACAGTTTCGAATTATATTTTTTCAAATTTGAACTTTAAAAAAAAAATTCAAAATTTTCTTTTTGAAACTCAAAAAAAAAAAAATTTGAACCTATTTTAAAAACTCTTATTTCCAAATTTTTAATATTTATTTTTCATTTTATAAAATTTTCAGCCTCAATCCTAAAATCTCTTCCCTTAACTCTAAGTGGGGATTATTGGTTGTAGTATTTTAATGAATCTAGGATTCTTTTTTGAATTTAGATTTTTATGATAAATCCATTGATTTTAAATCAGCTAAGCAGATTTCAGAATCACTGTTATAGATTGTAAATCAAAATAACTGGATTATCATAAATCACCAAATAGATTTGCAAGAAGTTCGGTTTGTAATAAAAGAAATATAAAACTACAATATTTGTTTTAGTATTTTGTATATCATGATAACATAAAATATGTTCACATATCTGTAGCTATTGTCGCTCTCACTTGATTGGCATGTTCTCTTTGTTGATCTTGAATTACCAGAATCTCTTCATATTGTTATTCATTTCTTCAAGTTCTTCTATGTCATCAGAATTTTTTTCTTCTGGAAAAGTATCGGTTCGACAAAGAAAATTATGTAAACCAGCACACGCAAGTGCTTGATATTTTTAAATGGAAAATTTCAAGCACTACCGTTTAACAAAAGTCTCATATCTTTGTGAGTGCTTATTATAACGTATGCAAATTGGTGCCGAAAAGATATTTGGAGAACCAAATAATACAAATCTATCAAAATAACAGGGTTCAAGACAATATTTGCTCATTTGCATTTTTAACTTAAAATACTAGAACCAATAACCCCCACTTAAAATCACTAATAAATTCATTCAAATCCAATTTTAAATCAAATCCTTAAACAAATCATTATTATTGAATAACACATGATTTTAAAATCTATTTTGAAATCACAAAACCAATAACAATGGATTTGAATATAGATTTTAAAATCATAGAACCAATAACAATGAATTTGAATATAGATTCTAAAATCATAGAACCAATAACACTTGATTTGATTTGTATTGTCAAATCCATTAAAATATATAAACCAATAACACCCTCTAAACCCTAAAGTTTAGATTAGTTAACATAGGGGGAATAAATATGTATCTACCTATTTAATGAAATATTTTGATCATTTTGATCCTTAGATACTATATTTGTGACAAAAATAATAATTTAAGGCTATCTTAGAGAATTTGACTTTAAAAATCTTGCCTAATCTAATATGCAGAGTGTACACTACATTTATGCACATTACATTTATCTGAGAGAAATTTATAAATGAAAACAATGGTTTTTTTAGAAAGAAATAAACGGAAGTACGTTTACAAAATTTTCTTTGAATTTGTGTAATGTTGTTTCTTATTTTATGATTTCTTGTTTTACTATTAGTCTATTTCTGTTTATCTGTAAGAGAATGTAAATATATGCCTCTTCTCTTGTTAATTGGCGTAGGCAGGAATGCCTTAGTTACCGCTCCGAAATATTCGAGATGTCGGCTATGCATGTTTTTTTTTTTGTAAACTAACTAAGCTATGCATGTTAAAAGAAAGTAAATCTCATGTAGCTTCGTTGTTTTTAATAGAGTTTTCTCCAATTAAAAGGGTTAAAATAGAATTCATGGATTTACTCATTTATTGAGGGTTATTAATTAGTGCATTTTAATAGATTTGAAAATTCTAAATTTAAATCAAATTTATAGTATCATTAGTTATATAATTTTAATATCTTTTTAAAAATCATAAATTATTGGATTCATAATTTTTAAATTCTAATTAATTAGATGTTATTCAATCATATAGATTTATTAATAGATTTGATTTCATTATAGATTTAAATGGATTTGTATAGATTTTTTAATTAAAAATACAATTCAAATCCGAGGGAAAACCTTCTAATTTGTAAATAATATTTAAAATTAATAACTTATATTTGAAAATCTGTATATTTACTTGGATTCATAAATACTATAAGAATTTCTAAGTCAATTAAATACATAAACCAAATATTTTTCTTATTAACCTAAAGGAGACTTTATGGCTTATTCTGACATCGGAAGAATACCATCTATCATCGCAACGTGCCTTCTAATAATAATTTTGGAAGACTCATGCATGTTGTTTACATCTATTTTTTTTTGTTCTGCCATTTGCAAAACAATTAATATGTGGAAGCACCGTAGCCTAGTGATTACGGTCTAAAGGTTTCTACACCCATGTCTGGGTTCGAATCTCAGACTATGCAATTTATTGTAGATATTTGAAATCTATGTTTCAAGTCCCAGAGAGAGCGATTTATTAGACAAATATGCAGATTATGGAAGGAAGATATACAAGGAATCTTCAACATGGTGCAAGTAGATCTGGTCAGGAGTGGATCTTCATAGGACGGCTTAGTTGATGCAGTTAGGAGTAGATCTTCATAAAACAGGTAGTATTGTCGGTTGTCGAATCGTCTTTGTAATCTTCTTCGTAGTTGTAATATCATAATAAATCAGCGTTAAAAAAAACAATTAATCCTTTCTTTCTTTTTCAACACGATTAATTCCTTTCATTTCATGAAAATATCATTTTAAAATACATAAATTATGAAATTTATTCAAATTCATATTTTTAACAATTTCATTTTTAAATAATAATTTCAGATAATTAAATTAAATCATTTTATAATTAATATTTTAAAAATGAGTATAAACTGTATTAAAATTTAAAGTGACATTATTTGTATATTAAGAAAATATCAAAATGGTATATTTTATAAAACCTAATGAGTATATGTCAGTTAAATATGTAAGGTCTATCGAATATTAAATGCAATTATTATTTATAAAAAATTTGACAAAATAAATTATGCCTACAATATATAGTATATGGATTAAATCATTCGTTAAAAAAATATATAACATTTTGAAGTTCAAAAAGAAAAATAAAAGTTTCAAAAAAAAAGAAGAATAAAACGTTCTACTTTAGCAATTAAAAAAAGAATGAAAATTATAAACCGTTGTCACCTATAATAATTTACTTTGACTAGGTTCCAAATAGTACTCACAAGACTTTAATGATCAATTATAAGACCGCTCGAAAATGAACATCTAGCATTATGAACTCTTTCATCGTCACATTTTATATGTGCTCAAAATTCCCTATATGTTATATAACATACTTTACCAACACATTAGGCCAACAAATTTCATATATATAAGCACCATTGTATACAAATGTCACTATTAGTAGTCTAGAGCATCAACAAAAGTCTAGTAAAGAAAAGAAAAAGCGTGCCGGACAGTAGTTCTTGTGGCTTAAAAGCTAGAAAATAGTGTGGCGCCTTAATATTATTTTAAGTCAAAACATTTAGTGTTAAACATTATTATAATTATTTATAAAACTACATTATTATTACCATATTTGGTTGGAAACAATATTTTCGGTCTGAAAAACTTTGAATATATTTTTTTAAATTAATTACATCATGACTCTATACGAAATTCAACTCCTCCTTTGTCATAAAGGTTTGATCGTAATGGTGAACTCGATCTATAATACTTACTTCGTATCACCTTAAATATTTGAAAAAGTATTAGTGTAAATGAGAGGAAAATAAAAAAGTGAAATAGAGTACAAATGTAAAGGTGTGATTGGTGGAAAAAATTGAATTAAAAGTAGAAATAATAAAAGGGAAAGAAAATCTAAAATATTGATTGCGCCACTTTTTCTACATGTTTGTGGAGTAAAGCTCATTCGAAATGAACAGCTCAAACTATAAAATCTTTTTTTTTAATTATTTTTTTCTATTTGATTGGTATAAAAACAGAATAAATCAGCATTAATTTTTATTATTCCTTTTTTGTTGCACTAACAAGTAGTCTAATGTGCTAAACAGTCAAACTCTAAAAGTAGGAAAGATAGAAAAATGGAATAAATGAACTTGCTCGAATAAATGAGAGTAGATATGTGCTTCCATTTTTCTCTATCAATACTATTAAAAGGGAAAAAATCTTAAAAAATCCACTTATGAAAGTTGTTTAGATCTTTTCCTCTTTTTAAATATTTTTTTGATCTTCTCCTATATATTATAACAATATGTCACAAGCATATATACATTAGTATTTTCCGTAACCTATACTTTGTAATCTGATGTTTATAATACTTTCCGTAACCATGAGTTCAAACCCGTTTGTATTTTATACATTAGTCAAAATAATAATTAATTCATGCACAAACAGTTATTCACACCTTTGACTACACAACATGTATATAATATACAACTAACCATTTGTTAACATACAACTAATATTAGTCTCATACTATTATTTAATTAGCACAATAGATTATTTGTTGTTCATTTGCAACAGGAGTAAAAGAATGAAAAAATAAATATTTATGAAAAGTAGCTCATAAAGGGAATGGACATATTTTTATGCTAAAGTGTGTTTTTGTTAAAAATAAATATAAAACAAAACTATTAAATCTCATATACCATTATTATTTGAAACTCTTAATTATAATATAAATTGATGTAAAACTAATACCTACACCATAGATCCTAACTCATAAACTACTAACCAGTTATTTAAACTACAATATTATCAAATCTATGATATTGATATATTTTGAATCGTTTATTACTGATTTAGTTACCAAACAGCTTTTAGGTAATAATTTAATATTTACATGGTATCTAAAATTTAAATTCAAAGATATTTTAATTGAAAAATGTAAATATATAATTATTTGGCTATGACAACACATTATTTAGTTGAGATTGTAACCCGTTCGTCAATAACATTGAATTCAATATAACCTGTCCAATTTTATATCTAACATCAATACTATTAAAAGGGAAAAATCTTAAAAATCCACTTATGAAAGTTGTTTAGATCTTTTCCTCTTTTAAATATTTTTGATCTTCTCCTATATATTATAACAATATGTCACAAGCATATATACATTAGTATTTTCCGAACCTATACTTTGTAATCTGATGTTTATAATACTTTCCGTAACCATGAGTTCAAACCCGTTTGTATTTTATACATTAGTCAAAATAATAATTAATTCATGCACAAACAGTTATTCACACCTTTGACTACACAACATGTATATAATATACAACTAACCATTTGTTAACATACAACTAATATTAGTCTCATACTATTATTTAATTAGCACAATAGATTATTTGTTGTTCATTTGCAACAGGAGTAAAAGAATGAAAAATAAATATTTATGAAAAGTAGCTCATAAAGGAATGGACATATTTTTATGCTAAAGTGTGTTTTTGTTAAAAATAAATATAAAACAAAACTATTAAATCTCATATACCATTATTATTTGAAACTCTTAATTATAATATAAATTGATGTAAAACTAATACCTACACCATAGATCCTAACTCATAAACTACTAACCAGTTATTTAAACTACAATATTATCAAATCTATGATATTGATATATTTTGAATCGTTTATTACTGATTTAGTTACCAAACAGCTTTTAGGTAATAATTTAATATTTACATGGTATCTAAAATTTAAATTCAAAGATATTTTAATTGAAAAATGTAAATATATAATTATTTGGCTATGACAACACATTATTTAGTTGAGATTGTAACCCGTTACGTCAATAACATTGAATTCGAATATAACCTGTCCAATTTTATATCTAACATCAATACTATTAAAATAAGATTTTTTTATTTATACTCCTAATAAAATATGTAATTTTACCAAAAAATATTCTTACTTTTATAAATGATTAATAAAATTATTGTTGACAAAAAAAATTATTAATGGCATTTAAGTCTTTTAGTTTTGAATCTACAAATACATCCAAATAAATTAATAAATATTACACCTATATTAACCTTAAATCTAATATAAATATTTTAAGTTTAAATATTAAAGCTATGTATAATGTAAACCCTATATAAAGTAACAAACATAATGACATCATTCTAATATTACACATATTTTCAATACAAACCAAAACTCTATATCTTACACCATATATCATTTACATATTTGAATATCATTTTTCGTGTATACTATTATTCAAAGATCAAAAATGAATATATATACAAAATTTTTAAAAATATTATTTACTATGTCGTTTAATACATAAAATTGATATAATAATTATGAATGTTTAAGAATATTTTTAAAATTACCATAAAATTAAATTTTAAATCTAAAATAAAAGTACAAACTTATGATAGGTTATTAACAACAAAAAATAAACAAATAGTATCATATCAATAAGTTTTTTATATTATTATTATTTTATTTGAGTGACATGATAAAAATTCCATCATAGTTTAATCACAAGTTTATATAATATAAAAAAGTATATGAGCAATTTAATAAAAAAAATAAAAGTATTATCAGATATTTTGTATTTCTATCGGGTCAATAGGTTAATAGATGGCGGGTTAATAGCGAGTCTTTGTGTTTTTACCGATTCTATCGAATCTTTAAATAACAAACTTACATTAAATCCGAACCGGATTATATATAAAGTACTAGATCTACCGGTTCAACCACGAATCTGAGTCACATACTTCTTAAACTCAAACATTAATATAGAACAATTTTAAATTATCTGTATTTTAATAAATGAAAAACGAACCCGTGCTTCTAAGCGCGGATCAAAATCTAGTTTCAACAGTAAAAGAAGGAAAAAAAATATTTTCCCTTGATTGGTAATTTTTTAGAATAACTCAGAGTAACTAATTTTTCTGTTGAAATATTTACTCTAAAAATGACTTTCGGGCAAAGCTTTTGTGGTTTGCCAAGTAAACAAGACAATGAATGAATGAAATGATACTAACAAAATATTCTTAATTTTAATTATGACATATGAAAAATATATAAATAAAATTCTAAAAACAATGCTGAGTGATAAAAATGCATTTTTTACCAAAAAGTGAATATGCAACGTGAGAGTATAGATTTGGAAAAGCAAAATTTATCTTTAAAAACTGAATAAAATTATTTAATCTGAATATATAACTACGATGAATATTTTTTGTATGTAATAAAATTTATCTTGAAATAAAATGATTAGAATAGTTTTAAAAGAACAAAAATAATGTAATAAAAAAATCAAAATAATTTAAAATTTAAATATCTATAGTATTAAATGATTTATTGTTTGTTGTTTTTTTTTGAAGAAAGAGACACTGAATAATTTCATAATGTCATTTCCCCAAAATAGTATTCTATCCATTTTAAAATGAACAATTTTTGAGAATTTCCACATACATTAAAAATATTAAATCTCGATTATAAATGTATTATTTTCATGATTAGATATTTAACACAATATTTATCCAATATAAATTCAATAGCCATACTTATTTTTCTGAAGTTTACAATTTTGTGTATGGGAAATGTACAAAGTATATTTTTTGAAACTTTTTTTTAAAAACATGGATCTTTTTGACATGGAAAAAGTATTAAAAGAACTACCACCCTCTTGTTTAGATATTGAAATTTGGCACAAAACTAACGTTTTATTATTTTTAAAGAATGTTGGACCTGAAAAAAAACAAATCGAGAATTTTTTGTTTAATATGTAGGGTCTGCCGAATAGTAATGCAATTATTTTTTTAGAAGACTTAGGGGGTGTATTCAACTGAGAGTTTTAAGTGATTTGTATTAAAATGACAAATCCACTGTTATTCAAACATGAATTTTAAAAATTCATTTAAAATCCACTGTTATTGAATAGGCCTGAGCATTCGGGATCCCAATCGGGTTTCGGTTTTATCCAATCGGATTTCGGTTTTTCGGGTTTGACAAAATCAGCCCCATTCGGATTATATGAAAATTCGGTTCGGGATCGGTTCGGATTCTATCGGGTTCGGGTCGGGGTTAGTAAATCTTCAAAGAACCGGTACAATCCGATGTACTTTCGGGTTCGGGTCCCAATCCGTTCTTCAGTTTAAAATTACCTGATTTGTACCTACATTGTAACCAAAACATGACTAAAATCGGGTTTTTCGGTTTAAAAGTACATGATTTGTACCTATTTTATAACCAAAACATAAGTAAAATCGATTCAAAAATAAGAAAAGAACATCAAACATGATCATTCAAAATCAAACGAAAAGTAAACATAGTTATTTATAGAAAGAAAATCAAATAAATAAAAGTTTAAAACGAAAACTAAATTCTCATAAAATGAGAAACATTATTCAATTGAAACAAAACTAAAATCTAAAAACTTCAAGCTTCAACGGCCATCTTTAACCATCAACCTTCGTATAATATAATCACTAACCTTCATGTGATAGATAATTATTTTAGATGTTTAGTAATATCTTAATATATTTTGGATGTATATTAAAAATCATATTTGGTAAAGTATTGAAATTTTGAATATTTCGGGTTCTATCGAATATCCATTTAAGTTCGGGTTCAGTTCGGATAATACCCATAACCCGAAATACCATAAAACTAGATCCATTCGGTATTTATATCGGGTTCGGATCGGTTCGGGTTCAGTTTTATCAGATCGGGTTCGGTTCGGATTTTCGGGTTCGGTTTATTTGCCCAGCCCTATTATTGAACGTGACATTTTGTAAAGTACTTTGTAAAGTACTTTGAAATCCACTGTTATTGAAAATATTTTAAGTTGTGGAGTTTTCAAGTTTTCAAGTGATTTTAGGGTGTTTAGGTGGAGTTTCTTAGTTAAAAAAATTAAAATCCAAATCCTATGGTTTTAGGTGATTTTCTAGAGTGGTTTAACCAAAATCACCTAAATCTCTGCAACTTATTCAAATCTATCTAAAATTCTATTAAAAATCAAATCACCTCAAATGTTAGATTGAATACATCCCCTTAATATTTATACAATCAAGTCGAGTAATTACTTCAACAGATTAGGTTTGAGTTATGGTAGATAACTGTTTTCGAATTTTGGAAAAATATGATTCGAGAGTACCCAATATTGGTCAAATATACAAAAAGAGCTAAAAATCTTAGAAGAAACAAAATTCAGTTAAAACAAAACACTGAGAAGAAATATTTTATATAAGATCTACGAAATCTATGAATAATTGGACGCCCATGGGAAAAATACTAATGAGTTCTCTGTACTTGTGGGGTAAACAAAAAAGAAAGAAAAGATATAGGATGTGTCTTTTATATAACCAGATCTCTCTCAAGTCCGTAGAGAGAAGAGGAAAAAAAAAACATAAATAAGTGAGCCACTAAAAAAACTCTCTCAAGTCTCAACAGTCAACACTGACACTAAAATCAATGGGAGAGGTTTGTATTTCAAACTTTTTCAGATTCACAAATCCAAACACTGTTCCTAAACTTATTTCCCCCTTTTACCATTTTCAGGAAGATAAGAAGAAATCAGAAGAGAAAATGGAGAAAAAAGCTGAAGAGCCACAAGTGAAAAAACCAGATGTAAAAAAAAAAAAAAGAAAAACCAGATGATAAAAAAGAAGAAGAGAAGAAGAAAGAGTCTCAAGAGATTGTTCTTAAGATCTTTATGCATTGTGAAGGTTGTGCTAAAAAAATCCATAAATGTCTTAAAGGCTTTGAAGGTACAACTAACACTCTTCTTTCATATCTATTTGTGTAATGGTTTGGTTAATTTTGGGATAATTGAAATGTGATTAGGGGTGGAGGATGTAACAACTGATAGTAAAACTAGTAAAGTTGTGGTAAAAGGAGAGAAGGCAGATCCACTAAAAGTGTTGCAGAGATTGCAAAGAAAGAGCCACCGTCCAGTGGAGCTCCTTTCTCCTATCCCAGAGCCTAAACCGGTTTCAGATGAACCGGAGAAAAAGGAGGAGAAACCAAAACCTCAAGAGAAAAAAGAAGAGGTTCAGATTTTTGAGGATTAGATTTGTATTTTGAAGAAACTAAGTTGGTTTTGTGTAATTAACATTAAAGTTTTGTGGGCACTGAGAAAAACAGGTAGTGACAGTGGTGCTGAGAGTTCACATGCATTGTGAAGCATGTGCCATGGAGATCCAAAAGAGAATCATGAGAATGAAAGGTTTGTATTCTTTTTCTTCTTATTATTCAAAATTTTATTATAATATTCTCAACTGGGTATCACTCCTATTAAATCGAAGTTTTATCTCTGACTGCACTTAGTTAGGACATTATGTTTTGGACTCTTATGTATGTCATAAGTTGATTCCATCTTTATAATGGTGTGTACTATGTAGGCCCTTTAAAAAACAGCAATATACAAGACCATGCGTTTCGACCTTTAGTCATTTCTTTTTGTTTTAAAAAGAAACTCATTCACCATATTATTCGTTACTTTTTTTTTTGAAACACATATTATTCGTTACTATAATCATAGTATACCAACAAAATTTTCCTCTTTACTATATCTTTTTTTTTTGTTTCTTTTAGTATTTCAAGGTTACATGAAACTGTAGTGGGTTTGAATCGAGTCAACTTAAGTCAACTGCTTTGTATTTACTTCACCTATTATATTTCCCAAGGATCTCAAAGTTCTGAACACTATTTTTAGTTAGTTAGTGTATACATTTCTCGTATGCGGAGTTATCTAAAATCCAGTACGTATGTGTATATTGCTAACTATAAGTTGTACAAACTGTTGTTTCTAGAAAGTGTGAATATTCATGCTTGCTAGATATATACAGGAATGCTATCAACTTATCGAGTTCTAAGGGCCAAAGAATTACATTGGTGGCTAAGAATTGAAATTAGTTTGAACATTCGATAGTGGACTCGACATTTTGTAATGCAATTTGGAAGTTCGACTATTTTCAATTATTAATTCATTGAATATTGTATCATAGAAAAATAAAAGCAACAACATTTTACATATGTAGGAGTGGAGTCAGTGGAACCAGATTTTAAAGCATCACAAGTGAGCGTGAAAGGAGTTTTTACGCCTGAAAAGCTAGTTGAGTACGTTAACAAGAAAATCGGGAAGCATGCTGCGGTTGTCAAGCAAGATCCGTCGCCAAAGCCACCGGAGAAAGAAAAAGAAGCAAAAGACAAAGACAAGAAGAAAAAGGAAGAGGAACAACCCAAAGAAAGAAAAGAGGCTACGGAAGACGGTGGTGGAGTGGCCAAATCGGCGGCCGGAGATGGAGGTGCTGCAGCGGAGGAAGGTGACAAAGGGGTGGATTTAAAGAAGAATGAATATCAATACCAGCCACCGAGGTATCCTGTGGAGATGTTTGCTTATCCACCACAGATATTCAGTGACGAGAACCCCAACGCTTGTACCATGATGTAGTAAATTGTTGGTTTAAGAAGCAAGGATTTTTACTCTATTTATGTCGTTAAATGGATTTTTTTAAAAAAAAATTCAAGCTAATTAGGTGATCATATTATTGTTTTTTTTTTTGAAAAGGATGATCATATTATTGTTAGTATTGTAACACAGACAATTTTTCCTCCATGCAGAGATTTGAGCCTCGAAATCGATCTCCAATAACACGAAATTGATAGCTTAATCTCACGAACTCGTTCCACTCGTACAAATGAATTGAAAACAAAAATACACATTTTTTCGACATTCAAATTATTGTTGTGTTTCAAAAAAAAATCCAAAATTATTGTGATTTTAGATATTATGAACTTTCTTAGCAACTCACTGTTGAAGCACAATGCACTTAAGTTGCAATATACATGTTTTAACATTAATGAATGTGTGAACATTTGATCAACTCCCCATCCCTACTTCTTACACAGTATGTTTCTAAAATTCTTCATCTCTAAATAGTAAATAGTACGCCATGTTTAAAATGTCCTAATACACTATATAGTAGCTTTGTGCTTTCCATTGCAAAACTTCAAAACACTCTCAAACATTTTTATGCAACTCATATTGCTGCTTTCTCTATTTAAGATGTTATTTGAATATTCGTTCTATTAATACTTTTGCATGTAGTTTAATATGTGGAGGTTCGTAACTCTATACAAATTTTGAGTTTTCCACTGCAAAACTCTCAAAACATTTTTCCAAACATGTTTAAAAAAAAAAAAAATTCCAGACATCTTATGCAACTCCTCGCAGTCAGTGCTGTCTATTTAAAATGATATTTGGGTCACTGGGCCGGGTGTACATTCAATTAAAAAAAATTGTGTGGTTTTACAGTTGCGAAATCCATCTTGTGGTGATGGTTTCTGATCGTTGATGTCAACTTGTAAACATAGTGAAAACATGGGGGTTAGTCATAGATCATTGAGTTTACGATTTCCCAAGTATAATTATTTTATCACAACATCATGGAAAGCTATCAAAGGATGGATCGCTTTTCCAAAGTATAATCTTTCATTCGTTTAGGATACAGTTTAAACATGTTTTTAAGCAAATTTTTTTTTTTGGAAGCAATTATATTACATTTGAAAAGCTTATTTGTATCTCAAATGTGTTTATATATGGTTGCGTGTGCCTTTCTTCCATGTATCTAGTTGATAAAAGTATTTAATATTTGCAAAAGAAAATGAAAGAAGTATATGAAAAAATATTATATATAATTTTTAACAAAATTATCTAGCATAGTTATATATCTGATTTTTCTTCAAAATACTATAGCATATTAAACTATAAATTTTTGTTTTCGTAGATCCTTGTCTTATATTACAATAGTTATCTATTGAAATATAACAATACATACTTGGCAAAACTATCCCCTACACAATATTTGATAAGTGATTTTTCAAAATTTTATTTATGTACATTTTCACTAAAAATGTAACATGACATACTAATAATTATGACGTGACTTATGACTAATTGTGACATGAAAAATTACATTTAATGTTTATTTATACTTTTGGTAAACTTTTGGAAATATGATAATGACTTATACATCATTATTAAAATAAATATATTCAAATACAACATTAAATGACATAATAATAGAAATATAGCAATATTCCAGAAATTTAAAATATTATTTAATTATATTTTTATAATTATACAATTTTATTACTAAAAATATTCTTTAGAATTTTATTCATTTTTTAAATAAAATTTTAATCTTAATACCATTACTTTATTTTTGATATCTACAAATTTTAGAAATATTATTTAGTTTTACCTTTTTATAATTATACAATTTTTTATTTTTTCTCTTAATTTTATACAAATTGATTGAATATATTTTAACCAAAAGACATGAATTAAAATCTATATAAGACTATAATTTTAAATATATACACATATATTCTTAAATAAAAATTTTAAATATTTTATCATAATTTTATGTTTCATTAAATCAAAATTTATATTAAAATTTTGTAAAATGTAAATTCTTAAATATGAACTTTTTTTCAAAGTATGATTTAAAGTTAAGGTTTATATTGCTGCAAATGGTGCAGAAACACCTAAAGTAAAAGTTAATTGACTAGTTAAACTATTTTTATGAGTAATTAATGATAAATCAATAGTAGGAAAGCATGGAAAATAACAATAAAGAGAATCCCACCGACATCGGGCCTCTATTGGCCGGTGACATGTCGGACACGCTCAAGTTAGAATCTGATACCTCTTGTCTCTTCAGCCCACGTGTCCGGTAATAATCATTGAAACTAAAGCCACCCAAATCGAACCAAAACCATTAAACCGGA
This sequence comes from Brassica carinata, assembly GCA_016771965.1. Taxonomy (NCBI): domain Eukaryota; kingdom Viridiplantae; phylum Streptophyta; class Magnoliopsida; order Brassicales; family Brassicaceae; genus Brassica; species Brassica carinata. The sequence continues at coordinate 59,513,295 of CM028687.1, read as the reverse complement.
CAAATAAACTCGATTTTGATTAACTACTTATATGATTTACTTTGAAACAAAACTTGTTTCATCGGTTTGGTATCCAGAATATCGAAATATGGTTGTCCTCGCTTAAACCAGGGGCTGAACCACGTGCCAAGCCGTGTTAATGTAAGTAGTTTGATATTATAAATAAGAAGATCTCCTTCCATCTATGGTCGTGTTGCTTTAGAAAACCAAAGGGCTTCGAAACTTCTCTTAACTTCTTCCTTTGATTGGTTTGAATTTTTTTTGTTCCTCTTAGAATGACTAAGTTTTGGACTTTCCTCTCTGCTTCTCATTCCATCGCGGGGTACTTACGATCGATTTTTCATATTATTTTCTCAATTTAATATTTAGCTTCCATCAATTTATGGTTGGATTGTTTACTTTATAATATTATTTTTATTATTAAAATAACATCGTGATTTCGTGTTTTGTTTACTGTTTACGACTATATGCAGTCCTGTGGTGATGCTGCTTTATCCGTTGTAAGTAAATTCCTATTGTTTCTTTGATAAATACACATTTTGTTTCGTTTTATTTCAAAGATGTAATTTAGATTTTTTTTTAAAATAATATTGGTAAGATATGCGTCGGTGCTAGCAATAGAGAGCCCATCAAAAGCAGATGATGAGCAATGGCTTGCCTATTGGATTCTCTACTCTTTCTTAACTCTCTCGGAACTCATCCTCCAATCTCTCTTAGAGTGGTAACAATAATACTAACTATGTGTTTTTATTTGTTCTGGTAATAATGTAAGAAATAAAATTTAATTTTTTTTATGAAAATGTATATAGGATACCGATATGGTACACAGCTAAGCTAGTGTTGGTGGCATGGTTGGTTTTGCCGCAATTCAGAGGAGCTGCTTTCATATACAACAGAGTCGTGAGGGAACAGTTTAGGAAGTATGGCATCCTCAAACCCAAGGTTATTTCATCTTTAACCATTTTCCTATCTTCCTATAGTTTATTACGTAAATATATATCTCGAACTCATATAGCATGTCTACTTGATTTGAAACTGTTATGGTGTTGATGAGAATCTTTGTTACGGCAAACCTTGTCCTAAATAGGTTGGTCCACATTATAGCTGGGTTTTCATCCTACGAATATGATTTGGTCATTTTCGGATTTGTTTTGAGCCTAAACTCTGGTTTTCATTAAAAAAAAAAAAGTTTACGGAGGCATGTAGTATGCATGCCAAAATCATAACCAGTTTTCAATACTTAGGTTTAAAACGAAGTGGGTTTAAAGTGTGATGGATTTAAAACGGATTTGATTCTAGTGGAGCGGAGCAACAATCTATCACAATAATCATGATTCGAAAAATGATGTCAAATTCAGGGAAACAAAAGCATCATAGGTTTGGGATACCCCGGTTTAATCGGAAAAAAGCACCATAGATTGCATAAAAGGAAAAATATATAATTATACGAATGAAAACTATTAAATTTCCTTAATAATGGGCAAAAAGTACTAGAATGGATGTCTAGGTTTGTAATACTACATGTGCGAAATAAAGAGAAACACTGTTGTATACTGACAGTCATTTTTAAAAAATTTGGTGTTTGGAGTACAGATACAACACCAGACTGAGTGACTAAAAAGAGAATGCACGGGACACAAAGAGGCTTCAGTGTTGGTTCCTTCAATTTCTAATCTTTGATGCTTTCTTTTGTCTTTCTCTCCTTTTTAATTTACAAAAAAATGCGCTTACAAGTTGACGATGTGATTGTAATTTCATTTCTTATGAACCGTCTGCTCGAACCTATGTGAAAAGAAGTTCAATCTGACGTCAAAAATATTATTTTAATATATTACCAGTTTAAATTGTTATGCTCGGTTTGTTTCTTTTTATAAGTTTGTCATACTTTCTCACTACTGGTAATCTAAAAATATAAACGTCAAACAAAAACAAAGTCGTCCCTAAAAGTGCCAAAGCTCACATATGTCTGACGTTTAGTGGTTAGATCTGAGTTATCTGGACTCGACGATCTCCGAAAACTTTCTTACAAGAATTTATATTCAACTTAGTTCTACAAAGATCTTACTTTACAAGGATATATATTCAAGTCACTTCTATAAATAACACCATAAACTTAACATTCTATTTTTGTTAATAAAAATAGAAAAATATAATGTACTATAAACACCATAAACTTGACATTATATTCCTTGGAATTTTTTTAAACTAGATCTTGGGTTTTAATGTACTAGAAGGCTTAACTAGCAGATATTGCCGATTCTTTTCATAGCCATAATTTTTTTGTACATATCAAATCTCTTCAAATAAATAAAGATTTTTCAAAGGTACATATCTTTCTTCTTTTTTCTTCTTTTGGGATATACAAGGCAAAATATCTAAAATACTATTATTTTGGGTTTTCAGGTTTTATGAATAAAATATTGAATTTTATAAAATCTAGTCAAAATCCTACATCATGAAAATCTACTGCCAACTACTGGCACATGAAAAAAATTGTACAGTAATGATACAAAAAAACTAAATATACAGAATGAAGCCTCAAATTGGGATATTTTCATGAACATAAAGTTTGTAAACTGTTTAAACGAATTATCGTTTACCAATCTAATTCCACTAAAAACTCTATTTCACTACTCCTTCAAATCGTATTCAACATCTTAAATCCACCTAAATCATTGTGATTGTGTTGTCTTAGTTAGTCTCGGTCCTCGTTTCCTAAGTGTCATTTTTGAACCACAACACACTTTAGAATATGGTCTATTAGTCTATCATATATGAGTCTACTTAATGTCTAGTTTTCTCTAGAACGAGATGCTAGATATCCATACTATGATTTTAGTACTATTCATTGCTGGTGAAAATTATTACCTGAATTGTGTTTTTGTAACTTTATCATGTCATAAATCTCCTATGATGGAAGATGAGATGGGATTTAATAAGGAATATATGACCAAGTCAATCATTCTAATTAATTTTTAGTTGGAGATCTATCAAAATTATTATGGCAAAAGAGCTAAATTTGATCATGGTATGTGAGTTAATGGAACAAAGTTTATTGCTAATTCTAAACAGACTTGGTCTGAGATAGAAAAAATATTCATTTTAAAAAGTATATATGTTAGAATATGTATTATGGGAACCACTCTTGAGTTTGTTACATCATGGGACACATTGTGAGTTTGTCTTATACTTAGAGGCACAATCAACATGAGGGACACTTTTTTTTGTCGTGTAGTAAATGGTATGACAACAATGTCCCTGTTGAGAGTTTCGCGTGGTTTGGTGTTCCAACATGGAAAACCGGTTCAGTTTGGTTTTTGTTTTCTAGGATTAGATTGAAATGGATCATGGTTTAAATTAAAAGAAAGTGGACAATAGTTTTCATCAAGTGCTTGAATTAATTGCATGTGTTCGTTGTAGGAGAACTAAAAAGGAGATTTTTTTCTTTTTTGGATAGAACCTGTTTTAGTTTGGAATGAAACTTGTGGATGGCATGAGAAATGTGGACATGGTCATTGTTATATCCATTTTATAGAGAATTTAATAAAAGAGAATACAAATTGCATAATACATTGAACCAATGTTTGGGTTATGTTGATATGCAACCACAAAATAACAATCCATATTCTAAACCGAAAAGGGGAACACAGATAAGAGAAGCTTCCAATATAACCATGAGATAGTTCTCATTACTGCAACAACTGCAATGTTATTAATCGGTCCATTGGCTGTGGACGGCTCACCTGCCAGACACCGGAGATCATGTCCACGCAGACCAATACCACAACGCCCTCGTCCACACATCAACCGTCCCCACATCACCCGTTCCCACATCAACCGTTCACACACAACCCATCCACATACCACCCGCCAGCTATCCACACACCGCCCATCCACACACACCACCCATCCACCCCTCTCGAGTCTAGCTATCGAAACTTCACATATCTGGGTTTTGAAATCCACAACGACACTAAGACATAAAATCAAAAGAAAAAATCTAACAGAGTTTAAAATCAAAAGAAAAAATTGGAACACACCGCAAACGGATCTCTGGGATTGTTATGTTAAAGTCAATTTTTCCCAGACTTACAAATTTGAACAGTTTTAACAGTCTTAACAGATCTAGAACGAAAATGAGCAGATCTCAGAAGTAGGTTTCAGAAAAAGATAACATGTATGGATTTCAAAAAAACAAACCTTGAATGTCGAAAAAGGTGACAGTGAACTCTCTTCGACAGTGAGATTGAAAAGACTTTTAAAGAAGATTATATGAGAACGGGAGTTACGGAGGTAGCAGAGGTGTGAGGCTGAAACGACAGAGCTTCCGAGTGAAGTGTGAAAGGGGGTTATATGAGAACGGCGGAGTTTCAGATTTGAATATCGATGAGGGGTTTTCAGAGACAAAGATACAAATTGGCCAAGGTTCTCAAGAATCGTTGCAAAATAGGGGTTGTGAGTTTCTGTGGAGGCTGCGTGTTTCGAATTATAAACTAGGGTTGTGAGTTTCAAATTAAAGATATGGTTGGTATAATTTGGTTTGGTTTTGCTTATTACGGTTTGATTTTTTCAGGTTCGTATTGAGTAAGGGCATAGGAGACATTGACTAGGTAGAAAGGTTGTCACATGTAGAAAGTGTCTTGGATTGTAAATCCAAACTCATAAAGTGTCTCTGAAAGTAAAAAAATCCTTTTTCTTTGGTGTCATATATAGGATCCAATACTCACACTTGATTTCATCTTCCATTACTACAGCAGACCATAATATTGCTTTTCTTTTTGGGACAGTCTAACTTTTAGTGTTCTTTCTTTTTATAATAATTACAAATATCTCTTAATTTAGGATATTTTGGGAACAACTTCATGTGACGTATATCTGTTCTCATTATCTTTTACACCACTGATAAATAATCTTAAAATCTGATTGTTTGGTCTTGAACTGAATATCCAATGGTGTAATTCCCGACTATGAACACGATGATCTAACTTCTTCCAGTTTTACTATATCTTTTCCAGTAATAAACGATTGCATGAAGTTTTTTAAGGAGTCCGACAGAGATACCAACAAGATTAGTGTATTATCTTCGTCCTTCACCATAACATCAATGTTACAAAACTCTAGTAATATCAAATTTAACTTGTTAAGATAGTCGCAAATCTCAATATTTTTTTTGCTAAGTAAGATGAAGAGACGTTGAGAACGGTTTTTTTAAAGTAATTTGTTTGTCAGAGATTTTATCTTGTACAAACTATATAACTTCTATCACAGACTAGCAATGATTTTCTTATCAGAGTACTTCAATGATAATCTCGTCTACCAGACACAATCAAATTGTTGAGAATGGCTTTTCTTCAAAAGCATTCAAAACAACATCAGATTTTTTTCCCTGGCAACTGTACCAGATGCCATGTTGTTTCAGCAACACTTACATCTTAATATGCCAGAGAATAAAGTTATTTCTCTCATCTAACTTTTTCGATCTTCGCGTTTATACTATACATTTTCTCACCAGATCACTAATTTGAAACTCTGATATCAATTTATTGTTACATACATAAGAAGTGAAAGATGCAGAAACAGATGAATAAAATAATGTAGTAAAGACACAAAAATTTGGCGTGGTCCACCAATTTGGCTATATCAACGGAAAAGAAAAATATTCTTATTGGAAGCGATGCTAAGCTTACAGAATGCAAAATAAGAGTTATTTTGAATTTATAGAGTAGCATCATGCATCTTAAAACCTAGTCTACATGGACTTATGATCTATACCCACGATTAGATGTAATATTCACAACAACTTGATACAACACATTTGATGCAATCCAATCTACTTGATTCAACATTCTTTGTTTCAATACAATATCCAAATTCAAAACACATTAGCATGGACAAACATATATCTTAAATTTTCTAATTTTATTTCTACAACTAACAGGTTTCTTAAATAGATAGATTTTAAGTTAGAGAATGCATTTTAACGATGGTGTTGCTGACAAAAAAAACGATGGTGTTGAACACCCATCTTTAATACTTTCTCTGTTTTATGAATAGTGTTATCTTATTATTTCAATGGGAATATACTGATTTTAAATTTAATATTAGTTACAAAATATTTATTTCATACATAGTTTTTTATTTCAAACATATTACTTAAATAGATATAATTAATAGAAATGTATAATATTTAATTATGTTTTAATCTGTATACGAAACAGAATAAGTAGAAAGCTAGTTTGATTCTTTGAAGACAAGACATATTTAAAAAAAAAAAAAAAAAAACAAATTTATTAGTTGTTGGCAAAAAAAAACATGTTATTTATTGACTTGTGACCCGTGAAGGGGTGAATGTTTAGTCAAGGAAGCACGACGTTCACATGCTATGTTTTGCCGTAAGCAAAAAAGCATCATATACCTCATTTATTACTTTCCAATTTATTGTTATCTACAAAAACAACGTATTAAAACTCCTGTCTATCTTTTTTTGGTCAACAAACTCCCGTCTATCATTAAGCAAAAAAAAAAAAACTCCTGTCTATCTTATTCTTATTTTCAAATATATAGGTGACCATGTTTGAAAGCTATTAAAATTGGATATATTGCTATATATATGTATATATTGCAAACGATTGCTATGTACTATAATAAATTAAAATAAAGATCTTGAGAGTTTTTTTGGTGAAAAGGATCTTGATAGTTGATGGGGACAAAATAAAACTTTAATCACATGCTTTATGCATTGTATGTCTAGACTGATTATAAATTAGTTGGGTATAATTAAATTTATTATTCACACCAAGTGGGATTCGGACTATTGACAATCTTATGACCTTTCAAAAAGGTGTGCTCTATCATCTTTAGTTAACTCGGTTTTTGACCAAAAAAAATAATTAACTCGGTTTATGTTTGGGAGATTTTCAGTAAATGTCGGCTTGAAATTTTCAAATTCTAATTCCATGAAGAAAAGGTATTGTTTAATCATACCCATTAAATTTTATACTATTTTCAAGGGTATTAAATTTTAGTATAATTTGTTTTTGTCAACAGCATATGAAGTCTAAATTAGAATTACTCCCTCTTATTCAATATATAAGTAATTTTGAAGGTTTTTGTTTGTTTCACAATGTAAGTTATTTTAAAAATTTAATAATAAAAGTAATATGATAGAATAATATTTAAATAAAAAGTTAAAAATAAAGTTGAAAATATGAGTTGTCATTGGTTCTTTTATCCCTTTAAATATATGCTAAAACCATAAATATGTTTTTTTAATATTTGTGGTTTTAGTTAAAACTACGTATAATTTGAAATAGAGGAACTATAAGATAAGGAAAGTATTAACATAAAATAGTGAATTACATGTATAATGTCTTTGTCATATAAAATATAAAATATTTAACTAATACTGTTGTATATTTTTTATTTCATTTAAGAATTTTATTTTCATTTAATTATTCATACCTTCAGATCTGTTGGATGAAAAACAAATATGGGAAATTAGGGCTAATAATCCAAAAACATAAATTTATTAACTAACCAAAATTATCTATCTCTCCTACTTTTTCTTACTACTTCTCTCTACATTCTTTCTACAAATCTTTTTTTTTTGTTATTTGGTAAATAAATCCAATAAACAAAGAGAAATTTAATCCTATAACAAAAAAAATTAAGAAACTAATCATTTTCCCTTTCTCTTTCTTCCTTTTTTTCCTATATCTTTTTACCCGATGGTTAGTTTTTTAATTTTAGTTTTTTTGGTTATTTCACCAATTTGTCTTAAACAAATTAATAAAGGCTGACAAAAAAACTAATTGTTCAGAAACAAAAACAAACTAATAAAGAAAATAAAAGAAAAACCCAAAAGTTAGCAAAAGAACAAACAACAACAGCTGTCCCTTTCCTCCACTCGTTTCCTCTCTCTCTCTCTAAAAAAGGATATCAATGATTCCTATATTAGGAAAGCAAATAAACAATTAAAGTAAGCTTGATTTTTAAACTTAGTAATAGATTTTTTTTCGTCGCTTTCTTCACTCTCTCTTATTGCATTATTGCAGCAGCAGCCACTCTTATTGTCTACACTTTCTATCTCTAAACCCATCCTTTCTCTTCTCACTTGTCAATTTTTGTTTTGACTAAACTTGTCAATTTTTTTTTTCTTTTGAATATTTCGTTCTTCTCTTTTTGAGTTTCTTCTACTGAGTACTGACTACTGGTAGGTGTATGGATTTGGTAAGATTTCTCAATCTTCAAATTCCAAACTTTTCTTACTTTATAATTTATGAATAACATGTTTCATCTTTCTTTAATCTCTCTCACTTTATTACATTTTTAAATTCTTGCTTGTTTATACATTTGCTTTTATGATGGAATGGAAACTCAAAACTGCAAGTTTATATATTTGCTTTATTGTTCTTTTGTTTTGCTTTCTTCCCATTACATGGGATCTGCTCTAGTTCTATATATCTGCACTTCCCATTTCGTTTTTCAGTACAATAAGTTTGCCCATTTTTGGATTTTTAATTTTTTTTTTATGAAGAAAAATTTCTCCCTTTTTCTTCAAAATTCAAGATTAATCAAGTTAAAAAATTTCATGTTTGAAAGTTGAATTTGTTTTATCCTTTTCTTAAAATTTTCAATTTAGATTAACAAAAACCTAAAGGATAAATCTTGAGATTGTTGTATTTCTTCTTATAGTGAGTGAAGAAGAAGAAAAAAAGAAGCTTTAAATGGATTGGAACTTCAAACTCAGCTCCGGTTATTTCTCCGAATTCAACCAAGAGACTGTACCGGATTTAACCCCAATCGATGAATCAATCTCGTTTGGTGGGTCATCCTCACCACCAAGATTGCAGCCAAAAGGAGATTTCTCATTTGATCTGAAACTTGGAAGAAACATTGGAAACTCCTCTTCCTCCTCTTCTTTTGGTAAGACAGAGCAAGTGATAAGTCTTAGTAAGTTGAAAGAGAGCGCCGTTGAGGATCCAAGAAGCTCCTCTGGTTCGTCCAAGAGGACAAGAGGGAACAGCCAGATCCCGGTTTGTCTGGTTGATGGATGTGATTCTGATTTTAGTAACTGCAGAGAGTATCATAAGAGACATAAGGTCTGTGATGTCCATTCTAAAACTCCTGTGGTTACAATCAGTGGCCATAAACAGAGGTTTTGTCAACAATGCAGCAGGTAACTAACTGATCGTATGTTGGACATTTGAACAAGTAGTGATAATGTGTATATATTGCCCGGCCCTGTGTGTATGTGCTGGGAGTGCATTTGCTCAGATTGAGTTGCTGTTTTTTTCTTAAGCCTTGATTAAAGTTTAACAATAATAGATGATATTTTGGACATCTAAGTTCTTTTTCAAAATATAAGATGTTTTGATATTATTTTTAATTTTACTGAAAGTTGTGTCACCAATTCGATATGAAGTTTGAGTGATTTTTAAATTATATTTTTAAATTTATTTTTTAGAGAAGAATAATTTTATTAATCTTTATACATTAAACTAAAACATCACGTATTATAAACAGATGAAGTGTGTTTTTTTTTTACTAAATTTTGTTTGAAGAAATGAGTCCCAATTTTTTTTTTTTAGCTCATTATCCATTTTGTGTGTTTGAGACGGGTATAGGTTTCATGCTTTGGAAGAGTTTGATGAAGGAAAGAAAAGTTGTAGGAAACGTCTTGATGGACACAACCGAAGAAGACGGAAGCCTCAGCCCGACCATATCGGTCGTCATGCAACTTTCTTCCAAGGTTTTTTTTTTTAATAAAAAACTTTGTTTCTTGGATCAAATAGACTTTAAGAGTCCCTACGCACCATCTTGTTGTCAGGTAGCAAATTGCTGAATTTTTCTAGCTCTCCACATGGGTTTCCAACTACAACATCTGTTGTGAGTCCGAGCTGGGGAAACGGTCTTGTGAGCGTAGCTATGGCCAGTGGCTCAAGTTACGGGCAGAACCAGAGCTATGCTGGTTCTTGTCCTGCAAAGACAGACATTATGTTCCCGATATCTTCTTCTCCAAACTGCAGAGAGAAACAGTTCCCTTTCTTGCAAGAAGAAGAAGATAGCTCGAGAATGACGAGTTGCACCCCTGACTCTGATTGTGCTCTCTCTCTTCTGTCGTCATCTTCCACTCATTTGCTTCAGCCACCACTTTCTTTGTCCCAAGAGACGGGTTTTTACGGGTCCGGATTGTTTGAGAATGCGAGTGCAGTCTCTGATGGATCGGTTATATCCGGTAATGAGGCTGTGGCTCTTCCACAAACGTTCCCTCCGTTTCACTGGGAGTAGTAGAAGTAGGTAGATTGAATCAGAAAGATGTATGTCTGCGTCTCTTTCTCTATTCTCTCTAATTTTTCAAAGTTCTTTATCTTGTTAAATGCTGAATTGTTGGAGTATAATGACATTTTGTTAGTTGATTAGTATGTTGTATTGGCCCAGCAGAAAGTTAAGAGTAGATAAAGTCTTTATGTCCACATTTCATTCCCACTGCTCTAAACTTTTGTAATTTTTAAGAAGTACGCTATTGCAGCATGACGCAAGTTTCATTAATTAGTTTAAACCAGAAATTTACTAAACTTTGGAACGATATGTAGTTGAATATATACTAAGTTTGGTCTATGTCGGTTTAAGTCTTGACCGATCATGCTCAAGAACATCTGGAACGGTAGTTGAACAAGAGATTGATCCTCATTAGCACAAACTTACCATATCCAGCGTCATTCATACTTGGATGATTTGATAACAAATGGCTATATCGCTTCAACCACACCCTTATGAAGACACTTTCAATGCACACGGACGTTTCAAGACTCCAGACTTTCTCCACAAAAGTCTGAAGACGCAAGAGAATCATCACCTTCCCTTTATTTTCTTTGATCTCTTTCTAAACTTTAGCTTAGCAATCTTTGTCTTCAGAGTCTATTTAAGTTCACGGTCGTCCATTGTACAAAGCACCTTTCAATCAATCAATATGTTTTATATAAAAAAAATTGTTTTCTTCTACAAAAAGTGTCTTTGGTCTTTAGTTATAATTAAGTGGTTCGTTCGTTGCTCTTGATCACTGGATGTGGATTGCTTGTGTGAATCTAGAAATTCTGGTTCATCACCATTTCTACGTTCAGTCATCTTCCAGCAAGCTTGCTTGGATCATTTTCATCACCTTCCGAGAACAAGATTTTGGAGTGATTCTAAATCGTGTATCATCTGACTTTTATATATAGAAATATGGTAAAGAAATTTATAATGCCTCGATCGCCAATAGCTAATGGGTCTTCCATACCTGTTCACTTGGTCTGTGAGTGCATCCCGTGTGACGTCTGATATGTTTGGAGATTTCTTTCTCGTATTTATCTTGTTATATTGCATACTTGTTTATTAACTCTACAATCAATACATGATCCTTTCTCATATTTTGATCTCACTTAAACGATATCCGGATATATGTTAGAAAGCATATGTTATTATACATTAATTTGTCTAGAGGCTAAAAAGACTTTTTAAAAAAAAATTGATACAAGGTATGTGTTAAGATATTATACATAGATCTACTTCTTTCCATATTTTTATAACAATACTAGGGCCGACCCGCCCTACGGGCGGGATGATAATTTGAAAATAATTTAAATAGTTATAATAAATATTTTTGAATTTTGTTTAATATTTTTTATTTATTTTAAAATGTTATATTATATAACTTAATTTTCCATTAAATGAATTATGATTACTTTCTTTGATTTAATGATAAAATGACAAAGACAATTTTGTACACAATTAAATTTATTTATATATATATATATTATAACACTTTACTTTTATTAATAAAATCAAGAAGATTTGTTACAGTCGATGGAATGAAATTGTAGTATTTATAGAGAGTTGATGGAATTATTGTAGCCTTTGCTAGGAAGATGTGTTCTTAATCAATAACCTGATTTAACTGAGTAAATACCATTTATATATATTTAAATTATCAAAACAATCAATAATATTGTATATTCTTTTTTAAAAAAACAATTGTTCAAATATAAATAAAATTTTAATTATTAGTATTAAATATTTTAGAAATAAAAAATATAATATATTAGTGTAACTAAATTTATTAATTTTATTACTCTCTGTTGAGTTGAATTTTGATTTTATGATTTTAAAAATTAAAATTAGTTTGGACTTTGGATTAAAAATATTTATTGACTATTAAAACAATTTTTAAAATATGCCATTGATTATATTTATAGACCATTAAAAGTTTATCTAATAAAATATTTGATCAAATAATAAAAGAATAAAATATATGTGAAATGTTTTAATGAGTGAATCAAATAGGGATTTTATTATCACTTCTTAATCTCATGTTCATCATTAAGCGGGAGAGAATGGTGTTGGGATGGTACATTCTTCTTCCCTCTCAAATCAAAAACTTACGTATGCATAGGTAAGTGATCAATTTGCATAGGTAAGTTGTTTTTGTTTTGAAGGTTAGCACAAAGTTAAAACTTTGAATGGTGTCCAACATAGAACCATCAAACCGTGTGATAAGCATCCCTAAGCACATATATGAGTTGGTTTGAACTTTTATTATAATTTGGTTAGAAGCATCCCTAAGCACATAAATGAGTTGGTTTGAACTTTTATTATGTAATTCATAAGTTCAATATCTCAGCTTTGAGAGATGGAAAAACTAATCACTTTTTTCTGAGTTGGTTTTGGAGGAATATCTCCCATTTCTTTCCTTCTGCTAAGCACCTGATTCCTCATCTTTGCATCAAATTTAGTCTCGTCTCCATCATCATCGTCATCATCACTATGTCCAACTGGATCGGATTCAGGCCAGCTTTTCTCTTTTTGAGCGTCTTCGTTCTTAGAACCCAGAGCTTCCCGCACAGATAGCACCTCCTTCGAGCCGGATGCATTCTGAAATACAAAATAATAATAATAATAATAATATACATCAGAAAGTATAAAATTCTTGTTAAGACAAAGAAAGACACCAATAACGAAAACCTTCAGTTGTCATCTGATGCCTATGATAAACTGTTATGCAGATTAGCAGGAGGATACGTAAAATAGTTATTCGCAATACTTTCACACTTTACATACTGATTAGCGTAGACTTACACACAGAAGAGAAGAATAAATGAGAGGGGAAGAAACGCCAGCAAAAAGAGAAGAAGATAAAATTGCATCATTACCCGTTCTTTATTTGTAGATTCTGGCTTCAATAGTCGAGGATAGTTCAACACGTCATGACTGCTCTTAATCTTTTGCTTTACAGCTGCCAGTTCCTTATCCTCTTCCTCAGCTTCTTCTCCGAATGACAGTAGATTCAATTTCCTGATTGTATCAAAGACAACAAAAGGAAAAAGAAAAAATAACTCAACTAACAAACAAAGCAAAGATACAGCTTAAACTATCGATTCTCCATGGATAGCAACTTACTTCACAGGCTTTTTTGGGGGGTTCCTTGACTTCATCAACAGGAGCATGTGATGTCTTTGCTAACACTCTAGGAACAATATCTTCGAAAGGGTTCCACAAAACCTAACGTATAAAAAACAAAGAAAAATCACAAGACTGTAAACTCAACCGTATCATAAGAACATCCTCAATAACGGGAGATCAGCACTGTCTTATGCATCAGATTTAACATGTAAGAACTCTTACCTCAACAGATAATATTTTGGGGGCAGGATCCAGGGGACGATCATCTTTACCAGTGTCAACCTCTCCTAGTCTTACAAGATTAAAGATTGAATCACCCGTTACCTATATAAGAACATGATCAAGAACTTAGAAATAAATACTTGTACGAAGCAGAACAAACGAAAGGCAAGTACCTTTCCAAAGATAGTGAGCTTCTTATCAAGCCAATCACACTTATCCAAAGTGAAAAAGAACGGGCTACCATTAGTATTCGGTGAGAACTCATTAGCCATAGCCACAATCCCCCGGTGGTTAAATCTCAGCCTTGAGTGGAACTCATCGCAAAGACACCTCCGTATATACTCTCTCCACCTGTTACATATCACTCACAAGTCACAACATTCAACATATTGAAATCGACTCGTACATACTAACCCTAGGAGTTTAATCAGAGGATCTGGGAAAATTACCTGTGCCGGAGCCGGAGGAACCCGAGGATTACACGGTGGAAGATGGTGTCGTCGAAGTAACCCTCGAGGCAAAGTTGAACGAAGTTCCGAACGGATTTGGGGGCTTCCTTAGACCATAGTTCGATGTCGATTGGGCCATGAGTTGCAAAGTGTAAAGACGAAGAAATCACAAACGCATACCGTTACAGAAACTGGATCGTCCCCATTCGCCGATCGAAGAGAAACGATGAACATGAACGCGTTCTTCACCAAGGATTAGGGTTTCTCTATACTTGTGTGCTCGCTGGGCCGCAAAACCAGAGCCAGAGGCAAAGCCCAATCGAAGCACGGACACAAGACGGATTACGCAGCTCTGCGTTTCATTTATTCGACACGTGTCAGATGCTCGTGAATCGAATTGTTGCGCTGTCATCTGACGTGTATAGCCTGGGAGAGAAGAAAACTGATTTTTATATATAAAGATTGAGAGTGAAAGATTACCTTTCAAGTATAATTTTATGACTAGCATTAATTGGTTTAAATCCCACATAAACTTAACAAATTAGAAAAAATAAAAAAGAATATTACAGAAAAGACTTTTCCTCAAATTTTAAAATTAAGCATATCATATCATGAATTAAACCTTGACATTTCCCCCAAATTTATAAAGTTGACCTTATTATATAAGAAATCAAATTTTTGATTTTTCAGTATACAAGTATTAAGACAAAGACTGTTTTTCTATACAAAACTAGGGTCAGTCTGACCTACGGGCGGAATGGAAATTAACAAATAATTTAAGTAGTTGGAGTAAATATTTAATATAAATTATTATTATTTAAAAATATAAATTTTTGTACATGTCATTGTATTTGAAGATTAAATAAACCATGTTATCTGAAAATTTAGTTATATTTTCCAAAATAAATATCACTTGTTATTTTTCAAAATATGATTTTCTTTTTTCTTACTTAAAGATTTAAAATGATTTTCTTTTGTCAGTCAAAATTTCTAGTAAATCAACGAAAATATAATCACGTATATCTAATATGTTCTCAAGAGAGACGCCTTATTATCGAGATCATAAGATATCAAGTATATTTTTATTATTCCATTTGATAGAACATAGTTCTACAAAACATACATAAACGATCTAATATACTTCAATATCAATAAAACATAGATCTTAGAACAGAGACGAAAACAAATATAATTATTACGATGCTTATACTTAGAATTCACTTTACTTTGAAATAATCATCCATGAAGCCACCTTTAAGTTGTACAAAATAGCTAGTATGCTTCTAACATAAGATTTTGTACTTGTTACTAATTCCACCCCATTAATATTTCTAAGTTTATAATTTAGACATCATTTAGAGTAAATGTATGCATTTTGTAGCTATAAACTATAGTTTATTCAAGTTGTAGATATGGAAAAATGGACCATCACATCGTTAGTCGCGTTCAAGACTCTAAACGTTTGGATCTCAACATTCCCCCATACATTTGCAAACCACATTGGATCCTTCCATGCCCGTCAATGCCTTCTAAAACTCATCCAAAACACCTTCTACTTCTTGCACTTTCCTCCTATACAAACTTCTATTCTCTTCAACGGCAATCCACCAAATTAATCTGTTTCTACCATATTCAATGTATGTCCATGACTAATAACAGAGGGAAAGGCTGTCGATCAGCACCTGATTGTAGCAGAGCTAGCTTCAATGCCTCACTGGTGTTCTTGGAAGAATTTTCATATTCTTGGGGCTTATAGGAATTAGTCGCTTTGATTGTAGGAATGGTTGCTTCTCCAGATTACGGCTGTGATGCTCAAGAATCAGTTTTATTTCCGAAATAGCTCACGCCAACAACTAACCTTATATCACAATCATTGCCATTTGATTCAGATTTCAATTCAGTCATCATCTTCATGGCTTAAGTTTTTGGCTTTTCATCTTTCCTCTGTTTCTTCAATTGTTCCTCCTTTTCTTTCAACTGACCCAGTTGCTTAACAGAATTTATGCTGCTTCTTGCTTGATTCTAAATTCAATCAAAATCCAGCACTAAATAGTCAATTTACATACACGCTCATTTGATTTTAGTGCTGAGTCACACTCACCGAGATTATCTTGTAGTTAACTTCAGCAACCAAAACCTATGCTTGAGAATAGCGCAAGTTCTTAGAAGAGCTTTAAGAAGCTTAGCCTTCTGCATAGACATAGTGAGAGTATGAGATGGTGTGTTGCAAGAGCTTAGTTTAATGTGAAATTATTTAGTATCGGCGGATGAGAAGCTGCTTGCATTTCCACTTTGGTATCTTTGACATACAAATCAGTTGTGACCAATCTAAATTTTACTTACGTATTAGTCAAGTAACTGTACTACACATGAAATGAGTAGCATCGTGACAGAGAAAGTGAATGTCTTGTTGCAATTAATTAGTGCTTACACTTTGTAGTTCATCGCAGGTCCAGGGAATGGCTCTTCAGTTTCATAGTAGCCATCTTTGAAATACAAAATGACACATTTCCAAAGAGAAAGAAGACATTACACTTTAGAGAAAGCAAGAGAGATAAAAACCAAAACGAAAAAAAAATCTTGGGACTCATTTGGATAAACATACACCCACACAAAGATAAAATCAAAATACATATTTAGATAAATGAAAGGAACTTACTCTTCAAGGATGTCGAGGGAGCAATGATCGAAGTGGTGGAACTCAAGGCCATCATCAACATCCGTGTAGCTATAGAAAGCTAAGTGTTATGTTGGTGAAGCCAAATCAGGGACAATGAAACAACAAATCAAATAAAAAATGGGAGAGTAAAGGTTTGCTTTGACCTGGGGACTGACAGAGACGTAAACGATCATCGTCAACCCTTGGCAGATTTCTTAAGCACGAAACTGAAGTAAATATAACGTGGGCTGACCTTAAAGAACAAAGCAAACCTTTCAATGTTAACATGGTCTCCTGTATTTCCTTTAAGAATCCTTTCCAGCAAACCTTCGTTTTATAAACGCCGCGACTAGAGGCAGCGGCAGAAAATAAAGCTAGGGAAGAAGCAGATTCTCTGGTGTTCTAACTAAAAATAGCCGCAACTGACAATTGGAGACATGAAAACGGAGTAGCCACTGCCGCTGAAATTTTCAGCGTCGTGTTTATCGGGTTGAAGTTGACGCCGCGACTGAATGAAACAGATCCGTGTTGTTTTGTTTGTACAGAACCTGCCGTGGCCATGACTGTAATTTTAGACGCTGCCGCCAATCTCGGCGTTTATATAACGAACAGCACTAATCTGTAAAAAACAAACACTATGTTCTCATAATGGGTAAGCCTAATTGGTAAGACACAAATCATGAGGACCAAAATAACTATAACTCAGTGCCCTTTGAAAAAAAAAAAAACAAACGTTTAAGATGGAGATAGCATTGTGTCAATCGTTTACTTGGAAAAGATACCTCTCCTGCAAAATCTTAAGTAAATATGTAAAGAGCAAACATTGTGTTCTAATTATGGGTGAACCTAATTTCGAAAGACACAAAACAGAAACCATATGAATAAACATGAATTGGTTCTGCGAAGATTCTAGTGGTGGCACAAACACTCTTCATGTCTAAAGCGTAGGGAGATTTAATTAGTAAAATTGTCAAGCAAGTCTTAGAAAAGTGAAAGTATACTCTATAGTTCCGTTTCAGGCTTCAAATTCTTTGTCTGTAACAACCTCCGTCGCACCCATCCCCGAAAACGCTCACTCGGCTATTGGTTCCACAGAAGCAGTCTTATCCTTTTAATCAGGATTCTCAATTTGCCTAACACATGAAGTCTTCGATATGAATGTGATTACCATTATAATGAAGAATAAATTTATAGTGTTATTATGAGTTGTGAGAATGATGTTCAGAGGATGAAGGCTAACCTTTTTTATAGGTGGAATCCACCGCCTGAAGAGATATAAGAAGCATTGAATGATTAACTGTGCATGTTATGGATCGAATGAGTTATGGTGTTAATGGCGACTTCAATGGCCAAATAACGTTTTCGGAGGGGAAGAATATGAAACGAAACGACGCGAATGAATCCCAACCTAAAGACAACGCCCGTACTGAACCGGGAACGCCATCCTCTCCGCCCGTCGATGTGAGGCGCAGGTCTCAAATGCTCTTAGCCACCAATTTAGGATTTCTGCAAGATAAAATGGACTTGGGCTGTAAACATCGCGCGTTCTCAAACCCAATTTACAAACCCATATACGCCAGACAAAAACAAACGCACCGTTTCATTAACGGGGACACGTGGCAAGCTCTGGAAAACCGAATTTGTGACCTGTAATCCTAGCTGTCATGCCCCAGAAGAGAAAGAACTGTCTTTTATAATATTAGATAGGACAAAAAATTCTAGAAAGGTTAAGACCAAAACAGTAAATGAGAATCAATATGTTTGGATAATTATTGTTTATTAATTGATTAGCAGTACCTTTGTTTTATTTTTGCTTGAAATCAATTTTTATTAATTAAATATTAGGAAGAATTTACTGAATAACCAAAATCATAAGTGAAATTAAGTGTATGACATTGATGTTGACATAATCAAGAAACTATCATCTGTGTCTCATATCATCTGGTTATACCCTCTATAAGTGCAAGTTGTCCGTACCAAAGGAAGAAGGAGATGACACAATGATTTATGAAGTGGATTTCTTTTTTTTTTTTTTTTGCTTAAAACCCCTTTCTAAAGTTATTGTACAGAACTGAAGTTTGGTAGAACATCCACGTAACCTTCTTTTTTACCGCATATGTTTATCATTCTAATAAATACCAAAGTGAGATGATAACTAAGGTTGCGAGCGTGCTATTCTATCTCAGTGACATAGTACTACACCAAGATTGAGTAGGAATTATACAAAATAAACCCACCTAAAATATCTGACTATTATACCCAAACTCCTATCTAGTAAATCTAAACCCTAGGTAGGATTCTGTAAACCCAAATACAATCTATAAATTGTTTTCTAATATTACACTTAAAGTTACATTTACGTGTTCAATACATAATACATAGTATGGAATGCAAAAAGTAAACCCTCCCCACCCGCAAAAATATAACAATATAAAACACATCATTGATTAGTAAAGCTAAACCCTAATCAAGGAAGTATAAATCCAAATAGAATGTATATAATATCGTTTACTATACTAAACCTCTACTTAGTAAATCTAAACCCTAGACAGAAACTTATAAACCCAAATACAATTTATAAATTGTTTTCCAATATGAGACACTTGGAGGCACAATTACTTGGTTAACATGTTGCATATTTTCTATTCCATTAGTTTAAGTAGTATAGTAAATGAATGTTCCAAATAATCATATTTGTCCAACACTCGAAAAACTGAATTTCATATTACAATCAATTACACAAAATTACACAGAATAGAATTATCAAATTATAAAATATGACATATTATTATATTTTAAGGAATAGTATAGACATATGTACCAAATAGAATGGTAACCTTACATAAATAGCTAGACTAAAGAATATATACTTTATTATTCCTTTCACGGAATATAGTATAGACGGCGAGTTCATCTTCTTCAATTCTTCTTTTTCTCAAACATGCTGATACATCTTCATTTCGTTCACCATCATTAATCTTCACCACCATATAGAGATCGTCTTCATCTCCTCTTCTTTTCTCTGAGCGGCGACGTTTTTACCGATCCGCCGTTGTTATTTTTCACCATTGAATCTGTAAAACAAAAATAGAAACGGAAACAAAGTATGAAAACAAAAGTATAATTGTGAGAATCAATAATTTAAGAGAATGAGAAAAGAAATGAAAGAGTTGTTGTGTTTACTCACCATCTACGCCTTCATCGTTGTCTCTCTCCTGAGAAGAAATTTAGTTCAAGATGATGTGTGAATAATGACAGACCACGTTCTATCTTTTACAGTTACAAATTATTAATTAAGTTTTGTTTTCTTTGTGCAGGTTTCACTGGTTGTATGCAGGGGTATACTGGCATTATTATATAAAAGCCATATAGTTGTAACTTAGATTTTTTGTCATACAATGAATTATAATTTGTTTGAAGGTTAACAATGCAATTTTCCTAAATATTATTCAACATATAATTTTTCATTTAAAGGGTTTATATTGTTGATAAAGAAATTTCATTTTTTGCAGAATCGAACATCCAAAATAGTAAGATATGTGGCTCCTGTTAGTTTTCTTAGGCACATGTTAGTTATGTGAACTAGATAGATAGCTCATATCTTGAATTCTTTATTATCTTAATGAAAATTTATGATTGCAAACTTGACAACAATTCTAAAGTTTAGTAATTCAGTTTATTTGATGCAGAATATCAGGGCCGGATCTGGGCATACACCAAGTGAAACATTGGGTTTGGCCTCCAAAAATTTTGGAGGATTTTTATATAAGTATTGGCTCCCAAATTTTGAAAAAAAAAATTTACTAAAATTCTTTAAGAAATGTTTCAAGCCTTCAAAATCTCAGATCCGGCCCTGCAGAATATGATCATATAACAGCCCACATTGACCACAGAATTAAAATTGAAATGCACTTTTTATTTGCATTAATATTTTTCTTCAGTATTCTATTTAAATAGACATTGAAATATTTTTAGTTCGAATTTGAAGAGTTATTATCTTAAACAACCGGTGTAGGAGCGTTTACAAAGCACGCACATGTATCCTTAATAGAATTAGGATACCATTTTATGCATTTTCCGCCTTTAGTAAAGCCTGAATTATTGCATGTCTGACTGCAGTTCGGAATCTGTGCGCAAGGACCTATAGGAATTAGCTTACTCCTATCTTGAGCTTCCGCAAGATCTGATCATATATTTTCAAAAATAAACTAGGGAGTTATTTAAGAACATGATTTTTAGTTAGTATAACAATTCAATATCTCAAAGATTTGTCCTATAACAAAAACAAATGTATTTACTTTAACCGAAAACTATATAAGATGTTACACTACACACATGTAACATGAAGGGATATATAATATTATAGAAAGTAAATAATCAACTTATATTGCATACTTAGAGTCAAGAGAATCGCCAAACACAGGAACGCCAAAAAATCACATTTTCTTATTGATATCATTTTGATCTTTTTGTTTTGATTGTTTTAGTTCTTCTTATGAATGTGAATAGTTTCAAACCTTTCATCTAAATACATATATATATATATATATATATATATATTTGAAGTATTCTTTAAATATATGGATTCTGTTTTGATTATATACTATACTGGAGATGATATGTTTTTGACTCGGACTATTAGTTTTGACTTTCTTTAACAAGCAACAAGTTAATTAACACCAAAAGGAAAGTCAAACCAAAGAATATATTCCCTCTATTTCGGAAAAAGTGTCACCTAGACACTTTTTACATATTAAAAATGATTGATATATATATATATATATATGTAGGGTTGGGACGGATTCGGATATCTGGGATATTCGGGGTACCCGGATCCGGATCCGTATCCGTCGGATCCGTGATTTTATTATCCGGATCCGGATCCATGCCTTCCGGATATCCGGGTTACGAATACCCGTTTAGATATCATGATATCTGCGAGTATCCGGATTCGGATCCGGATCCGTCAAAATAATTAAGAAAAAATAAAAATATTTTTTAAAATACAAAAAACTATAAATATTACATAAATAAATATTTTTACAAAATTTATAAATGTATTTATGCATATAATATTATTAAAATTAAAATGTAATATTATAAGACTAATTTTATGTATACATATTAATAAATGAACTATAATTATTAATAATATTTTAAATTTAATATATTAAAAAACGGATCCGAATCCGGATATCCAGACCTAAAAATCTAGATATCCGGATCCGGATTCGACATTTTACTATCAGAATCCGGACGCCCCTGATATCCTATTTTCGGAGCGGATCCGGATCGGATTTCGGATCGGATCCGAATCTCGGATAATAATTCCAACCCTATATGTGTGTGTGTTTTCACTAAATACATCAATTTAACCAATAATACTTGAGATAAATAATTTCATTTATAAATCACTGCATTTTGATATTAAACTTAAAGTAAGTTTAAGTTTTGTTTATAAAAAAGAAACTTAAAGTAGGAAACAACTAGTAAAATTAGATATTGAACACTTGTTTAACATCTGTTAAAACGAGGATTGTGAAGTTAAAAGTACTATAAAAATCAATTCTCTATTTAAATTCAGTATAATTGGAATGAATGAAACCTTGGTTGAATGTTTATGTACAATTCTACAAGCTATACTTCGAGATACATATTCAATTTTTAATGAAAAAAAAAAAAAAAAACAAAACCTTTTCAGATTTCTAGCATGTGCAATGGGAGTTTTCCCCTACTCTTTAATTGATAAAAAGTAAAAACAAAAATCAGAGAAAGGAAAAAAGAGAATAACAAGAAGAATAGAGAAGGAAAAGAGGCTTTTCATGGAATAACTTTATTCATAAGATGAAGATTCATTTGACAAGTGTTAGATAATAAAAATTTTAATTTTTAAAGTTAAAATATCAGTTAGTAAAAATTACACTAAGTTAACTATTATTATATCAACTAGATATCACTGTAAGAAATTTTGTGTTTTTAGAATAATTCTAAACATAATACTAAATTTAATGTTTTATATTATTATTTTTATCTCTAATCATAACACCAAATTTCTCACAAACATATTTTCTGTTCTTCTTTTAAATTTAATCATTTAACTTATTTATAATGATTAATTATTATCTTACAAATCATTTTGGAGTCAGATAAAAGACTACACGGAATTTAATGTTTCAAAATTTTATTGGAGTTGGTGGCCTGCGTCCTGATATTTCTCTCGCTCGCAGGCATGCGCATTTAAAAGCCTTTAACAAATTTGGGCATTAAAGTATTTGCAAATTACTTAAAAAAGCCTTTAACAATCTGTTGATGTGATGGGATTAAAAAAATTGTTTGAAAATAAGAAAGGATTACTAGCGAGTGAATTTTCATGAATTTAGAAAAATCTGAGATTCTATTGTTACTGGTTAATAGATTTAAAAACTCTTAATAAAATCGATTATTATTGGTTTAAGATTTTTAAAATCCATTAAATTTCTTGTTATTCAAAAAAATATAGTTATTATTAGTTTTCTAATTCTAACTAAATCTAGTGTTATTGGAAATTGAATTCTATTTATTTTTACTACGAAAAATAATTTTCAAAATATCATATGTATCCATGAGATTTTCAAAATCCATACGATAAAAACTAGAAAACAGAATAATTATTCTTGTCAAATATCATACACTTACTACACTAATATTCATCTTATCATATTAATATAATTTTGTATGTGTCATCATTATTTTCTTTTTAAAAAATAAACATGTTTTGCAGAACAAAAACAAATAATCATGCTAAGTGATTTAGAAAAATATAAATCATATATTTACTTTACAAAAAGAATGATAGAAAAGAGTAATACAAATTCATGAAAACTTTTACCAATTTAAGAAAATTATGATAAAATTTTATAAGTCAAGGTATATATATTTTCACAATCCACATAACTTTTAAAATCTATAAACTTTTAAAATTAATAATCTCTAAGAAAATTAATCTCCCAATAACCCTCCTAAGGTTTGTATTATTTTCAAAAAAAATTACATTTAATCAAAAATACTTTAATATTTAAACTTACGACTTAGTGATTATTGTCTAAGGTTTATTATTTAAGGGGTTGGATTGAGTTTATAAACTTATATAAATGTTCTATAAATTTTCTAATCATTTATAAACAATTTATGAAAGTTAGTTGATTATTTTCATTATAAATTTCAAATATTAATAAAATAATTATCATTTATTAATAAATTTGAAAACTAATATCAAATTTGTGTTAAATTGAATTTTTTAAATCATATAATAACATACGTTTTGTCTACTTTCAATGGACTGTCTTTTTATTATCCCATTTTCTTTTGTCCAAACAAAAAGTATTAAAAGATCCTTCATTTTATGGTACCTAAAAATTAGAAAGAAAAAAAGGAACAAAACTGTATGTTTTTTAACCTTTAAAACTTTATGTTTCCAATGTAAATGGATTAATAACTAAAAATAATTTCACGAGTACATTTTAAACATAAAAACAACAATAAACGTAGAGATCTGGATAACCTTTTATTTAATTAATTCATAATAGAGCTAAAAGGAAGAAAGGTTAATTGATTTTCGATTTGACAGAAGCATAAACGTAGAGATCTGGATCAGTCTCGTAGAAGACAATGTCACCAGTGTCACTGACGTAATGATCTTTCTTAATACTTGCTACCAAACTCTCCACCAAGTGGATCGGTATTGCTCCTGACGTCTTTGGTTCTCTGTAGTATCTTCCCAACACATGTTTGGCTGCTTTTGTCTATCACATTCCATGAATTAAAATCACTACATTGGTAATTAATCACCCTTTAATCAAATGATTTAGATGAAAGTAGAGAGAGAGTGAGATGACTCACAGCATCGACCAAGTGATAGTGAGGGATTTGTGGGAAAAGATGATGGATCACGTGAGTTCCAATATCGTGATGAATGTTGTTGAAAATTCCGTAATCTCTATCAATTGTCGTTAATCCTCCACGTAAGTAACTCCATTCCTGTTATTAACATTATACCCAAAACATCAAGAATTAAGATTAATACAATACTAATCACAATTTTTATCAAATACAATAGTAATAGTTAATTTGATTACCTTGCCTCTGTACCAAGGCAACTTCTCATCATGACCATGGTGATGCAAGTACGTGACAGCGTCCAACCACATCACAAAGATCTGAAAATTTCATAAATTTATGTCAAAATATATATATATATATATATATTGATAATAATAAATCTATACACTTTATGATATACTTATATATATATATATATTGATAATAATAAATCTATACACTTTATGATATACTGTAAACTTACGATGTAAGGAACACCGTATACTTTGAGAACTGTGACTGGACCAACGAGGAAGGAAAGATAGATAAGAGTGGCCAAGATTATGGACCAGCAAGTAGTTGAAGTTGCAATAAGCTTTCTCTCGTTTGGAGCAAATAAACCACTGTATGGGTTAAAATGTGACCCTTCTTTTCCAGGACTTCTGTACCACTGCAGTAAACCCAAAAAAAAAATTATATTAATTTAAAACACAATCTAAAATGAATTGTAGTAAATTATTAGAAAAATGTTTAGGAAATAAAAAAATACCAGATAGATAGGGTAAGCGAGCATGGGGAGAGGGACGGTGTATCTGAGCATCCGAGTACTGTGGGGTAAATTCTTGTATAACTTTTCTGGTAACTGAAAGAAACAATTAAGTAATCAAGATTAAAGTACTTAGAAATGTATTGGTTGGTATATTCGTATAAATTCATTGCATGCTATGTGTTTAATAACCTTTTATTTAATTAATTATCTTTTTGTTAGTTTTCAAGATGCAGACAAACAAATGCAAAAACGTTAAAACTGAGAAGAAAAATAAAACATATGCTTTAAAAATATAAAACAATACGTCTAATAAAATTTTAAAAATCTATAATAATAATTAAAAAATAAAAAATAAATACGCATTTTGAGGAGAATAAGGACACGAATATAAGTGTTTGTTGTCAGTTGTCACATGAGAAATTGCCACAAATACCATTTAACTAATACCACTTTTTAATTTTACACTAACCAATTTTACCATTAAAAATTTAATGGTTAAAGTACCGTTATATCCCTGAGTAATCACGGCAAAGGAACCGAGGAGATGAACAAAGCATCCGGCTCTTCGTCTTTCGAATTGAGACCACCGGAGAAGCAGAAGAAGAAGAAGGAGGATGTTGTCAGCGACTCCGCCGCTGATCGATCCGGGACGACGAAGTCAACGGCGGCGGATGGTAGATCGAAGATCTTTATCCGGATTCGCACCAAGAACAACGAAGAAACAGCTGATATCTTCGCCGCCGCCGCCGCCGATATCTCCACCGCTACAGCTGTTGCTGATGTTCATGAGAGTGATGATATCGAGACTGCTGATGTATCTATAGGTGAACGAATCTCCGATGGTGGTAATGGTGGACAGGAAGGAGATGAGTTTGGTCCGAAGACTTGGAATTTGAGACCGAGGAAACCGCCGACGAAGAAGCGTTCAATCGGAGGAAACAGTGGTGGTGGACAGGAAGGAGATGAGTTTGGATCTCTCTCTAGCTTTTCTTATTTGCTTGCGGTAGGCTTCTTGGGTTGAACATGTTAGAAACTATCTGAAAATGTGTACTTTTGTTGGTGTGACAAACAGATTTTTTTCATGCTTTAGTGAATCTTGCAAAGTAGTAGATTAAGTATACTATGTCTTTGTTTCTTGTAACCATTGGGTTGATTTGTTGAGTTTTGTGTTCTTATTCATGCTTGAAAACTAGGCCAAAGTATATGGATGGCTCGGATGGGAATACAGGAAGCTAGCGAGAGTTCCTCCAGCTTGTCCTTTCAAGCCAACTGCCACCAAAGTAAGCGATCTCCTCAGCTTGATTCATTTGTCCTGTCTTTTCTTAGTTCAAGCAGTTTAGCTGATGAAAGGCTTAAGTTAAAAGTTTTTACGTTGTATTACAATTCAAGAATATGTCATGATTCAGTTACCGTCTTCAATGAACTTTACATTGTTGTATGTGGATATTCACTTTTTTAAATCTGATCATCTGCGTGCATTCTTATTTTTTAAATAAATATGTTTTGTTAACAGGTAGGAGCAGAAACAATAAGTGAAGGTACATAAACAATAGCTAAACCGGCGGAGGATACCACTGGTGGTGGGGTGAAGCGGGATTGAAGCTGACTATACGTAGAGGAAGCTGACTATTCCGATGAGTCTGGACAGTATCAAGAAGATGCAGAAGCATTGTTCTCCTCAGAAAGTATCCAATGTACAACTAGACGTAGAGGAAGCTGTTTGCAGCTGTGCTTCACGGGGTTTTGTTGGTACTGCAGGGTCCACTATAGCTGATAGTGTAGAAATGATGAGGAAGTTCAATGCTTGTAGTAGTTGAACTCAGACTGCATTTATGTGATTCTTGTTTTGGTTCGTATTAGCCAAAGCTTTCAGTGTTGATCTGGAGTGATTTGAGCTTCCCACTCCAAGTCTCGTTCTTCTCCTCTTTTATCTATTTGACTTGTTTTTCTGGTATATGCTTCCTTCCTTCCTTGTTCCTCTTTTATGGATCTTGTTTCAGTTTGTTAATAGTCAAATTGTTCTTCATCTTTGGGGTTTCCCGACTCATTTGGTATGCTTATAGTGGCCCAGGTATTCTATATATGATCTTTGTTTATAAGTATTTATAAATGATTTATAAGTTCAAGTTTGGTATACATATCCTTATAGACAGATTTTAGAAACTCTTATAAATTTTATCATTTATGAAGATTATTAAATATTTTAATATTTTGTATTAATCCTTATAAATAAATTTATAAACCTTGTAAATAGATTTATAAACTCTTATAAATGATTAACAAACTCTTCAAATGATTTATAAATTCTTATAAATTGTGTTATGAAGATTATTAAAGTCTTTTAATCTAAACCCTTATAAATAGATTTATAAACCTTGTAAATAGATTTATAAACCTTGTAAATAGATTTATAAACTCTTACAAATGGGTTATAAGTTATTGTACATGGTTTTATAAACTCTTATAAATAGTTTTATAGACCTTTATAAATAGTGTTATTAATATTTTAATTTTTTTTAAAAAAAAACTTTATAGATGTTTCATACAAGGTTTTATAAACTCTTATAAATTTTATTATTGGTTCATAAAAGGTTTTTCAAACTCTTATAAATGATTTATATACAAAACTATCATACAAAATGGTGTAGTTCTTGGCAGAGGCGATAAAACTAATATTATAATATTTTCATAAATCCTTATAAATATTTTTATAAACCCTTATAAATAGATTTATAAATAAATTATAAATTCTTATAAATTATTTTATAAACCCTTATAAATTATAAACTCTTTTCTCATCTGATACTCGACCAGCAGGATTACCGAAACTTCTTGCCACTGCAAAGTTCTTCTGAGTACTGGTTCTCTTATCTTCACTTTCCCTATGGTTTGCTTCTTGAACTAGGCAGAAACTACTGTTCTCAAATGCTTTTTGGTTAGTAATCTTTTGTTCACTCTGACTTTTTCTTCTTCTTTTTTGTAATCTTTTGTTCACTCTGACTTTTTCTTCTTCTTTTTTTGTCGCTTCTTCTTCATATCTGATCCTTCTTGCCAAGTCCTGTACATACTTAGACTCTCCATTACTATTATTATATATGGTGTTTGGTAGCACTCCAGCTTTCTTTTCCTCCAATTATTTTACAAACCTTATAAATGGTTATAAGCCTTTCTAAATGGTTATAAACTCTTATAAATAATTTTTTATAAAATAATTTATATAGTTTATTAACTGATTTATAAAGGTTTATAAGCTAATTCATTAATATGTTTAATTTAATGTACAAAACCATATAAAATGATTCATAAGGGTTTATAAATTAATCTATAAACTGATTTATAAACGTTATGTATTTTTATGAATGATTTAGGGATTTTAGGTACTTTATAGAAGCATGAAGAAACAAATTGTTTACATACACTTTATAAAAGGTTTATAGACTCTTTGTAAATGATTTATAAGCTGTTATAAATGGTTTCTAAACTCTTATTTATAAATTTTGATGCAAGTATTTTATAAACTTGTTCATAAACACTTAACAATCAGTTGACAAAAAGTCACTTAAAATCAACTTATAAACTCTTATAAATCAGTTTAAATTTTTATAAATGATTTATTAAACATTAGAAATCCTTAAAAGAGATTTATACACTTTTATAATTGATTTATAAAACTTTATAAATTGCTTTTATAAACCATTATAAATTATTTACATACCTTTATAAACCCTTATAAACTATTATACAAACCATTATAAATTATTTTATAAAGCTTTGTAAATGGTTATAGATTCTTTTAATTGATTTATAAACCTATACAACTCTTATAATACCCCTTATAAATTGAATATATGCTTTCATAACGTTTTTACAAACTTTTATAAATGGTTTATAAATTGCTTTTATAAACCCTTATAAATTATTTACACACCTTTATAAACCCTTATAAACTATTATACAAACCATTATAAATTGTTTTATAAAGCTTTCTAAATGGTTATAGATTCTTATAACTGAATTATAAACCCCTATAAATAGTTTATATATATTATATATATTCTTATAAATTACAAACCACAAACCATCGAGAACATTGTGAAGACAGAGTGAAGATCTGCAAGACTAAGAACACAAGAGATCGGGATCGCTCCCATATAAATTGCTTTTATAAACCCTTATAAATTATTTACACACCTTTATAAACCCTTATAAACTATTATACAAACCATTATAAATTGTTTTATAAAGCTTTCTAAATGGTTATAGATTCTTTTAGTTGATTTATAAGCCTATACAACTCTTATAATACCCCTTATAAATTGAATATATGCTTTCATAACGTTTTTACAAACTTTTATAAATGGTTTATAAATTGCTTTTATAAACCCTTATAAATTATTTACACACCTTTATAAACCCTTATAAACTATTATACAAACCATTATAAATTGTTTTATAAAGCTTTCTAAATGGTTATAGATTCTTATAACTGAATTATAAACCCCTATAAATAGTTTATATATATTATATATATTCTTATAAATTACAAACCACAAACCATCGAGAACATTGTGAAGACAGAGTGAAGATCTGCAAGACTAAGAACACAAGAGATCGGGATCGCTCCCATATAAATTGCTTTTATAAACCCTTATAAATTATTTACACACCTTTATAAACCCTTATAAACTATTATACAAACCATTATAAATTGTTTTATAAAGCTTTCTAAATGGTTATAGATTCTTTTAGTTGATTTATAAGCCTATACAACTCTTATAATACCCCTTATAAATTGAATATATGCTTTCATAACGTTTTTACAAACTTTTATAAATGGTTTATAAATTGCTTTTATAAACCCTTATAAATTATTTACACACCTTTATAAACCCTTATAAACTATTATACAAACCATTATAAATTGTTTTATAAAGCTTTCTAAATGGTTATAGATTCTTATAACTGAATTATAAACCCCTATAAATAGTTTATATATATTATATATATTCTTATAAATTACAAACCACAAACCATCGAGAACATTGTGAAGACAGTGAAGATGCAAGACTAAGAACACAAGAGATCGGGATGGCTCCCATATAAATTGCTTTTATAAACCCTTATAAATTATTTACACACCTTTATAAACCCTTATAAACTATTATACAAACCATTATAAATTGTTTTATAAAGCTTTCTAAATGGTTATAGATTCTTTTAGTTGATTTATAAGCCTATACAACTCTTATAATACCCCTTATAAATTGAATATATGATTTCATAACGTTTTTATAAACTTTTATAAATAGTTTATAAATTGCTTTTATAAACCCTTATAAATTATTTACACACCTTTATAAACTCTTATTAAAAATCTAATACAATTTGAAAATCTTTAACTAGGCAAAATATTCATGTATTACAACTAGCATCCTTATTAAAAATCTAATGCAAGATCTTTCTTTTAACTTTATAACCTTTATGTCTTCATCAGGACTCATCATCAACTTTATGATTGCTCATTACATGCTTGTGGTTATGAATAAGCTGGAATCTAAACATGTGGTTATGTTTTTTCACCTTTTTCTCTTTATAAAATTGGTTTATAAAGCCTTATAAATATTTTATATATTCTTATAACTGAATTATAAACCCCTATAAATAGTTTATATATATTATATATATTCTTATAAATTATAAACCACAAACCATCGAGAACGTTGTGAAGACAGAGTGAAGATCTGCAAGACTAAGAACACAAGAGATCAGGATCGCTCCCATATAAATTGTCTTAAGCCTTTCTAAATGGTTATAGACTCTTATAAATGTTTTAAAGACCTTCTAACTGATTTATTTTATAAGCATTTATAAACGGTTTATATACTTCTTTATAAGCCTTTATAAATGGTTTATATATTCTTACAAATAATTTATAAATATTATAAACTAGTGATATTCCGGCGCTACGCGCCGGATTCGTATGTTGTATTCTTACTTAAATTTATAATTTATTACATGGTCTTAGTAAAGAAAATATGTTCAAATAATATGTAAAATGAAAATATGTAAAAAAATAATATTTTCTGATCTTTTTGATAGTGGTTTGCGACCATAGTATATTATTTTGTTTGAAGCTGTTTAGTTCAAAGTAGAATAGCATAAGTAGTTGTTACTAATCGATTAATAAAAATAGAATAAAAATCGATAGTCGTAAAAAAAGTTAATTTAGTTGGAATCTTAAATACTCATGTCATAGACTGAGCTTTGTTTCAAGAAATATTTGAAGGTGTTAAACCGAGAAAGTTGATTAGCATGTAAAAGCACCACGAGAAAGGAAATGATGTATAAGAAAACTACTACTTTAAAAGTAAGCAATCATTAAGCGGTAAACTGAAATAAGAAACCAGGTGTACATTCCCATTAATCAACAATATATCAACCCCAATATCTCACCTTTCTTAACATTTCAGACTTGCCAAAATTGTTGTAGCTAGCAATGAAACTCGAACAATGAAAC
Organism: Brassica carinata; assembly: GCA_016771965.1. Lineage (NCBI taxonomy): Eukaryota > Viridiplantae > Streptophyta > Magnoliopsida > Brassicales > Brassicaceae > Brassica > Brassica carinata. The sequence continues at coordinate 59,481,382 of CM028687.1, read as the reverse complement.
TGGAAATTCGACAATGATTGAATTGGGAAAAGTAAAGGAATTATCGTCCGAACTCTCACACCGCCTATACATATACAATGAAACTGAGAAAGCAGGAACTAAAGAAGCATTCAATAGGAGATAGTGGGATGAGTGGGATTTCGGATTGATTATATGAGCGATTACGTCGATTGCGTTAAAGAAAGAGAATTGTAGAGGCTATTTCTCCATCGTCAACATCAAATACAAAGAAATCATATAAACCAGGTGTTTTGAAACCCGACCGGACACTGAATCGGATGATTTACGGATCACTGGATCATTGGATCAACCGTGGATGAATGTGAATTAATAAATGAATTAGTTTTATTATATAGTAATATATTAGCTATGAAAACATATATATATAAACTAAAGTTAAGTATTTTAAGTGTACATACAAAATATTAAGAAATAGTTTAGACTATTTAAAAAAATGTAACATAAGAGTTATGACATCTAAAAAATCAAGACATAAAATTAAACTTCCAATCCAAAATAAACCAAAACTAAAACATCATTGTAATAAATTGTCAATAACAAAAATAAACTAACACCAGATCACATCAACTAATTTTGGTTTTCTCTAAATTTTAAAACTTACCAACAAAATTTTCTAAATTTGTCACCTCATAATCTTTGAGATATTCTTCAGCAAGAGCATTCTCTAATTTATTATAATCAAGCTCGCCAGATTTTTCTTCTTCAACAATCCAAAACTTTGTTTTGTAATTCACATGATCATATGATTTTATTCTTTTTGATCTGTAAATTAAAAATGTAATTATTTGTTATAAACTAAGTGAAATAAAAAATAAAATAAAAATAATTTACTCACCTTTCTTGCAAACGTAAATTGTAGTGTAGAGGAATAATAAGCCTCATCATGCTTTAGTCGTTTCTGGGATGTGCGGCTCAGGCACAATCATGACTCACTTTTCTTGCAAAGATAAATTATAGTGTAGAAGAAGAGGAATACGGCAATAAAACTGAAAATTTTAAATTTTTAATTAGAAATTTAGAATATAAAAAATAATTATAAAACATAACTTGAACTAAAAATAGTAAAAAATAAAAATTATCTATTGGTTCAACCAGTGCTGCAACATGTATAAGGTTTTAGTGAGTTTTTGTGTGTGTTTATGGGTTTTTCACAAAACCCAAATTCAATTTATATTGGGTCACCGGATTTATCGGTTCAACTATGAGTCCGGGTCAGATTGAAAACACTCTTATAAACGTTTGGACCTGTATTAATACCAAAATTCATTAAATTTATTAAATCCCCCAATTTATTTCACAATTAATACCAAAATTCATTAAATTTAAATTGAAAAAATATTTTAATTATTAAAAATAAAATGCCACATGGCATTTTTCCCCCCAAGGAGATAAAAAAGCCTACTTTATTAGTATAGATCTTTATAAAACACACACAAATAAGTTTATTAATCATTATATATACTCCCTTCTTGCAAACACAATTAACTAATTTTAGTTTTATAAGTCTTACAAAACCTTTATATTTTTTTATAAACCTTTATAAATGGTTTATAAACTATGAATAAATATTTTTTAAAATCTTTATAAACTTTTATAAATTATATCTTAGTTGAAATAAAACTTTCTCTCGTAAGTCATACAAACATCCACGCCCATGCTCATCTTAGTTGCCATTTGCTTGAGTCTCAGCTCTTGCTTGACAATAGAAGGGTAGCATACGTGGAGGAGAACGTCGTAGTTGTTGACATATCCATTGATAGTGTCGGCTTCCTTGAGGGCATCACTGCAGACCTTGCTCTGGTTATGGAGATTGGAAAAATCACTGTGGGTTATGATTGTGCCTCTCGTTTCATCAGATATCATCCCATGCGACCAGAAGAACTCGTAAGTGGCTGAAGTGTCCCTGCCAAGCTCCAAAAGTGGATTCCCAATCTTTTCAGAAAATTAAAAATGAAAAAGAATTAGAGAGCAAAAAGGAATCAGAAGAAGATGGCGGTTTCAGCGCGTGAGGAGTTCGTGTACATGGCCAAGCTCGCGGAGCAAGTCGAGAGGTACGAGGAGATGGTAGAGTTCATGGAGAAAGTCTCCGCCGCCGTCGACGGCGAGCTCACCGTCGAGGAGCACAATCTCCTCTCCGTCGCTTACAAGAACGTGATCGGCGCTCGCCGTGCCTCGTGGCGCATCATCTTGTCGATCGAGCAGAAGGAGGAGAGCTGCGGCAACGACGACCACGTCGCGGCGATCAAGGACTACAGATCTAAGATCGAGACGGAGCTCTCCGGGATCTGCGACGGGATCCTTAAGCTCCTCGACTCGAGGCTCGTCCCCGTTGCTGCTTCCGGTGATTCCAAGGTGTTTATGGAGAAGAAGATCCATGAGGAAAGAGAGGAGATCGATGTCGGCGTGGAAAAAGAGGTGATTATGGAGAAGAAGATTAGGTAAGGATATTATTGTCTTTTGTTCATTAATGAAAGTGGTATTTGTAAAAATGTCTCTAAAGTGATGGTAAAAGTGAATTGTGGTATCAAACAAAGTGTATTCTTAAAATTTCCCCTTGTCACATACCAGTGATACCACCATATATTACTCACTCTGCTTAATTTTAGTTGTAACTTTAGATTTATATACAAATAAAAAATATTTAATTTTTTTATCTAAAAAATAAAAAAAACATTGTTACTTATATATTTAACCACATTACAACCAATTGAAAAATAGACCAAAAAATATTAAAAATCATATTATCATATAAATTTACTATTATTTTACAACGATAATTAAAATAAAATGAAAAGGTAGTAATTTTATTTTGCAAAAAAATGTTGCTAATATACGTCGCAAGAAAAACAAATCAGTTACCGGTTAACTGTGGCACTAGCAATTTTTTTTTCACTAAAACTAAAAAACAAATCTGACAAGTGGTCGTTCTGGCCTCAAATTGGTATAAACATGCAGTAGAATCCTAAAAACACTGAATTAACGGAATTTCGAAGGAAAAATTGGCTAATCAAGACATATTCGAGAAGAATTTGTCCATTTATACCTTTCACTATATTGTTTTTGTCTCAATATATCTTTGATTTTATAATTACAAAATTAACTTTCCAACTAAATAAATAATTAAGTTTTGTTAACTTTAATAATAATTAACTATATTTCTGAAAAAAATTAAAATAAAATTTATGTTTATTAATTAATTTCATTAAATCTCTTATAACTAAAGTTTTTTTTGTTTTCTCCGTCATTGTCACGAGAGAGAAGAATTGACGAACGATGAGGCGATTCTCCGGTGGATTCCGGCCTCTCTCCGGATAAAAATGGATGGATTCAATCCCCATTCAATTTAATTTACGTTCAGAACAAAGGATAAATTTGAATAAAATCAGTTAAGATTGTTTTTTAGATTTTCTCCGATATAAAATCATAAAATAACTGTAAATATAGAATACATATTCTAAAAAAAATAGAACACAGAAAACAGGTTACAATATAAATTCTAATCTTTTTAGAACATTGTATAAAGGTAAGAATATATGATTTTATCTGGGATATAAGATAGAGTAACGGATAGAATAGAGCCAAACGTTTTCTATATTTTCTACAATGAAGTTAAAAACTTACAATATGTATTATATGTTAAAAATAATAAAGCATTTTGGTTAGAATTGAATCAAAGGTATTCTATATTTATATAGATCGCAGAGAAGATGTTGGAATACGAATACTAACTTTGATAAAATATTGAAGACAAGTTGGAACATCTATTATATCCTCGTAAAAAGGGTTATAATATATATTCTAACAAATGTAGATCAACGCATCCAAATTTTATTTGAATTTCAGTTTTTTTTATATCAAATCCCTTAAAGTATTTTCATGATTTTATTGATTTTTTTTTATATTTTTCTGAACTCTATAAAAATTTAAATAATTATTTTCATTATTATAAGGGTAATTATGTCTAAAACTGACAAATTAATGCAAAGGTATAAAAAGACAAAAACATCTTCATTATGGTCTATTTTTCCAATTTCCCCAGTTTCGGAAAACAAATTTATATTTTGAAAAAGACGAAACGAAATTATTATTATTATTTTATCAAAAGAAACAAAGGAATAGAAATTATTAAAGAGGGAAAGGTTACCGGAACCCAAGACTCGTCGTTTTCAACATGGCCATGGTTCTGGTGGTGTGTCCGATGGTTTATTCTCCTGCAGCCCCAAATTATTTTCTTTAATATTTATTTCATAAAAATAAATTGTCTATATATTGTCGCTTTCATGGCATATTCTAACAATCCCATTCTTTTAGTTTTAAGTTACAATTAATAAATTATTTTTATTGTCAGGAATAAGTGACAATAATGTCGCAGCAAATAATGCATACAACTATACAAGTCTATTTTCAAAGATACTTGAAGATGATGTTACATTTACCAAACAAAAAAAATTATAATGGTGCAAAATAAGACCATCTTGATGGGAGGTTTGAAGACAGTTTCTCATAATTTAAAATTAAATAATAGAAAAGAATAAAAGAGAATATGAATACTTTTCAATGAAAAACACATGATAATTATTAAAATACTCTAAAACACTTGGCCCTTAATAAATGGTTAATATGGTTTATAAATGGCAAAATCTCATTAAAACTCTAAAACGTTTTTATCACCAAAATAGTCTATAAGAAAGAACATAAGATAAATTCCATCAAAACTAAACCTTAATTCTAAACCAATTAATCTTAAACTACATTCTGATCCGTCCAACCGCACAGATATTTATATTCAATTTTCAATTTTTATTTATATTAAATATTATATACGTATCGCATATTTGTTTTGCACGGATTCAATTTTTATGTGTTGATATTTTTTAATATGTTATAATTTCTAAATTTTCACAAGAAATAAATATTCTAAATTATTTTTAGAGATTTGTAGGTGAAATGAAAATAAAATTTAAAGAAAACTAAATTTAAATATTTTCTGTATATATTATTAAAACAGAAAATATTTCTTATGTTTTTAATAGCTAATATATTATTATGTAACAAAATTAATTAATCTATTAACATGTGGTTCACCCGCGGACGATCCAATAACATGGTGATCTGGGAAATTATCCGGTTCAGAATCCATGTCGGATTTAAAATCTCTGAATATAAAATTTTGATAGATAAGAAAATTATATAGATATTTGGAGAACTAATTATTTGATATAAGTGGCGTGAATTTTTGGGTAGACGTTTTATATTAAATTTTTTAATTATTATAGACTGATCCGCAAGGCAAAGGAAAAACACAATATCGAATATTATAATTGTTATGATATTTAGGTGATTTAGTTATAGGCAATATTATAATTATTCCGATATTTTAGTTTCTATATCTTATTGCTACAAAAATTTCCTTATTAATTATGTATGGAGGGACTAAAAAGGATATTTTAGATTAGAATTCAAATTTATTGATTTTATTTTATAGAAATGCTAAAAATCATTAGTGCTTTTTTAAGGTAAAAATAGATTCAGGAAAATACATTAATGATTAGGAAAGACAACAATACTAGAAAATAGGTAAAGTTATTACTTGAGTAGCATATGATTGTAAATAATTTGAAAAACTAATGGATAATTTATTTTAGTACTTCTCTTTTAATAATATAGATATATATTCTTTTTTTGAACAATATAGATAGATATCCTAATAAGTTTAAATACTTTGTTTAACTTTGTGGATTTTATTGTTATTAAAACTGGTCATATTAAATGAATGGATTTAAATCTGGTTACACAGATTCTAATTATATATTTTTTTTTCAAATAGAAGATTCATGATTAAATAAATTTTCATGAGTAGACATAGGTAAGGCCTTAAAGCCGACAGAAATGTTGCCTTGTTTGTATTTGATAAGCTTGATTTAATTGTTGAGTATATTGGATCAGTTTAGGGAATCTGTATTATTAATAAAGGAAAAAGACAGAATACTTAAATATAAATTTATTAAATATATTAGTGCCACTGGAGTGTAAATAACTTGCAAAACTAAGGGATAATTTTATTTTGTATTCCTTTTTTAATAGATTATATATATATATATATATATATATATATATATATCTTTAAAAAATTTAATGAAATATATTTTAATCATTGTTTATGGACTATTTGTGATAAAAACATTTTAAAAGCTATTTTACGATATTTATTTTTATAAATTAATATTTAACACTAATGACCATAAGTAGGCCCATAGCAGTTATCAGATTATATGCTTATTTGCACCAATACATTAAACACTCAATAAATTGATAATGTTGGAACTATAATAACTTCATAATTTATAGAGTTATTAATTTCTAAAGTCTTTTTAGATATTTCTATTTTATAAAATAAGAAAATAGTTGATTCTAACATATATACAATAATTAAATTTTAGAAATTTGATTTTTAAGTTATTTTTATTATATAATTTGGTGTATATAAAATATGTTTCATAGAATTTAAATATGATTTTAAATATTTTTACTTAATATTATTAAAATATATTGAAGTATTAAAAATAAAAAGAAATACAATTGTGAATATAAAACAAACAATACAAGATTTTAGCTGTACTTATATAAACTATATATATATATAAATTATTAATTTATAATTGTAGTTATACCATATATTTACATAAGAAAATTAAAATTTACTATCTTATTATTTTATCGATTTGTGTCATATTTGAATTAGTTAAAATTAGAACTGAAGAAATTTATAGTATTTATTAGTTTATATTAATTTATAGAGATTTTACCGTATAACAAATGAAAATTTAATAAATACAAAATCAAGTAATAATTAACATTAAATAATAATAATTAAAATGGGTAATAAATTGACTTACCAACCATGGTAAGGAACGAGGATGAAGGAGTGAAGAACATGGCCAACCACACTATTCATCAGAGGAATGTCTGAGAAACTCCCATGTCCACTGCCATTATTCAATTCTATTTCACATCATCATTCATCATAAACATTTTTATCATTTATTGCACTATTTATTTAAACTTTCCATGTTTCTTTGTTTTAAATTTTTAATTCAAATGCTCCAACAAGGTAACAAATTCGGTATGTGACATGTCACATTTCTTAATCTCGAAATAGATTGGAATACACAAAAGAAAATCAATATTATCTTTCGGTGGTGGTGGAACACTGATTCAAAAAAAAGTAACACCAAAAGAATCGTTGCAAGGCAAAATGGAAGAAACTTTACCAGTCGTGGCCGAGGACGAAGATGGCCCAGAAAAGGGTTCCTTGGGCGACCCAGTAGAGAGGCCAGAGGAACCAGCTATCAATATACACGGCGGCGACGGCCACAGCTGCGACGGCGCAAATGTCTCTGGCGACGTAGCTCATTGATCTCAAAGGACTTTTCACCCAACAATGCTTAGGAATCGCAGCCCTTATGTCCCCGATCTTAAACGGCGGTTGTGCGCTCGGATCAAAACTTTCTTCCTTCTGGGCACCGGCATCTCCGTTCACATTGGTGCGTTGGTCCATAGCAACCACCATCCCGGGAGAGAGAGAGGGAGATTATTTGGAGGAAGGTTCAAAAAAAAAATGTGTGGGAAGTGGAATGTGGTGAAGAAAGGGTTTGATGTAATTTGGGGTCAGTGAAGTTTGTTTATATAAAGGGGAAGGAAGATGTGTACTAGACATTGAGATACTCCAAACTGTTTTTTTTTAATGTATTTAAAGAATAAAAAGGGTAATTTGCTGTAATTTTAAATGTAACTAGACTTGTCGACGGCCCATCTTTATTTTTTGTTCTTATATATTCTAGTTTTTGATAATTTTGTCAACTTAATTTTTTGTGTTCATGTTGTAGATTAATATGTTATTTAGTTTTGACATTTGTGTATCGTGTTCAATGCATTTAGCTTCCAAATTATTAGAAATTTTGTTTTTACGTTCTGCAGATTTTTATTCAATTTATTTTGATATATTAAACCACAAAATATAAATATTAGAGATTTAGATATACTTTTAAGTTTTATTAAATTACATTCCAAATATTTTGATTTAAATATATATATATATAGTTCATATCTGATTTATTTGATTTTTAAAAAAATACATGTCTCAAGTTTGACATGCGCGCCGACGCAGCTATTTATTTTAATTTATAAAGTCATTGTTATCTTATAAACCATTGGTAATTATTGGATTTTATTAACTGTGATCAAACGATATTAGATTATTGTTTGATTATTATCGTATTGAATGTATTTGTATCATAAATAAATGATTACTAATACATTCAAGTATTAATTATTATTTTTTGTTTATACTAATTTTATACTGTGCTCAAACCTTAATATTTAAAAGGGTAATTCTCTCAATATCATTTTTAAGTTTTTACCACCAAAATTTCTTCAAAGAAAAAAATGATTAAAAGACGTTTGAGAGAGTATTGTTTAAAGTAGGTAAAAAAGACTCTCCTATCCAGTGATTTTTAATATATAAATTTAAATTAATATAGAAAATTTCTCTATTTTAACTGTTAAAATTAGTAAAAACTAAAACGGGTAATTATAGAAAACAATTAAAACGGGCTATTATAGGAAATTTCTCTATTTTAAATTTTAAAATTAGTACTTATATCTATACTATAAATGGACAACTTATTTTTTAACAAAAGTATATGTTCAATATTTATTAAATATTAAAAGGAGTCATATTGATTTTATATATTAAAATGTGTGTTAAATGTTTTTTTATTTTGTATAAACAGCTAGTAATACAAAATTTTATTCCAAATTTTTCGTTTATGTCAAATTTATGTTACTCATATACAAAATTATAATATTTTTTTAATTTAGTTATTGTAAATTATAAAAATGAATTATTTATTTGTACCTGAATATTTTTTAGATTAAAAAAATTGGAATTATATTTAGGAGTAATCACACATAGGCTTTACGTGATCTATATATTTGGAAAATAATAATGGGAAGGTAGTTTATTTAGATGAGAATAAATTATTAATCATGTTTTAGATTTACATGGCAATATAGTTTTAATAATAGCGAAATATATGGCAAGTTAATAAATACGTTTTTGATTTATATGGAAATGTAGTTAATTAAAGCGAAATATATGTTAGAGAATCACGTTTTGGATTTGTATGTCAAGATAATAAATATTATTTGTGTATGTGTTATATTTTTTTTTTGACAATGTGTATGTGTTATATTTAAATAGATAATCTTTAATTAAAAGGAGTGGCATGAATATATAATTATTGTGGAAAAGTCAGGGTTAAGTACAAAATGTACTTCCTTTTTAATAGATTAGATTATATCTATACTATAAATGGACAACTTATTTTTTGACAAAAGTATATGTTCAATATTTATTAAATATTAAAAGGAGTCATATTGATTTTATATATTAAAATGTGTATTAAATGTTTTTTTTTTGTATAAACAGCTAGTAATACAAAATTTTATTCGAAATTTTTCGTTTATGTCAAATTTATGTTACTCATATACAAAATTATAATATTTTTTTAATTTAGTTATTGTAAATTATAAAAATGAATTATTTTTTTGTACCTGAATATATTTTAGATTAAAAAAATTGGAATTATATTTAGGAGTAATCACACATAGGCTTTACGTGATCTATATATTTGGAAAATAATAATGGGAAGGTAGTTTATTTAGATGAGAATAAATTATTAATCATGTTTTAGATTTACATGGCAATATAGTTTTAATAATAGAGAAATATATGGCAAGTTAATAAATACGTTTTTGATTTATATGGCAATGTTGTTAATTAAAGCGAAATATATGTTAGAGAATCACGTTTTGGATTTGTATGGCAAGATAATAAATGTTATTTGTGTATGTGTTATATTGTTTTTTGTCAACGTGTATGTGTTATATTTAAATAGATAATCTTTAATTAAAAAGAGTGGCATGAAGATGTAATTATTGTGGAAAAGTCAGGTTAAGTACAAAATGTACTTCCCTTTTAATAGATTAGATGGGTTTTTTCCTTTCTTTTTTTTTTTTTGCTAAAATGGTTTTTTCCCTGTTATGTCGTTCGATTCAGTGAATGTAAATTGGAGAAATATGTTACGTGAAAGTAAGATATAAAACTTTCTGTCTCAAACTGGATTACATTTAGAGGTGGGTAAAAAATTAAAATTACCAAATCTTAAATCTGAACCGAAGCGATCTGGTTTCCAGTTAATTCAAACCGTACTAAATTTGATATAAATATTGTCGTACGGTATTATGGATTGGGTGATTTTGCTGTATATTCATAGCAAAGCAATCAATTAAAAATATAGCCATCAAATAGTAACGAGTGGTGGATGAGACAATTACGCCATCAAAGTTTCCTTTCGCTCCTTATTAGCGCGTGCGCATGAGTAAAAGAAGAAAAGATAACTAACATACTATACTATACTATATCTATTAGATAAATAGTATAGAAAACTTGATAAATAGAAACATCACAATGTAAATGGTTTATAGATTAAGAAAGAATGATTGTGATGCCTCGCCGCAATAAAGAAAAGGGAGGGGTAGGGGTAGGGGTAGGGTAGGAGGAGGGGGAGGGGGAGGGAAAAGAGGAGGAGGACTACACTATACTTAGACAATAAAATAGAATAGTATAGTATTTACAAGAATTGTCATAAAAAATTGTGTATAATCTTCATTGAAATGTAGTATTCAATTGGTTCACTTTATTGGCATACAACTTTTAATATTACTGCATTCTATTATATTTAGTACAAAATTACAAAACATATATGGCTATACTATTTTACACACATTAACAAAGAGCTTTTACTTCTACGCCAATGTGAGTTGCAACCCAATATCTGATTCGAGGTTGGTTATGATGTGCATGAAAAGAGATTGTCTATGCATTAGATATATTTTTTGTGTTTAGACAACTCTAAACAAACAATTCATCTTGGCATACAAATTGTATTATTTTCATGAATTTGCATTCTATTTTATTTGTTTCAACAGTATAGAATAAAATATACTAACATAAAGAATTGTTCTTCTTCTCAAGTGAAGCGCAACATCTGATTAGAGGATGGTGATGAGTGGAAACGTTGCTGAAGGAAAACATAATGGAGCTAGTTGAGTAGTGAAAGAGAATAATCAGAAGGCGAAAGAGATACAATTTATCAAAGAGAAAGAAGAGAATTGTAACATACTATACTGTGATTATAAAATAGAATAGATTAGTCAAAAGTACTGTTTATCTTCTCCATTTCAATCCATCATCTGATTCTTCGTCTTCTTAAACCCATTAAAACTTGGTCTGAAAAAAATTAAACGTCTGTTCCGATATAAGTGTCCATTATACACGTTGGGATGACTTCGAAATGATGAGATAGATTACTATGCTCTTTAATCTAACCGGACTTACTTTGATTCTTTCGTTTTGATAGGAATTTGGGATCCTTTGCAAAATTCGTGGCGGAATGTACAGGTTCGCGAATTTTATTGATGAAGAGAAAAAAGTGAAATAAACGAAGAGGGAGAAGGAGCGCGTGTGTTAGGTGATAATAGGTGAGGGTAATTTTGTATATATTGTAAATTATATACAGAATATCATAGCATATGCCTTATAATGGTCAATGTTCCTAATTTTTTTCTTGTAATGATTATGTCCTCTAATTTCCCTTCTGGATTTTAGTTTTACCCAAATCAAATCCGAACATATAAAAAAGAAATAAAAAACAGAAAAACATAGAAAATTCAGATTCAACTAGAATAATAATCATTCAAAATACTAAAAGATCCTAATAAATACTAAATAAGTATAGATTAAGAGAATATGAAATTTTAATGTTTTAACAATCGCATTTAAACTTTAATTATAGATAAGTTTGTTATGCATTTTAGAAAAATTTTGATTTATTTTAAAATTTAAATATTTTCTATGTTTATAAACTAAAAGTTGATAAATTTAACTTGATCATGCTTTCTTCTTAACAACTATATATTCCTTCCGTTTTATGAAAAATGTAACTTTGACATTTTTATATAAATTAATAAAGTGATTAAAATATATTAATATTCTTTTTAATTACAACCAGTTAATCAATAATATTTGAGATAAATAAAATTATTTATAAAAGTAAAGTATTTTGAAATTAATATTACAGTTGAAATAGATAAAAATGCATTTAAATTATAAAGTAACATTCTTTATATAACAAAAATGTCTTTTTTTAACAACAACAAAAAAAGAAATATCAAAATAACATTCTTTATAAAACAAATGGAGTATAATTATAGACACTCTATACTGGAGTTGGCAACCTAAACACACACCGTTACATAGTGATTAGAAACATAGTAAGTATTTTAAGAAGTCATATAGCTAATAGCTTTGCTGAGTAATGTTAAGCTAGATTGCCTCGCCTAAGCTCAGTTATACAGTTATACAAGACTAGTTATAAGTCAATTGCAAATTTTTGTATTTGGACATTTGGTTACTGTTTTGTGTGTATATAGGGTTAATAAATCCGCATTTCAACTGATGTTCATTGTACATACTTTTTATAAAAATTGTAGAAATAATTTTCTTTGTTTACAAGAATTATAGCCACTCTATACCGGAGTTGGCAACCTAAACATAGACTGTTATATAGTAATTAGAATCATGGTAAGTACTTTAAGAAGTCATATAGCTAATAGCTTTGCTGAATAATGTTAAGCTAGATTGTCTCGCCTAGGCTCACTTATACAGTTATACAAGACTAGTTACAAGTCAATTGCAACTTTTTTTGTATTTGGACATTTGGTTACTGTTTTGTGTATATATAGGGTTAATAAATCCGCATTTCAACTGATGTTCATTGCACATACTTTTTATAAAAATTGTAGAAATAGTTTTCTTTGTTTACAAGAATTATAGTCACTCTATACCGGAGTTGGCAACCTAAACATAGACCGTTATATAGTAATTAGAAACATGGTAAGTACTTTAAGAAGTCATATAGCTAATAGTTTTGCCGAATAATGTTAAGCTAGATTGCCTCGCCTAGGCTCACTTATACAGTTATACAAAACTAATTATAAGTCAATTACAACTTTTTGTATTTGGACATTTGGTTACTGTTTTGTGTATATATAGGGTTAATAAATCCGCATTTCAACTGATGTTCATTGCACATACTTTTTTTATAAAAATTGTAGGAATAATTATTAGGACGTGAAACGTGAGAATGAGACTGGGGTTAATTATTAGAGGGAGCTCCTTCTTAGCTTTCCCGTGTCAGGGTTCCACTCTTTACGGGTCTCCCACAATGATAAAACCTGAACGTCACTCCCCAGCCCCCATGATCAAATTTGTTGTTATTCTTCAGATTAAGCTATAAAAACATATAGGGTATAACTGAATGGTAGACTTAGAGTAAATTAAAGTAGGTGAAAACTATTTCAGTCTACTTACTCTCATTTCAGCCAATCAAATTAAAAATGTTTTCATTTCTTTTACTTTAAAAAATGTCAAAACAGTAAAAAAGCAGAATAAATCTTAACTCGACTTTAATGAGATAAAAAATGTTTACTCCACTTTTTCAAATTTTCATCTCTTTCATTTTCAATATATTTTCTTACCTTTTTACTCCAATAGATATCCAATCACACTCATAATTATTGGTATCTAAATCAGAAGCAAATTCCACGAGAGATTTTAATTAAGTAAAAGAACACAATAGTAAAATAAACAATATCTGAGGACTTGGAAGGGACAAGTTTACATTTCATACCGGAAGATAGTGTTTTATGGATGGATCATGGAAAAATCAGAATAATTATTCGGGACAATATTGGTATAGTATGCTAGAAAGTTTTGATGGACTTATGGAGCCAAGCCAGTCTTTCACCTTCTCATTCAGAAATACAAAAGCTCATCTGGACAATGGAATGTACACGGAATGTACGACAATTTCATGTAACATTTACAACAGATTATTATCAATTGGTGAAGATGATTTCATAACAAGAAGAATGACCTATTTTAACAAATTATCTGGAGGACATCAAGATCCTAAATATCCTAAAGAGAAGTTTCAACCACTTAGAATTCATTCATATACTCGAACACATAATACACGGATGGATAATCTAGCACAAAGTTTCAGGAAGCAATCGTCGTTTATCGATCGTATGGATGCGGAATTACCAATTTAATTTGTAGAATCTTAATTGAGTTTGTTTATGTTGACTTAAAAAGTAAAATGATATTTTAAATTAGATTGGTTTTTATTCCTTAATATATAATTGTGTTTAGTTTATGCAACTAAATGTCATGACTAAATTTATAAACCGTCAAAAAAAAGTTTATAAACCATCCCTTTGTAAATTAGTGATATAAGGAACTATAATATTTAATTTATAGAATTAGTAATTTATCAAAAATCATTTTAAATTTATGTATTTAAAAATATGTTTTATGTAAAATGAAAGAATAGATGCTTTCATTAGTTATATATTATAAACTTAGCTTTCATAGTGTTTTATTAAATTATTTGATATATATAAAATATGAATCATATAATGTTAATGGTTTTAAGTATAATCTGATAATATGATTATAAAATATTCTGAACTGTTGAATAAAATAGAAATACATTTCATTTTAAATGAAAACCATAAACTAAAATATTTTTTATATTTCTATATATATTAATTATTAATTTCAAACTTTAATGAAATTATATAGTACAAAAATATATTATTATCCTATCGAATATAAATAGCTCAATTATATATCAATGAAATTTATTAATTTATCGTGTTTATTAATTTACTGAATACTAATTTATAATGCTTATATTCTATTAATTTATATATTTCTCTAACTTACTAAATAAGTTTGTCACTTATCATACACGTCTCTACGTGTTTATCTATCTGATTATTCATTCGTACTAACTATTCATATTTTATGTAAATTCGTGTACATCGAAAGGAATCATTTCGTAGATACCCACGATGATACCCTAGTTAGAGAATTAATTTCTTAAAAAGACTATCTATCAATACGCTACTTACCAAAAATAATACGAAGACTAGGCCCGCGGGAATATACTTCCTGTTATAAATTTGCAAATTACAATAGAAAATAGCTTATATATTGGACTGAAATGTCTCTAACTAAATAAATACCGGACGAGCTGTGGATAACAGCTTGAACTCTGCTCCGATAATTCAGCTCCTGGACGAACAGGTTCGAAATCTCATCCCTTCTGCTTCGAGAAAGAGGTAAATAAGAATAAGGAAAATTGGCTATACTCTGTTTTATCCTCTGCTCATATTCACTATTGTGTATTGTGATCATATTATTGTTGCAAGTCTTTGTAAAACAGTTACTTGAGATTAATCAATTTAATATTTTTTCATAAAAAAATGTCTCTGACGTCTGGAGTTATAAAGGAAAATATAATCAAAGCTATTCGTTACCATTTTTGCCCCGTTAATAAATATTTGGGTTTTGAACTAATCATAAAACTAAATTAAAAGACAAATGTTGATTCAGACGAACAAAACAATACACGTGTTGAGGGAATGTAGTTGGTAGAGAACACGTCGTAAGAATGATGTCTTTTTCGTATATCACAAATGCACCTCGCTAAAACAAAGATTTCTTGTACCGCATGAACCTTACAACCACATATAGACTCATCACCACAACAACAAAAAAAAACCTGGACCACTAGGGTCAGAACTGAGATTTTGGAAACTTAAATTTTTTTTTTTAAGAATTGTATTAAAAATTTTCTTTTTCAAAATTTGGAGATAAAAACTTCCAAAATTTTTGGAAGTGAAAGCCAATATTTCACTCACATATGTCCAAGTGTGGACCTGTTACACCTGTAAACTACACAATCAAGCTGCGCAAGCCAAATCTTGCATTGAACCGTAGGGTTGCTTGATTCAGACCTTGTAGTGAATCATCGGTAAAGAATGTTCGAATTCATAGCATCAGATACCATCTTTTCGAGCAAAACCCATACAAACTAAGTCTTTTTCTTCCGTTTGTTTGGAGAAGATGGTCTAACTCAATATTGTCATAACTCAGTATTTAACACGAATTAGTGGTCCACCAAAACCGACATTAGTAAGAAAATTTTGACATAACCACATCGTTATTATAAAAAAAATTGCGACTAAAAGAAATTATATTTTAATTAATTTTAGCGATATAATTAGTTACAATAACAAAAAAAAACCATAGCTAAACTGTAACTAAAATAATAACGATTTGACTATGAAATAAAACATGGCTAAATTAGCTATAATTTAGCCATACAGTAATTGTAGCTATTAAGCTATATATATCTACGACTTTGTCACAGACTACAATTTTAGTCACTACTTTAACACGTTATTTTAGCGGCTGCTGTGATAACTACAGTTTTAGGTGACTAATATTAAATTTTAAATCTAACAAAATATTAAATTTTGCCACATGTTTTCAGTGACTAATATTAAATTTCTAATCTAATACTCAAAACCCCAAACCTCAAACCCTAATACAAAACCATAAATCTAATCTTTTCAAAATTAAAATCTAATTTACACTTAATTTTTTTTCAAAACTTTTGTCATACATTAATGTTCTATTTTCAAAATTTATCACACATAAATCTTCATTTTAAACATTATAATCCAAACACCTAAAATCTATATTATATATAAATCTTCGAATTTTAAAATTTAATTATAAACCACTAAATCAAACATGTATACTTGAATTTATTTTATATTAAAATTTATATTTAACAACTTTTACATCTATACTCAAACTCTAAACTCAAAACCTTATATTATAAAATATAGCATTAAACTTTAGTATTTTATTTTTCAAAAACTAAATCATAAATCTATTTACTACTAATTAAACATAAAATTATAAATCTAACAACCATTAGTTAAACATAACCCAAATATTAAATTTTAATTCCAAACTTTATATCTAAACTCTAAATCCTTATGCTTAAGCATAACATTAAATAAAACGTACAAATCTAATTCTTAAATATAATATTTTAAATTTAAATTTAAATTTCAAATATGAAATTTCATTTTTAATATTAAAACTTACATATAAATTTAAGTAAACAATTTCTTTTGTCTTACATATAATATTAAATCAATTTTAATTTTTAAAGATATTTTAGTGTATATTTGGATTGAGAATTTTAAAATATAAATGGAGAATAATTTTGTAAAATAATCAGACATTAACTATGAATAAAAATATGATTAAACTGTGATTAAATAGTGGCGATAAAATGGTAGTTAACTTAGCCATGAAATTACTGTGGCAACGTCATATCTATTAGCCATAATTAGTGATTAGCCATGTTTTTCTAGCGACGAGAAATCACAATCAGGGGCGAAGCCAGAGTTTTATTTTAATGGTTGCACAATAACTAACACTCTAACAAAATTAATGTAAAGGGGGAGAATCGAACCCGCTTCCCTAGAAAGTTATGGGTGCATCTTAACCGAATAAGCTGACTCGCACTCATATTTCCGTTGTAAAATTTCAAGTTTTTAAATAATTAGGGATGCACGTGCATCCAGACCACACAACGTAGCTTCGCCCCAGATCACAATCATATATATTTTTTCAAGTGAGAGACGTGGTTGTTTTTCTCATAGCCTTAATTTTTGGCTTTATAGTCACGATTTTCCGCCACTATACTGTGGCTTTAGTAAATATTTCTAGTAGTAGTGTGAAACACAACATGTTAAAAAAGGGACTACTACATATTCCCGATCAACATAACCAGTAGAGGACAAATGGTCATCAATTATCAAATTTGCTTGTTTTTTTGTAGGTGTTATTAGTGTATCCATCCCGAAATGCATTTTCTAAACTAGTAGTCTTATGCAGTTTTCTAGTCCAATCTTCATACTGTAACCAAGAAACTTGTGATGTGAATATT
Source organism: Brassica carinata (assembly GCA_016771965.1). NCBI lineage: Eukaryota > Viridiplantae > Streptophyta > Magnoliopsida > Brassicales > Brassicaceae > Brassica > Brassica carinata. The sequence continues at coordinate 59,463,356 of CM028687.1, read as the reverse complement.
TTTTGGATTGCCACTAGCCGAAATGTCATAGAACAATGGATCTTTGGATCTCATGAAAACTCCATTAAATACTTGTCTTTAATATATATAGCTTCAATATTGTATTAAATTATCGTTAGTCATATAATCAGATTACATTTAAATACTGATATTTTGTTAGAGAATAAATGATGCTCTTAGGGCATCTCCATCCCTACTCCATTTTTTCTTCCAAAATGAAGTAAAAGTGAGTATGAAGTAAGAAATGCTCCAACCCTACTCCATATCTCACTCCATAATAAATTTTTATTTATAAATGGAGTAATTTATTTTTTGTTTGTTCATTACCCCATTATGGAGTGAGAAATAAAGTAAGGTTAGAACATTTTTACTTCATAATCACTTTTACTCCATTTTAGAAGAAAAATAGAGTTTTACATTGGAGATGCTCTTAGTAACAATAATTGTATCCAATACAGTTTTCTTATTGACCAAGTGATGAAACAAAAATTTATATTTCTATTTTTATTAGTATTTGTGTTTCTGTTGCCATGTTAAAAAAAGGATGTTAGAAGATGAAAGATGTTTCTTGTTAATTGTTAGTAGTGTATATATCCCGATTTACATAGATAGGAAGAGATATGTCATATGTATCATAATCGAAATCGTAGGTCTTGTTTGTTTGCTATCGCAGCGATTGCAATTTGCGATCAAATATTGTTTGTTTTGTTTTCACTGATTATGCAACTATGATTATAATCTGTGAATTGTGATCAAATGTTACTCGCTTCGTTTTTGAAGGTTCATGTGACCAGTCATATGTCATAAAATATTATTCTTCATTCGTTATTTTTAGTGATTTAAAATCGTAACGCGAGACATTAAAACGAACAATAGCTTGCAATTTATGATATGATCGCGTGATCAATTCTACAACAGTAAAACAAATAAAAACCTGTAATTGATCCTAGAATACAGCGACATACAAACAAACATGAGTTAATTTAAAAATATGCACTATGCAATATGTTAAAAGAGAAAAAAGTAGTCCGTAATATTCAGACGTAATATGCGTGCGTAGAATAAAAACGTGGTCAATATATCAATACAAAATAGTTAAAGATTTTTACCAAAAAAAAAAATAGTTAAAGATAAACCACTAAAGGCATCTTCAACTATAACACTAAAATTGGAGTAATTTTTACACTAGATTTAGTGTTTTGAAGTTAAACTTTATTTTTCATCTCCAACTATCATACCAAATTCTACACAAAACAATATTTTATATTATAATTATTTAGTTTTGGTAATTTAATACATTAATTATTTATAATTGAATAATTATATTTGTCACATTTAGTTTTAATATTTATCTAGTAAATTTGGTAATTTATCTTTCTATTTATTTATATAAGTTATTTTTCTTTTATTTAATTTTCTTATTCATATAATTATTTCATTTAATATACTAGTCGAATTTAAAATTCATACATTTAAAAATAAAATAAAATAAAACAGTTTGATCTATTTACAAATTAATGTAATTGATAATACTCAATTAATTTTATTATTAATTAAAATATAAATGTAATAATAATTTAATGTTTTAGTAATGTGAAAATACAAATAAAAATACAAAATATTACGATATATTCATTTTAACTATCAGTTAAAACTAGTTAACAAAACTAATCTATTTATAATCACATAAAAGTACTGAAATACATTATTTTAATATTTGGGTGATGAATAGTATTACACCAAATTTCACACTACACCAAATTTGGTGGGATAGTGTCATTTTTGGCATTTCGTTGAAGATAAAATTACACCAAACTGTGTAATTTCACCTCCAAAAAGATACCAAATTGGCACAATTCCACTAAATTTGGTTGTAATGTGAATAATGTTATATTAAATTTGTGTACACTATTCATAACCATTAAATTTTAAAATACATATTTTATTATTTTTCATTTAATAATATAGTCTAATTACTGTCAAATTTGTAATTAATTAAGCATAAATATATTGTATTATTTGTATTTTATTTATTTCACAATAAGAAGATTAAAATATTTTTTATTTTCAAAATAAATCACTAAATGACTACTATCATTTATCACTTACAAATAATAAAATATAAATAATTACCTAAATATGATAAAATAACTATTCATTAATTACAAATGATCAAAATATAAAAAATTTAAAACTGAAAATATTAAATAACATATAATATTATTTTTGATGTAAAATTTATTGTTATTGTTGAAGATGATAAAAAATCATCACATTAAAACATCAAATTTGATGTAAGTTCAACACTAAATTTGATGTCATTGTTAGAGATCCTCTCTAAGAAGAAGAGCAGTTAAAGATCACGTTCAGTTTATGAAAACACATCTCTTCAACTTCACAAACCATTCATATGTATGGTTTAATATCTAACAAAGCATATATTTTTCAAAGATACTATTACTCTATCAGGCGGCAATCAAAGCCAATTGTTAGATGAAAATAAGACCGATGGCTTTGGACAAGAAAAAGAAAGATGGGATTGTTCGTGCACGTGTAAACGACGAAACACGTTGTCTTCTGTTCCTAAAGAAGCAATTAATTATTTGACCCTGACCCTGAATGATACATATTTTAGGTTTTATACTATTGAAAAATATATTAAATTTTAATATTAAATTATTTCTCCATTTCATTTTATTTGTCGTTATAAAATAAAATTTTGTTTCAAAAATATTTATCCGTTTAAAATTTCAATTTAAAATTTATTAGCTTCATATACTATATCATTTTTATATTCTTTTGTCTATTTTTCTATTGATTGAAATGTAGTTAGATGTATAGATAATAATACTTGTGTTTATTAAATATTAAAATTTAAATATTTTCTTAATCTATGTTTACAAATCTAAATGATAACTAAAATGAAATGGAAGAAGTAAATAAATTCTGGGATTATTTTTTAGAAAAAAATTACAATTATTCATTACTAATTTGATAAAATACATTGAAAATATACAAAGATCAACCAAATAAGTTTCAGACAAAGCATCTTGTTTCAATCAGCCAAACGTTTTAGAATGACTCAAAGTTGATAAATTTATTGGAGAGATTTTGTGACCAAGAACATACTAAGTGTTAGCGCATCATTTTTTAATTGCGTAATATTTGTCCTTTTTCATTGCGTAATTATCATTTTACGTAATATTTTTTCTTTGAAAACATTGCGTAACATTTGTCCTTTAGCAATCAATAAGTTTACACGGACTCTTGAGCGAATGTCTTCAAAAGTAGACAAAGGTTTCTTAGTTGGTTGGGGAAAACATAAGCAAAGGTTAATAGAGCTGAAATGTAAAGTCATAGTCCTGCTTTCACTGACATACCTATTTCACACATTTGGTCACTTTCTTATATTTACATTTATATGCATTAAAAACATGAACTAGATGAATAAGAGGTAATTGTTTTCGTAAATAGGATCATGATTTTGGAGACTTGAAATCGTTTTTTGCTTACTTTTGCATTCTAACGTCTTTTCCACGTGTATATATATATATATATATATATATATATAAAGTTCACATATATATATATATAGAGTTCACATCCCCTTCTTATTATTTGAGGAGCATTTTAAAAAATAAACTTCACCCTCATGTATGATTAACAACTTTGCCATTACTAATGTGTCATCACTAGAATCCACTTCACATCATTTATAGAATAGCCTTTTGTTGACTAGAACAATTACATCTCATGTCATTACTTAATAAATCTACAAATTGATTATAGTATATATTTTATTTGAATCATTTCATACTCGTGTATATGAAGCTCATGTTCAAGGCGGACTAAAAGAACGGGCATTGGAATAAATCAATATTGTAATCGTTATAATAGAATAAATATTGTAATCTTTATAATAAAACAATGTTGCTATAATGTAATCGTTATATAAATTCTTTAAGCTTATACACTAGGTGATAACAATGGTGATGGTGATGAAACGACGATTGAAGACTCGATGGGTGTGCTGGCCTTTACGTAAACAGGGATCATCCAAATGTAGTTTCATATACGAATTGAGAAGTTTAGATGATGGCCATTATTTAAAATTTTATTCATATTTTATATTGAATATTTTATATTTAATGTAGATGATGGTCATTATATTGTAGGTGATGAACATTGTTTGATTGTTGTTCTCATTATTATAGTTTGGTATTTTGAACCGGTTCTTAGTTTTTTTAGTTAAAAGTTAAGAAACAGTTTCTTATATTTTTCTAAGAACCTCAACCCTAAGAATTTCGGTTAATCATGGTCTTAGTATATTCACATAGGAATGGAACTAGGTTTGATTTAATTAAAATTAAATTTTGGTTTGGTTTAATTGGTTAACCTTGCTCGATAAACGATAACCTAGATAAAATTATGGTTTATGTATAATTAAGTTTTGAACTATCAGTTTGGGGTTAATTAAGTTCTTAAATTTTATTTAAGAGAGAAATAAGTTTGTAAAATTTAATTTAAAAAGATTTAATATGAAATTATAGTTTAAATAAATCTGATATATGATAGCTTTCTTGGAGAAATAACATCATTTCTCTTTTAAGAATGACAAACTACAAAGGTTTTTCCGAAATATTAAATATGACTATATTTTTTATTGAATTGCATAAAGCATATATTTAAAGTTAGGTAGTACATAAGAGCACATCCAACAATAAGTTGTAGTATAAATTTTAGAATTAAAAAAAAAGATAAAATTATAAATACACGAAATAGAAAAATTTTTTTTTTTTTAAAAAAGTAAACTTTAAAAAACCTGTGATACACTAAAAACACATGTGTCAGTCTGTTAATTTTAATGTATTTAAAAATAAACATACAATCATGTAATTAAAATAATGATATTTTTTTCTTTTAGAACCCCTTACAGTTTTTACCGATGGATATCTAAAAATAAAATAAGAACAAAGAAAAACAAAAGAGATTTCTTTTTCTACTTGGCAAATTATGATTGAAACTTTTTTAAAATAATAAGAGAAATCTCGCACGAACTTTGAATTGAGAAGCTTACTAATAACGTTGCTATGAGCATGCGTGACAACTGACATGAACATATGAATAGAAGATATTTTATATTTACCTCTATTTCTGGTGTTTAGGGTATTTGTCTACAATACAAACGTATAACATAAATCATATAATATAAATAATTAGTAAATTTTACATTAAAAATTAAAACATCATTTTTGATACAGAAAATTATTTAAAATATCATATTAAAATAGAAATAATATTTTCTAATTCAATCAAAATAGAAACCTTAAATATAACTCTTTAGGGTATCTGTCTAACAATCCAAATATAATAAAAATTGATAATTATTTTCAGGATGCTTAATGTTTAACTCAGAAATATTCTTCTTTTTTTTCCTTCAAACGAAAATCGCAACAACCAAATGATATTATTAGTAACCACAAAAAGAAAAAGAGAGGACAACCTTTTTTTTGGATCAACAGAGAGGGGAACCTAAAACCTTCGCAGTCTTCGGAAGGTTATGTTATTGTACTTTTGTACAAAACGACGACGTGTAAAGCAGACCGAGGTCAAAACACACTGGTGGATTCGGACACATTAGATACGGCTAATGTCACGGCCAAAGACGAAAGTAGTGAACCAGTTAATCGCAACATAGAAGCGGTTTCTCCAGCTGATGACTCGAGTCAGATACGCCGATCTCCATATGAACCAGCTCACGAAACCAGTCATTGATATCCCTTTTGCGTCCTGCTCAAGTAATCTTTCTCAACCACATTGTTTCTACGAGTGAATTATATATATATAGTCAAATATTTTGTTTACCTTGCTCTCGCGGAGGTCCACTAGGGCTTTGTATCTACCGATTGTTGCCATGCTTCCAAGGTGCTTATACACAAAAGGAACTCCAAGCTCTATCTCCTTAGCACTGTTGGCTCGTCCTCCATTGGCTTTCCCAATCTCATTTAGTAGATTCGCCAAGTATTTGCCTTCTCTCTCAGCTACCTACATTGAGCAGTAACGTAGAAGAAAAGGTATAACAAGACATGAGAAGGTTAAACGATTATGAAACTTATCTGTCTTACCTGAGCGAGAGCAGGAAGAGTTGGTTTTCCAGTGGTCTCAAGATATCCACTGCAGTCACCAATGGCAAACACGTCTTGTACAGAAGGTACACGCATCCATTGGTCAATACCAATTCTATACAAAAAGTCTATAGCCGTTGAGAAACACTTTAAGCAAAAAAACAAGGGTCTAATGTAGTGATGTTGATGAGCTAACCTTCCACCAGGACCTTTTGGAAGATCAAGAGAACTAACAAAAGGAGAAGGACCTACACCAGTGGACCATACTAAGAGTCCGTAGGGAACTTCTGTGCCATCGTCAAGGATCAGCTTCTGCGGCTTCACATCTTTCACAATCCCACGCACAAACCGCACTCCAGACTAATAATGTACATATGAAAGAAATCTCCATAACAGTGAGCACAAAAATCATTCCGTATGTTATAAATGAACTCACTTTGTTCAACTGCTTGATAGCATAGCGTCTTAGACGATCATCGAACGAGGAAAGTATATCCTTGGCCTGTATATAATCACATAACACATAGACAATTGTGATAGTGATGAAACTCACACAAGGATGAACCCGAAGAAGCAGCTTCTTGAAAACAAACCTCTATCAAAGTAACATGAATGTCGTCCTTCACATGAGCATACCGTTGGCGAACATCTTTCATGATGAAGTCACTGAGTTCACCGCTGAACTCTACACCAGTTGGTCCACCTCCGACCACAACGCAGTGCAGCAGCCTTTGTTTCTCCTCTTTCGATATTCCTAATTTAAAAAAAAAAAAAAAAGAAAGTGTTCTGTGCTAATAATTTTGATTCTTCAGGAGATAGATAGATTCTTTTCTGTTCTTTTATTACTTACCAGGAGTATCAGAGAGCATGAGGTTTAGAAGAAGCTTCCTGCGAATCTCCTGAGCATGGTGAACCTCACGGAGGAAGATGGCGTTTTCTAGAACTCCCTGGATTCCAAAAGTGGAGGCCTCTGAACCGCAAGCTATCACGAGCTTGTCGTAAGCTATCTTGAACTTCCATGGCTTTAGTGTGTTCAAGCCATCAGTTAAAGTCTCACAGTGAACCTATCACCAGTGACAGACATTTAAGAAAGTGTTGAAAGATATTTGCATCAAAAGTGCATGAGCTTTCAGGTTCGGGTTGCGGGTTCAGCCTCCTATATCCTCTGAATTTCATATATGTTTGGATCGAGTTTGGTTAATAATTTTTCGGATTTGAGTAAATTTTATAACATTGTCTAAGACCTTTTTTTTTGGATCTAAACCTATTTCAGGTTTGATTAATAATATTTTGGGTTCGAATACTATTACAAACTCGATCAAAATAACTATAAAATTGAATATTTAGTATATTTATGTGGGTTTCAAATATTGATTTTGGGTACAGATTAGATAAACATGACAGTTTTCGGTTAAATTTTGATATTTGGGTACTTTGAATCTTTTCGGATTTTAGATACCCGAATCTAATCCGCTACATACCCGAAAATCAGGTGTTTTTAATTATAGATTTGAACCGATCCTAACCTGAAAAGAACCGACCCTGACCTAGAAAGAACTGAACGAATTAAAAAAATTAAAAATTTCTGGGTCCAAATGTCTAAGACCTGAAAGAAACCAGCCCAAACCCGACCGAATGCTCAGGTCTGGTTCAATTTTATTGTGTGTCCTGTTTTCAGATTTTTTGGATACTTCGGGTTCAAATTATAGCCGATAACCGAAGTACAATCCTAGGAAATCCATTCCGGTATGGATTGGTTCGATTCGGATTTTCCGGTTCCGTTACAAATGCTGAATCCTAACCAAAAGGTGTCAGCTTTTCATAAACATTCAACCGACAGTAAAACTGTAAACTAGAATACGTAAACATAGAAGAGATTCAGATGATTCCACAGCCCAATTTAATCCGAGAAAGGCCAGATTAGTACCTCATGAGAATCAGCATCAAGGCGAGAGCAATTAGCGAGGAAAAAGAAAGAGCCGGGCTCTCTCGAGATGGCAGGCTGGATACGAGAGATAGGCTCGGCGACGGACCTGAACTCGAGCGTGCCGACGCAAGTGGACGCCAGGAGAGGAGTGAAGACCATGTGGTTCCTAGGGGAAACGCAAACGACGTCGTAGATGCTCGTGTCGATCCCTTTCATCAATCGACAGCCCGCCCAACCCGACCCGAGAACCACCACTCTCGGTTTCTCCCCTTCCCTCGTCGGTCCCAGACCTTGGTACCGACTCCGATCCAATCCGTTAGGTGCCGGGGACTGGACCTTCTGGTTCAGAGTGGTGCAGAAACGGGAGGAGAGAGTGGATGATGATCCGGTGTTTCTGAATCCGATCAGGGCCGAGGATGTTGCCGGAGAGATTCGTCTGAGGTTCTTGATCAAGAACATCCTTCTTGTATTTGGTCAAAGTGATGGATTCTGATTTTAGGAATTTTTCCCTGAGTTTTGGAAGCATTTGAATATGTCTCTGTACAGAAGATCTGTACCAGCCGAAAGAGAAGTTTCAATTTTCTTCTGTTCTTTCTGCTACTATTTTTAAAATAATAAAAATACGATTCTTAACAGGCTTTGGCCCATCTTGATTTTGTCACTGAGGCTTTGGCCCATCTATCCTATAAATTTTCGGTTTTTAGCTAAAAAAAGAGATAGTCCTTGGTTCATTTTAGGCCTGGGCATTTTAGCCTAGATCCGAAAACCCGAACCGGAACCGACTCGAAAATATCCAATCTGAAATCGAAACGAAAATTTACAAGTATCTATTGGGTCCAAAATTCTTCTACCCAAATAGATCCGGACCCGAAAAGAACCAATCCGAATAGATCCGGATCCAAAAAGAACCGCACCCAAATAATTCAACCGATAAGAACCGATTCAAATCCGACTTAAAAACTTTAAAATATCTTTTTAATTAGCAATCTCTGTTATTATTTTGTACATTTTTAAGTAACATAAAGTTTGAAATGTAAAATATAGAATTAAAAATGTTCTATTTTAACTATTAATAGTTTATTTTAAGTTATTTTGTAAAATTTTAGATACATATGATAAATTTTGACTAAATTAGATGGACTTTGAGTATTTCATTTTCTTTTTATATCCTAAATAACCGACCCTGACCCGACAAGACCCGACCCGGAACCGACCCGAAAAATTATAGGACCTAAATGGATCTAAATTTCCAAGACCCGAAGGACCCGGACTCGACAAGACCCAATCCGAATCCGACCCAAGAACCTGGATGCCCAGACCTAGTTCATGTGATCTTTCTTTTTTTTTTATCAGCAAACTATTTTATTGATATCAAATTAGGTTCAAATTTTTTTTTTGGCTAAAAAGGTTCAATGTTTAAGTTACTGTGATCTTTCATTTTAAACCATTGCAAATACAAAGACCCACGATTTACATTTAAATCAGACCCAAGTTTATATAAGAAAATAATCAGTCAACCACAAAGAAAACACAACTATTCCGTAAACACTTGTTTGTTACAACAGTGTATAAATTGTTTAGCAACATTTAAAACTGTAACCACCGCAAACTCCTGTAAATCAGTCAGATTTCAGTTTCAAAATTGTTAAAATAAATCATTTTATATATTTAAACTCACAGTTTCGATTAATTAAAATTATGTTCTAACACAATTGCATTTGAGCGGTACATGTAGTTTGGTGATTTTGTAATCAGAACATGATCAGAAGTCCAAGAACATACCTACTTCTATTGTGGTGTCATGAAATCAAACACGATGCACAATGCAAGAGACTCTTTGGATACCAAGATAAGTCCAATAAAGACAAACTCAAGTCTACATTATCCAGAATTAGAAAGCATAAATGTATGGGTTTTTATACCCAATACATATTATTTTACACAACAAACATAGCATCATAAGAGATCCAGCAATCGGGAAAAAACCCATACACGATCATCGTTTTTTGAATCCGTATTTCTTACGTTCATAGAAGAGATCCGTCTTAGCACTCCCAAGGTTGACAATCTTGGGACAACCGTCTCTGTCTTTCTCCTGCTGCGTACACTCTTTGCAGTAATAAGCATCCGAGATCCCAACCCCTCCGCATATAGTGCACCGGCCTTGGAACGACCCGTAGTTGCATTCGTCACAGATACGCACCAGAGTGCACGGACGCACGTAAGAGTCGCAAACCACGCATTTCCCGTCGCATTTCTCGCACAGTCGTCCGATAGCGATGCCGGGCTGTTTCCGGCACATGATCAGGTCAGGGTGATGCTTTGCCATGGCTACTCAAACAGTGACCTGCAAATATATATACACGAATAAAATGATGTTACTTCTCTATACATGTGGTGGGTCTCATCCCCAAAGAGATGCGTATGTGATTATTTGTTCAATAAAAAAGTAAACTAAAACTTGGAAAATGAAGCATGCCTAGTAGTTAGTTTCTCAGAGGAATATCGTCGAACACCTTACGTGCAGCAGTTCAAGCCGAAACACTTATCCTTCCAAAGATGCAAATTTTCACAGATCTAATACTTAAATCTATCAACTTTCTTGAAGAAAAATCTAAGAGAGATAAAGCTATCGCAAAGCACAAGCACCGCAAACGCTAAGAGTTCGTAGCAACGAAACCAAGAAACGAAAAGAAAACGAAAAAATATCAAGAGGAATCCTATTTATCTAACAAAATCTTACGATTAACAGGAGATCAGACTTGAGCCAATCAAGAGAAAGTTGCAGAGCGCCAAGATCAATCGACAAAGGTGTGGGATCAAATTCTGATATGACCTAGTGGCTTATTAAAATTCGAAAATAGACCATTTGTAATTTTTCATTATTTTATTATATTATTAAATGAGAGAGGTGCTATTTAAAAAAAAATTACCGTCTATCAGTAAACTCCCCTAAACAAATTACTTTTCTGAATATTTTTTTTTTTACTTCCAAATCATTTTTTCATTCACATCTTCTTCATCTCATAATACTTTTAAAAACAAGGTTGTTAAAAAAAAAGATTTGTTAAAAAAATTACTTTTAAAAACAAAATTCACCAAAAAAGCAATCTAACAAAAAAATAGATCAACTATAATCATCCTCAATCATCTTATTTGAAATCAAATTTCATCTTTAATAAAGTACAAAACTGATGACAAAAAAAAATCATTACTAGTACAACTACTTACGACGAGTTTAACTTGTATGAAAAAACATGTATACTATAGTTGGTACAATTAGAACATGTATAATTTATATTTAGTTTTTGTTACAAATGATTCTATAGAAAAAGATGGTATAGAATCAATGAAACATGTTAGTATAATCTTTCTTTGTCTAGATTCGTAAAAATATATTAATGATTTGTTTTCTATTATATTTGATTTGGATAATGATTGGTTTATAACCACGCGTATGTGATCGGGTGGTCATGGCGTTCCGTGGTTTCCTAAAGGGATCCGAGTTCGAATCCACACTACATCAGATTTCTACACGAGTGGTTACTGGAGTTTTCACATTCTCTCTCCGAAAATGATTTACCATTTTTTGTGTTAGTTATACTATTTGTGAATTTTTTTTTCTCCTGAAACCGGGAAAGTAACTACGGAATTAAAAAAACCATAGTATAAGAAATTTGGAAGAGTATACTGCAAAAAATGATGTATAAACCTAACACGAGTTTGAAAAAAATGCATAAAATTTATATTTGGTGCTTGGACTATGACAAAAATAGTTCAATTGGTGCGATTAGTTTAACTATGGTATTAATATAACTAGTTTAACTATGTCAATACTTAATTATGTTGTTTAACATTAGATGATAGGCTTTTTGCTCTGAGATTCATTTTTTTTATATGAACATAAAAATAAAATAAATAACTATATTAATTATAAATAAAAAAAAAGAAAAAATTATATATATATATATATATACATGGTAAAACTTGCATATTTCTATATGAAGATGACAATACCAATACAAGACTTGAGTTTTGATTAGAAGACCTCGTGTGAACTGAGATAATTAATTTTACAACGGTCATCAAATGAAACCAAAGAAGGACGGCTCCTCTCAGTCCCCAACGGTCACTTTGTGAAATATTGGTGTTGATTCCTAATTTTTTTTGTAAATTATATATATATATATATATATATATATATATAAAATTATTAAATTTTTTGAATAATGTTTATAACTTTCAAATTCTCGAATTCAGCTATCAACTACAACCAGCAAAAAAAACAACAGAAAGTAATCCAATCTAATTACAACTCGTAAGTTCAAACGGACCGACACAGTGCGGATTCCGTGAGGCACCTTTTTTTCAATTCGCGATCTGGAAGGACCCTGTAGCGGATTCTCTATGTAAGCGTCAGATCCTGGTGGTTCGTCGGTTCTTGTGGCAGATGAGCTCCAATTTGAGGGCGTCGGACACAAAGCCAGAGCCGCTTGTCAGCTCACGGGGTTTGAAACTTTTTGTCCCAGTTCTGGGGTTGCAAATCGTCGACGGAGCAGTGCGTGGTTTCTCGGATCTGGAGGCGACGGCGTCACGGAAGAGTTGGATGAAAGTAGGGTTTGGAGTCAGGTCTTCTGGACCACGGCGTTTTGGGGCCGCGGGGCTCCTCCGAAGGTGAGCTTGCTCGGATGGTCAATAATCGACGGATCTAGAGCCGGATTTGGACGCCCTGGCCGTGGGAAGTCGCGATGTATCAGATGAGTTGCTCGTCCGCGTTCCTATTCGGAGTTGGAACTCTCGGGTTTCTAGAGCCTTCTTTCCCTCAACTTCTCTCTTCTTTCTGTCTAGCTTGCTTTCGTTGTTAGTCTGTTTCTGTTCTCCCTGTAACCTAGAGCCACTGTTTCTCCGGCACACCGGCCGTTGGGCTGTGTACTGTTCCGATTTCCCTTCTTAGGGTTGATATTAAAAAAAAAAATAGTTTATAAAAAAAAAACGAAACCCTCTAAAACTGAATAAGTCCACATATAAACAATTTTTGTGAACGACATATATAATGTGGACTAAATCGATGTAGTGATATATAGATGATAGTAACACAGACCACTAAGTTATATGTTCTGGTCATTATACACGCATACAAGTAAAAACATAATACAAAAAGTTCTATCACATCTACGATTCTTTTTTTCAGAGCAAAGAAGAAGTGAAGAAAACAAATTTGTAGAATAAATAGGTAGGTTTTATATAGAACTGGTTGTAAAAATCAATTAAATTTCTTTCACATTGGCTTACCCGCAGCCGTTACCGTCTTCTAGTTCACAGGTTTCTGGTGAGATCTAGCTTTCACCTTCAAGACAAAGCTTCTTCTCTTGTTCAGTATAGGATAGGTTTCAACTAGAAATAGAATAAAGCCTTTTTTTCTTGGAGTGAAAGTAGTCATGTTTTCGTATATTTGCTAGCTTTATCATACCATATGTTGCTTATTAATAAGTTAAGTTCTCTGAAACACATGTGAGTGGGTATATATCTAATGTTTTGTCTATCTAAGTCATAATGGCATATGTTTGTCCAATATATCCATGATGCCAATGATCTTTGCCATTTTCAAAATTCATCTCACTTTGTTACTTATGTGAATTAGTTTAGATTACACATGGCATCGACATAGTAAGGTGTTGATTGTTTCTAGTTTTTGAAATAATTTTTGGTTTTTTCTTTCTAAAAACCATTTTTAGCCAATCAAAACTTAGATTTTTGTTTTTGTTTTTGTAAAAACTATTTATTTTCCAATCAAGATTTTTAATAAATAGATTATATAAAATTTAAGGAAACTAATTTTTAAAAAAATATAACCAATTTATAAAGGAAAACCAAAAACCAATTTATGTGGGTTTTTAATAAAAATGATTTTTTGTAGAAAGTATCACATATAAATTAATTAATAATTAAATAAAAAAACATTTTCATAAAGATTCCATACAAGTTTTTGAACATAGGATATTTATATATAAATTGGGTAATTGTAAGAAATAAATGATTGAATAAATTTAATAATTATTAGACACATTAGACAATAACGAAATTTAAAAACATAAAACATTTTATTGATACAATATATATAAATTTGAAAAAGAAAAGAATTGCCATTCAAGTTCTAAGAAATTAAATATTTTCTATAATAAAATTTTCTAAATAGTTTCAAAATTTTAAGTATTTTTTATTTTGTGCAATTAATAGATGTTTTATGATTGATATTTTAGTATAATATAAGTTTTATACAATAAAAAAAGTTTTATACAATATAATAATTAAAAACATGTTAATATGTTTTATTTTTAAATAATAATTACAATATTTTGATAAATTTGAATGGTAACTTCTAAATATTATATTGTTATTTTGCTGTACTATTTTAAAATAATGTATTAACTATTTTTTAAAAACCTAAAAATACAGAAAAGATGAAAAATATAAATCGAAAAACCGAAACTGAAAATAAAAATTAAAATCTGAGATCAAAAACTAAAACTAAAAACTACTAAGACAATCATCGCCTAAATCATGACAATGTTGCATCGTGTTATATAATTCACACATGTATGTATCATTCAAATCTTATATAATTATCTCACTAATTAATAAACAAATCATATAACTATATGTATTCTTAACCTTACCTTAATAAGATCTCAGTCACTCTCAAGATAATGAGTGCAATTGCATACTTGCATACCACCATTTCCCATGTTTGTTATTATCCCTTATTATTAATTAGTTTTATTAATTTAATTAGGAGAATCTCTAGATACCTATTGATAAAGATATGCTAATTAAACATTTGATGTTCTATTTGGTTTGATTCAATTTTCCAAATTGTTATATTTTATATATTAAAGGTAATTTTGTTAGATATGTATGAAATTGGACACAGTTTTCTGTTTAGTTTACAGAAAAAAAAACTGATTATTCAGTTTTTTGTTTTTTTGTTTTGGTTTGGTTAAGTCCTTGTTCATTGTCCACTAGATTAGAACCCACGCTAAGCACGACAATATTTAATTTAATATAAATAATTTGTATTTATTTACTTGATAGAATAATTAAACATGTATTTAACACTTTAGAGTTATATATGTTGGTTTAAATAATGTATATTTTTTATATTTGAAAATATTTACGATTTTAACTGTATTATTTTAAATACGACTTTAACAGTATTATATTTGTGATTATAAATTGTTTGCATGAACAAATATTCTGTTTTTTTGTGTGGTATAGCTTTGTGTTAATTGTGTAATTTTCTAAAAACTTTAGTTGATTTTAAATAGATTAGTTAGATATATATTAAAAAAACTTTAAAATATTAAATATTTTGTTATAGTTAATTTAAAAATATAAAATCTAAAAAAGGAAATTCTTAATAATTTATAATTTAGTTAAAAACATTAGTTTTCTAAATAAATGTTCATAAAATATATTGTTTTTCCAAAAGTGTGTATATGCTCAAAAGTATAAATAGGATGAAAAGTTTTATTAATTTCAACAATCTATTAAAAATATATTGGCATATTCCTCTAATCATTCTGTTACAATTAATTTGTTAAGAATACATACACGATCTCACTCAGGAAGATATTCTAAAGAGAGAAACAACTTTTTGGATTTATAGTAGGAATAGAAAATCTTGTAAGTTTGATCGAACGTCCGGCTTTAAACTCACACCCACGTGATTTAGGTTTAGACCACAAGTTTTTACATAGATATTATTTTGATTTCAGATATTTTATCGAAACATTTTGAGATTGAGAGTGATGTTTTTTTTTTGAACAAACAGAGAGAGTGATGTTTTTTTTTAGCAAATGAGAGTGATGTTTAATTTGCTTTTGTATCGGTCTAATCCTGTGGTCAATTATTTCTCAATTCATCTTAATTAACTTACTACTTCAGTACTTTAAGAACCATCTGAATGGGATAAGAGAAACACAATCGAGTACTATATTTTTATTTGAACTTCAGAACTAATCATAACTCTGTGTTTTACAAATCGTTCGTTGTCTACTCCAGATTACTATTAGACCAGTATCAAGAGAATAGAAAATAAGTGATTTTATATTGTACATTGAAAAGAGAACAAAAGGAGCTAGGGCTTCAAACGAAATATTTCATCTAGTTTTTTCATTGGAAAGACATAAGAAATCAAGGAAATTAGATGGAATAACCTAAAAAAAAATTCACAAACTAACCATACCATTGTAAGTGCTATGATATATGTATGTTGTATGGTACTAAGTTTAAATATAGTCTAATACTATAAACTACTTTTTATAATTATTTTAATACTTTTTGTCCAAAAAATATCATATAGTATATATTATTTTTCTAAAATATATTATTTGATAGTATTATCTTAATATATGAGCCTGAAGTTAAATTAATTTTTAGATCCACAACTGAGAACAAGCTCTTATAAGACTATTTATATTTGTAATGTATCAAGAAGAAAAAAAAACACATAGAAAGGATATTCAATATCAATGAAAAATAAAATCATGGATATTATTGACAAAAAAAAAAACATAGAGAGCATTAAAAATATCAAGGAAAAAAACAAAAAGAGAGCACTGAAAATATCTTCTTTGCAGATCGTCTTTGTGCATTATTTTCTAGACGGTTGACAAAGAAATGCCCCCTTTTGTTTATTCATGGAAGTTAAATAGTTACATAGCGGTTGTCCTACATAACACAAACACAGCCACACACTCGCACAAAGTTTTTTAAAAAGAACTAATAAATATATATACTTAATAACGAGTGAAGAGTCAAAAGACATTTATTAGGACAGGTGTAAGATTATAAGTGAATAAAATCAGCGCATACACAAACCGTGGGATGGCTCAGCTGTGTCATTTCCACTTGTCACTCCAGGAACCAGAAACTCCGTGCCCGCCTCTAGTTCCAGAGGCCAATATAAACACCAACCCTCACTCCCAACTTTTTTATCTCAAACTTTAGAATCCACCTGAGAGATAAAATAAACATATATCAAACCCTCAGAGTTGAGATCTTTCTAGTTACTTACTATACTTAACCTTATCCAGTTAACAATGACCTCATTTTCTGCCTTCTCTGAAATGTTGGGCTCCGAGTACGAGTGTCCGGTTACATTAGGCGGTGAGTATTGTCCGACGCTGGCCGCGAGCTGTCCGAAGAAACCTGCGGGTCGGAAGAAGTTCCGGGAGACGCGTCACCCAATTTACAGAGGAGTTCGTCTGAGAAACTCAGGTAAGTGGGTGTGTGAAGTGAGGGAGCCAAACAAGAAATCTAGGATTTGGCTCGGTACTTTCCTAACCGCCGAGATCGCAGCTCGTGCTCACGACGTCGCCGCCATAGCCCTCCGTGGCAAATCCGCCTGCCTCAATTTCGCCGACTCAGCTTGGCGGCTCCGTATCCCGGAGACAACGTGCCCCAAGGATATTCAGAAGGCGGCTGCTGAGCCGCGGTGGCTTTTCAGGCTGAGGTAAATGATACGACGACGGATCATGGCCTGGACATGGAGGAGACGATCGTGGAGGCTATTTTTACGGAGGAAAACAACAGTGGCTTTTTTATGGACGAGGAGTCCATGTTCGGGATGCCGACCTTGTTGGCTAGCATGGCGGAAGGGATGCTTTTGCCGCCACCGTCCGTACATTTCGGACATAACTATGACTTTGACGGAGATGCTGATGTGTCCCTTTGGAGTTATTAGTACAAAGATTTTTTATTTCCAGTTTTTGAATAATACCTTTTTTTTTTGGATTTTCGGATTCTTCCTTTTTAAGAGGACATCCTTTCCATTATTTTTGTTGGTATTGTGGAAGCGAGTCTATATGTAATAATGTTGTCAAATGCCAGTATTTTTGTGTGCAGCATCATAATATTATTGGCCCTCCTATGCATTTATGCAACAAAGAAGTTTCAGTTTTAAAACCAACCAAAATATCTGGAATTGACAAGTTTCTGAGACATATAAAAATAATAAAAATGTTACGCTCCTCTGGTTCTAGCCATTGCAAAGGTTTCTATAGTTGGTAAATATTAAATAGCAAAAAGTCCAGGCAATTCAGTAAAAAAAAAAGTTTACAAATCTTTTGTGAATACCAAGTCATGAGTATCACTATATAGAAACTATATGGAAATGGAACATTTCGGTTATTACTTTTTTTGGAAAAAGTTTTGGGGTATCTAATAAATAGTAAAAGTTATCTGCATTATTATAAATAGCATAAATTATAGGGAAGCCTCCTGGTAATATAGCAAATATCAAAAGTTAAGTGCAGTTAGAAAATAAAAAAAAATTCAGGCTTTCGTGTGTGTATATGTGTGAATAGAACAAGTATGGTACTATATAAACAAGTTTCAAAACTTTTTGTAAATAGCAAAGGTATTAGGCAGTTCAATAAATAAATTATTTCAACTGACGTACTTGGGTAACAGAAAAAGTTTCGGATGCTTCATAAAACAGCAAAATAACTCTGAGACTCTTTGGTAAATAATAGAAAATTTGGATACATTTTGAAATTGCAGAAGTTGCTACGCTTCGATATTTTTTTTCTTGTGAGAAGCAAAATATCTCTGAGCACTTCCGTGAGTGGTAAACGTCTTGATGACAGGTAAAGACTACAGACGATGCATGCTACTACTTATATCGCTCGGTTTCAAAAACGTGAACCACAGAAACAAAACGTGGGGTCACATCACATCAAATCCAAAACCCAAACTTTTCTTTGAAGTAAAATAAAAACCTTAGAACCCTTTCTCGAAAAAAAAAACAAAAAAAATAAACAAACCCTAGACATACTCACGAATCAACTACTCAGGCATTTGTTAAGACCAACGAGCATCAGCATTGATAATCTCTATCAAAATGTTCTCACTTGTACTAGAACGAACTGTGCATTTTATTCGTTAAATTTGATTCGATTCGTCATACGTTTCAATTTGTTCCGAAAAATCCGGATATCCGTAAGTCTTCGAAGCAAATCAAATATTAAATCACTATCCGTTAAAAACGAAGCAAATCACAAAAACTAAAAAAAATTAGAGACGAATATCCGATCCGATCCGACTTTATATAAATAGTTATATATTTATAGTTAAATAGAATTTTTAATGTATAATCTTATATAATTTTATTTATAAAATTACTTACAAAAATATAATATGAAGAAAAGAATTATAAGATCTTTATTAAAAACTACAATTCTTCGTATAACATTTAATTTGTAAGATTTTTTATGAATTTTTAAGAATTTATAAATAATTAGTTTCATTAATGTTTTATTCTATCTTTTATAAGAACAAATTTGTATAATATTTTCAGATTTACTTGGATTAAACGTAGTAAAAAAATCTGTAAATATCCGTGAATGTTCGCAAATATCCCTAAATTTTCCGGATATTTGTAAAACCGAATATCTGTATTTTTCCGAAACAAAGTAAATCAGAAAATTAGATATCCGTGAAATCCGAAGCATCACAAATATTGAAAATACGGTAATATTCGATCCGTGCCCACCCTAATTTCAACAATTTTTGAGAATTTTTTTACACTAGTTAAAATATATATATATATAACAATTAAAAAATTAAAATATTAATAGTTAAGAAATTTGCATGTATTCTGTTGCTGCTGATGCTCTAAAAATATCTACAGTAATTAAAAAAAACTACGAATTTCTTAACCAAATAAGTTTTTTTAAAGTATGAGAGATGACATAAAAGAAGAGAGACCAACATGTCATTTGTCATTTTTATTAGTTCAATTTTTGACATTAAAATTAAAACAGATGAAAAATTACTTTAAAATATCAATATAGTAATGGTTGGAAATTCTTCTAGAAATACTCTATACGAATGATGCCCTAAGACGAAAAGTATCTATATATATATTTTCTTTTGAAAAATATTTGGGTATATCCTACGGTGGGTGGTTAAAATTTGAAGAACGTGACACAGGTATAACAATCATAACAGGTTTTTTTTTTTTAGCGAAACAATCATAACATCAGAATAAAAGTTGAACTAGTGACATCTCTATTTTTTCCTCTCAAGGAAGAATCTCATAGATGGGGAGAGAATTTTATACTTAAAAATATGAATGGTAACAACAGATTTAACGCTACAAGACAAGCGGATTAAATACTGCAGTATAATTTAATTACGATTTGTATAAGAAAAACACATGCAGTGGAACAACTATGGTTTGTATAAGATAAATGGTTCAAAATAAAATATAAATGGTTACATATATAAATATTGTAAATGCAATATACATACAATATATTTATAGTTTACAAACTAAAAATCAGTAGTACTAATATAATTTTTAAAAATATGAACTTTATTTTAAAAATATATTATATATACGAAATATGAAAATTAATATGCTATTAATGAGAATTATAGTTAATTAATCTGTTGAAAATTATAATTGCACTAATTATCTTTTAAAAAATCAAATTAAGATATTTGGAAATATTTTATTTAATTTATAAAAAATTATAAATTAAGATAGCAGTGATACTAATATAATTTAAAACATTATTTTATTTAATTAATAAAAATATTTTCTATATCTGAAAAAATTATAAATCATATTCACATATTTCGTCATCTAATATATTGTATTGTCAAATTTCAAAAATGTAGCAGTTTTCGTTTAAATGATCTTATTTAGCGATTCTGTTATTTTGAATCCCTAAATTAAAATTTTATTGTGAATATTATATTATAGCTCTGTATTTATTAATATATTTTTTTTTTTAAAAAAAACCCTTCAAAACTATTTGTAAGTGATATATTTTAAAAAGTAGTATTGAAGAAATTGAGTGTACATATTAATATTTATATAGACAAAATAAAATTATGTAAATATGTAAAGATAATATAAAGCTCTAGTAAGTAAATGTATACAAATATATTTACTTAATAATTAAAAGTTAACTACAAATACATAATCACTCATAAAAGATTTATTGAATATATATATATGTTGTGATTCAATATGATATAAAAGAGAAGGTGCTATTATTGAGTTTTATATTATCAACATTTAAAAAATTTGTAATAGTTGACCAAAAAGAAAATCTTAAAAAGAATTTTACTTTAAATAGTAAAAGTAAACACACCATTTTTGCTTCTTTAGCTTTTAAGTGCGTTTTATCATAGTAAGAGACCACATTTAGCATTTCACTTTTGTTTTATAATTTTTAATTAAAATTTATACACTAAAAAGTTGGATGAATGGAGATGGCTTCCTAGTCCCGTACTGTAAACATTCATTGCCTAAAAACAGAAGGCGGAAGGAATGCTATATGTAATTAAGAAATTATAATCAGTTAATCTCTCCCAAATTTGGAAGCAACCTTTAAAATATTTTGTTTTAAAAAAGAATAATCTTTAAGTGAACCTGGAGCTAAAGGGAATCAATCCCCTGCACTACTAGTAGACCACCAATACTTGTTGGCTACTGATGTTTTTTTTTTTGGGAACTGATGTTCATAGACATTGATAAAATTACTTTTAGTTGTAGAATTTAAGACCCTATGAAATAATTGTTGCCAAATATATTTACCAATGCTAACAGATGAACAAAAATCATAAAACACCTAGAATTTTAAAACAAGGAACCCCGAAGTTGTTATTGACAAATATATATACACATATATAAACCAACAATAAAATTAAAATTCTTAATACTATGATTTTTAAAAATATTTTAATATAATAATATTCTTATATTTTATAATTATATAAAATGTTAATCTCGTTAATTTTTCATTAAATAAGTTTTTATTTGGTAGTCAACTAGTCATAAGTATCTTGTAAGTATACCAATTTTTAATTATTATATCAGTCATACAATTTGTTATAACATTTAAAATCACATCGGAAAATTGCCACAGCCTGCACCCACAACCATTACATTGGTCGTATCTTAAGAATATGTTCTCTACCAAGAGACTCTAGTCTATTGAAGAGAGATTTTCGACATATATGTCATTTTTTTTCAATGGCTAGGTATTTTTATTGTTATTATTAATACCATATTATAATTTATAACAGATCATTTCTGATTTGTACCCTTATTGAAAGTTATAATTTTACCAAAAATACCTTTATTTTTACAAGGGATTACTAAAATTTATTAATGGCTTTCAAGTCTTTTGGTTTTCGCTTACAATTACACCTAACTGGATCAATAAAATATTGGACCTACATATGTTTATAAAATATATATTTATAAGATAGTATAACCTTAAATTTTAATATGAATATTATAAGTTTAAATATTGGACCTACATATATTATGGACCCTATATAAATTAACAAACATATATAATGACATCAAATATTTTCTTAAATTTATATATCAATATTCAAAATAGATCATTCGAATATTACACATATTTTCAATACAAACTAAAAACTCTATATCCTACACCATATATCATATACATATCATTTTCATGTATAATATTATTTAACGATAAAAAATAAGCATATATACAAAAAAAAATTAAAAATATTTATTATGCCATTTTCTGTATTATATAGCAATTACGAGTGTTTAATAATATTTTAAAAATTATCATAAAATTAAATATTAAATCTAAAATAAAATACAAATTTATAATAGGTTATGAATAACAAAAAATAAATTAATATTATCATATCAATAAGTTTTTATATTAATATTTTTATTTGGATGACATAACAAAAATTTCATCAAAGTATAAGGAATCGTCAGTTTATGTAAAATTAAAAAGTATATGAGTAACTTAATAAAAAAATTAAAATGGTTTTTGTGTATTTATTGGATAAGTGGTATCAGATAGCGGGTTTATAATGAGTTATTGGGTTTTAACTGGATTATATCGGATTTTTAATTAACAAGTATTTCATTAAATATGAACCTGATTATATACAAGATATCAGGTCTATCGGTTCAACAACATATCTGGGTCCGATATGAAAATACTTTTTAAAATTCAAACATTATTATATAGCAACTTTTTTTAAAAAAATTGTTTTCTAAATTTATAAATTCATGGAAATTTTATTAAAATGGTTCAATAAAATATATTTGCACTTCAAAGATAGTTGTGGCTTCTAAGTCGAATAGGGATAAAAATAGTATAGATTAATGGTTAGAACTACGATACAAATATATGACAAGAAAAAATTATTTTTTGTTTAAAATCAACATATTCGTATCATTATTACATTTAAATAATTAAAACACTTTTTTCTTCAATATAGAATATCTATACTATTAAATTACACATATTATCTTTAATTAAATATATTTCGAACTAATACCATATTTTAAAGAAAAATAAATAAATGATAAAATTATAAAAACCCAATTGTTGTGATTTGAAACAAAAAACTAATGGTAGTTTGTTAATCAGTTTTAGATCAATAAATGAAAAAATAAATTTGCGCTTTATAAGCACGGATTAAAATCTATTGTATTCTTAAAACTCTTTTGAGTTTCTTAACATTGTGCATGATATTATGAATGGCTTCGAAATTCTGTGCGTACTTGGCAAAATTACTTTTTAAGTTTTAACACACCAATCAACATTTTCGTATAGAAAAATCTGTATTTTATCATGACAAAAAGTAAAACCGCATATGGTTCATACGTACTCTGTAAAGCATAATACGCCCTCCTTATCTATCTGATAGGTAAAATGATGTGGTTCAGTGAAAATCGCATTATACAGTGACGAGTAATTATTTTAAAGTATATTTTTGTAGATTTATCATTTCAAATTTTTACACAAATGCAAACTATTTATTTTTGTACGTGATAAGAAACTAGCCATATCTTTTTAACTTTCAACATTAGCAATAATTCAAAATAATATTTTATTGCAATTAGTATCATAATCATTAATGATAATCAGTAAATAATATTTAAACACTATACTAAAATAAAATAAATTAAAATTAAAATATTATTAAAATAATATATAATTTATTATATACTATTTTAGATTATATAAATATTATTGTTTTATATATTATTTAAACATCGTTTAGATTTTATCTATAAATTTAAATAACTTTGCTTTTCAAACTGATTATAGAAAATGTAAGACGATTTGACTATACTATATTCGTTGTCCCAACAGTAGGGATGGCAATGAAGGATCTTGACCGCGGGCCTGGCCCGTAAAGGTTTGTTGTGGAATGGGATTGGGCCTCCATTTGATAAGCCCGTAAAATTGCGGGCCTCGCGGGACGGGTTCAAAACGGGACGGACCGAATGCGGCACGAGCCGGATGCGGGACGGGCCGAATGCGGGACATGTTAACCTGTGGGATTTTGAAGACGCGCAACCATAAGTCCCTATTTCTATTTGGTTTTGTTTTCAGTACTATAAATTGATTTATTACTATCTGAGGTTTTTTTTGTTTAAGTTGATGGGTTTTGTTTCAGTATTGTAAAGTGGTGTTTTAAAAAAAAAAATTGGTTACAATAATGTTGTTAAAGAACTACTGCTTGTTGAAGAGCTACTGCTTGTTCTTTAAACGGCTCGAATTGAGAGTTTGAGTTACTGCAGAATCTTGTCTCTACACTCTAAGTTCAACAGCTTGGTTGAAGGAGAAGAAGAAACTATTAGTATTAAGTTATTGTTGCTATGTAGAGACGTTGCTTTACAAAGAATCAAACGAGGAGTATACTTGAAAAAGTTGAATTTCTCTGTCCAAATGGTTCTCACTTACTTTAAAACCATTAAACCGGCAAGTGATCACATTGGATGTTGTTGCGATCGATGTTGTTGAGCTCTCTTCAACTCCCTTACACAACTCTTCTACTTTAACATTCATGAAGGAAGCTGAAGGAGGTGTCCTGCGGAACGGCCCGCGAAGGCTTATAAGTTATGCGATACGGGATTGGGTAGCCCTTCGGAAGACCGCAGTCCGCGCGGGGCAGACCCACCGTGATCCACTCGACGACGAACCCGGTGCGATACGGAACGGGACGGAACGGGAGAACCCAATTGCCATCTCTACCCAACAGCTTAAAACCAGTCATCTAAATATTGAATACACTTATCAAAACTGATTTAATTAGTTGCAATCTTCTAACCATAGATAAAAACTGCAATCATCCAGCCATAAATAGAAAGTGATTCGTTCAAAAGCTTATACAGTTCTTAATCTTTTCAATGAGCACCTGGTAGTCCGCCTTACACATCTGTTTTTTTTAGAAGCAGTCCAAAATAACACACCGGCAATTTCCAGAAACATATTGAAACTGATTCAGAAGTTCATGTCATATTGTCATCCTTACTATAGAATATAGTCGACTTCTCCATGCTTATCTTTAGACTTAAGTTTTTTTTGCAAAATAGTCAAAGACATCTACAATACTTTCTCTTGATCGCGCTTTTTCATCAGTAAATACCAGGAGATCATTTTTACTGATGATGATGCTTGTACTCCCTATTTATAGAAAAAATCAAAATTATAGCTCACTTTCTCACGGGTCGACTCATAATCCATTTCATATTTTTTCTTTTCACTTACTTGGGTAGTTGCCCTAGGATAGTTTGTTTTTTTCTATTTTATCACTAGAATAGTTGATGAAGGCTTGTCTTTACCACACTTCTATCCAGAGGATAACATGTAGAAATAGAATGGCCAAAAATCTACTTCTAAAAGATTCTTATTTTATTTTATTTTTAAATAATGAATAAATTAAAATCTAAAAAAATATTTTAATAATAATTTTAGATTCAGAGCCTCAATTTTTTTAAAAAAAAATGTTAAACATATATAAATAAAAATATTAATTTTTTAAAATACATACTCTTTAAATATACTATTAATATACAACAAAGTTATATTATTAATATTTTTGAACTGGATTTAAAAGGATTTTAAGACAACACTGCTTCTGTTGATCATGTGTCACACTAGGAGTAGTACATATAAAATGTGTCAACAATATATAGAGTCTGACTATTTGTCAGACTTGATGATATAATTTTAAGTGAAAACTATATTTACTCTGATTTTTTCTGAATATAATGTTTATTTACTTTGATTTTTTAGCAAAAATAAACTAATCGGATAAAACACCTATTCTGCGCTAGTCAATATTTAAAAAAATATAAAATTGTTTGTTTTTTCTTTCTTGCACACAGAGAAAATATGTGTTGCGTTGATTTCAAATTTATTTTTCTTTATTATATTATTTACTTTGTTACTTTTACTTTTACTCTCATTCTCCTTTTGTGAAACATTGCTCTCATTTTTTCTATCCCCCTTATAAATTAAAAGAGAAGTCACTTTGCAAGATGTCATTCATACAGAATTTCTCAAATAAATTCTCTTAATATTATTGATTGATTTTTTCGAATTTCTGTTTTTTTTTTAATCATCGACATTTCTTTAAAGGAAATACATATTAAACACTTACCTTTTGTGTTTTGTCTTCTTAATTAGGAGAATTAGATAGTTAACGATTCTGTATGAACACTTGCCATATAATATAAAAAATATTAAAAATAACAATTTATGGCAATTAATTCTCGAATTATAGAAAGATTAATAATGTTATATTTATTACTTTTAATATTTATAAACTATAAAATAAAATGAACGAATTTTTATATAATATAATTATAATATTTTTATATTTTACTTGATGAATTGTATTCAGATATAATTATATAATAACTATTTTAATATTACAAAATCCAAAATTTTTTTATTAATATTATTTTTTAATTATTTATTGTTTTTTACAGAATAAATTTATCAGAATTTTAAAATACTTTATAAAATGATATAAAGTATTTATAAAAATGTAAATTCTACTATATATTGAGAATCACATAAGTGATTTTTTCTTACGTGTTGATCATAAAGGAACTTTTAAAACTGTTATAATTTGATTGAAAGATTATTTTTAATTTTATTTATTATAATTATATCTAAAAAGAAAAGATAATTCAATTACCAATTAATATCACTTTCCAAATAATTTACATAATATTAGCAATAATTATTTATGGTAACTAATTATTGAAACTATGAAAGAGTAATAGTGTGATCAAATTTTTTATATACTTATAAACTACATAAAATAATAAACAAAAATGTTTATTTGAATTGATAAAATGATTTTATATTCGTATAGAAAGCATTATATTTGTATTACTTGCGCAAGTTGAAAAGTAACTTATGAATAGTTTAAATGTAAGTTACCTTATTTAAAAAATAAATTGCTTGCGCAAGTTACTATCACATTTATTGAAAATTTTAATGCCAATTTACCTTAATATTTCTAAATTCTTAATTCGTTTGTAATGACTTACCTTAATAGGAAATAACTTTCTTTAATCTATTTCAATATTTATTGTGAAAAATAAATATACAAACGTCATTTATATTTAAAACGTGGAGAGTATAAAGTTACCTTACTGAGAATAATCATTTCTTGCGCAAGTTAGTATCACATTAATTCCACTTTTAAATCTTTCTAAACTGTGTTCATTCGTTTTTAATTACCTACCTTATTGTGAAAAAGAAATATTCGACATTTTATGACTACTAATATCTCATATGCTCTTATATATAAAGTTTATATACTCGGCATTCTATACATCATATTTCGCCAAAGAGGTTACAATCTCCACTCTCTATCTTCTGTATTATTATGTTATTAGTAGGTTATACAAATCGAGTATGAAGGTTGATTTTTATCTTTGTCGAAACACAATATTCTTGAAGCAATGGAAAGCATGAAGAAAACAATTTCTAAAATTATTGAAGTAAGATCGGTAAATATTTTTTTTTTTGATTTTCCCAAGCGTTTTCATTTTTTAAAAAACTAATTCAAATATGATTTCACTACAAATTTATTGGAACTTAAATTAATCAGAATAGGCTGGAACGTGCGTAGTTGTTACTATAATTGAGGCTATTGATTTGGAAAAACCATGGTATTACACTGCCTGCAATTTTTGCAAAAGAAAAGTGGTCAGACAAGGAGATGCTTTTGAGGGAAATGTGCAACATCTTCAACAGAAACCTCTATACAACTGCAAAACATGCAAAAAGAATGTTCAACATGCTATTCACTGGTCTGGCCATTTATATTCATTAATCTTGCTACCTTTCTAATCTCATATTATTATATGTTTTGAAACAAATTAAGATGATGTTCTTAATTAGGGGGATTAGATAGTTAACGATTCTGTATGAACACTTGCCATATAATATAAAAAATATTGCAAATAACAATTTATGGCAATTAATTCTCGAATTATAGAAAGATTAATAATATTTTATTTATTACTTTTAATATTTATAAAATATAAAATAAAATGAACGAATTTTTATATAATATAATTATAATAGTTTTATATTTTACTTGATGAATTGTATTCAGATATAATTATATAATAACTATTTTAATATTACAAAATCCAAAAATGTTTTATTAATATTATTTTTTAATTATTTATTGTTTTTTACAGAATAAATTTATCAGAATTTTAAAATACTTTATAAAATGATATAAAGTATTTATAAAAATGTAAATTCTACTATATATTGAGAATCACATAAGTGATTTTTTCTTACGTGTTGATCATAAATGAACTCTTAAAACTGTTATAATTTGATTGAAAGATTATTTTTAAGTTTATTTATTATAATTATATCTAAAAGGAAAAAATAATCCAATTACCAATTAATATCACTTTCCAAATAATTTACATAATATTAGTAATAATTATTTATGGTAACTAATTGTTGAAACTATGAAAGAGTAATAGTGTGATCAAATTTTTTATATACTTATAAACTACATAAAATAATAAACAAAAATGTTTATTTGAATTGATTTTATATTCGTATAGAAAGTCTTATATTTGTATTACTTGCGCAAGTTGAAAAGTAACTTATGAATAGTTTAATGTAAGTTACCTTATTTTAAAAATAAATTGATTGCGCAAGTTACTATCACATTTATTGAAAATTTTAATGTCAATTTACCTTAATGTTTCTAAATTCTTTTGTAATGACTTACTATTTCGATGATGGTATGATAATTTTATATTATTTTCTGTTCAATAAAATTTAGAAATTTATAAACCTATCAAATTAAGTTAACCCGTCTAATTGCTTACAAAATTTAATAATTTTTTTGCAGGTTTCTAATGGATTTTGTTTTCTTTATCAAGAATTGTACTTCATAATTTATATTATTTATGGATAATATTTTGAATTTTATTATATTTTCCTTTAATATGTTTACATTAATTTTACGATAAATTTAAACATAATAATATTATGCACCTAAAATTGGGAATTACAACACATATACAATACAATTCTAATTAGTGATAATATAAAATCTATTATTTCTAAAACTATACACTATTTAATCAATATTTTGAATAAAAGTATCTCCTTAAACACATAAATTAAAAATCAACGTTGCAATTATACATACACACAATAACGGCCTCTTCATTCTGAAGTTATTTTGTTCCCTCTCGTCCATGTCAAAGACGGAGTAGCAACATTTCTCCATGGCTAATGCTTTCTCCCAAAAATGGTAGTATTATGATGTAAAATCCGTTACTTCTAAAACTATAGACTATTTATTCTATATTTTGAATTTTTTATGCACGCACAGGGTGCGAACCGGTCACTTGGTAATAATTACTTTCAGTTACATTCATTACTTGCCAATCACACTTATATATAGACTACTTATAAAAATACCTTCAAAAAGTTTGAGATGATCCTCACATCTTTAAATTGACTCTTCGGACCAGCGTCAACACCATTGGCATTGTCAAAAAAAATTGTCATAAGTTCCAAAAACGAGTGTAAACCGAAACAACCGTTTTTAGCAAATCGCGAATTTAATAGAAACCCAAACGGTTAAACAAGAAAGATGGGTTAACAGCGTAAAACGCCATGCCCGTCAGAATATCGTAACACCGTGGCTTAACAGCGAGCTCGTGGCCCCGTCAGAATATCGTAACACCGTGGCTTAACAGCGTAAAACGCCATCCCTACCACTGGTCCCCTACGTGGTTCCACTGTCAGTTCGTACAATATATGACATGTGTCACGTCTCCTTCAAGCATTACTTTCCTCTTGAGAAAAAATATATTATTTGCGTAATTTTATTCACATCACCAAACTTTCCCCCTCTATTTTTGTCTTCTTGTTTTTCTTCCGAAGTAACGTGAGAGATATGAGAATAACTATGAACGAGTAAGACGTTTTTTGTTGTTAGCGAATATATGTTAGGACTTAGGAAGATTTTCAGTTGAGATATTATTTTTGGTTTTGGTAGTGAAAATAAATAGTAATATTGTGGGTTAGATTTCTTTAGATCCTCTTTATTAAAAAATGGGAAAATTGTTTTTTTAGGCCAAAAAAATGATAACTATGTTCCTTTATACTAATCTTTTTTTGTTCCATTTTTTCCTCTAATACCCTTTAGTATTTCAAAAAATAAATAAAATAAATAGTTATACAAACTAAAAAAATAATAACTAGCGATGAAATACCTATATCAACTTATTGGTATTTGTTTCAATTTAAAAAATGTTTAAAACATAAATTCATATTTTGTTCTGCAAAATGTAGAATTGACATTCTACACAGTAGAAATTGTGATCCACTTTTTTCACTGAATCTACTATGTTTAGAATACGTGATCTACGTAAATAATAGTAATCTAAAAATATTTGGAAAACAATTCTGCGCTTAATATATCGTTCTAAAATCTATAGAAATAGAAATCTACACATTACTATAAATCTAAAACCTGTAGAATTCAAAATCTACAGAATACTATAAATCTAAAACTAGTAGAAAATCGATTTCAAATATGTTAACTTTATTCTAAATATAGTAGAATATAGATTCTATGGATAAGGATAATGATAATCAGTTCCAAAAATATGGAAAAAGAATATTTGGAAATATTCAGTTTTCTTATTTGTTAAATCATTAAAAAATTCAAAAAAAAAATTTGATTTAATGGGAAGAAAATATTTGGTAATATTTTTTCCATATATGAAGAATATATTTTATTATAATATTAAATATATCTAAATACATTATAATAATTTATTAATTGTAATTACGAATTTCAATTATAAGAATATATTTTATAAGATATTTAAATATACCTAAATACATTATAATGATTTATTAATTATAACTACGAATTTCAAATTAAAATTTTGATTTATTAAAAAAAACATATTTGGAAATATTTTTTTCCATATATGAATAAGATATATTATCATGATATTAAATATATCTAAATACATTATATTAATTGTAATTATGAATTTCAGTTATAATAATATATTTTATAAAATATTTAAATATAAATACATTATAATGATTTAGATATATTTAGGTTTTTTGGGATTTTCATACATTTTTAAATTATTTTATTCAAAATTTATATTTTAATAGTTAACAACTGTTTTAATAATTATAATTTTGAATTTTTAATTGAAATTAAGGGTAGTTTTGTCATTTTAAAAATATTTAGTTTAATAGGACATGAACCATATAAGATTAGTCTAATGAGACATAGTTATCATTTTTTTGGTCTAAAAAAACAATTTTCCCTTAAAAAAATTTTTTTGGGCCAAAAAAATGGAATCTATGTCTCATTAGGCTAATTTCTATTTTGTACCATTTTTTCCTTTAATACCCTTTCTTTTTTTCTAAAATAAATTAAATAAATAGTTTTACAAACAAAAAAAAATTGGAAAAATAATAACTAGTGATGAAATACCTATATCAAGTTAGTGATATTTTTTTCCAGTTTTAAAAATGTTTAAATCATAATTTCATTTTCTGTTCTAGAAAAAGTAGAATTGACATTCTACAAAGTATAAAATAAAATCTACTATTTTCATTGAATCTACTATGTTTTGAATACGTGATCTACGTAAATAATAGTACTCTAAAAATATTTAGAATACATGTTCCGCGCCTAACCTACAACTCTAAAATCAGTAGAAATCGAAATCTACACTTTACAAAAAATCTAAAACATGTAGAATTCGAAATCTAGACATTACTATAAATCTAAAACTTGTAGAAACGGAATTTCTACACATTGCTATAAATCTAAAAACCTGTAGAAACCGATTTCTACAGATTTAATGAATTCTACGGATAAGAATAATCAGTTATGAAAATCTGGAAAAAAATATATTTTGAAATATTTTGTTTCCATATAATATTAAAAAAGATTTAAAAATATATATATTTTGTTCACTGAATTTTTTTTATATTTTTTTTTGGGCAAAACGATTTTTACAAATATTCTGATATTTATCAATTGTTTTATTAATTGTAATTTCGAATTTATAATTAAAATTAAGGGTATTATTGCCATTATGAAAATATTTAGCCTATTGGGACATAAACTATACAAGATTAGCCTAGTGGGACATAGATACCATTTTTTTGGCCCAAAAAAACAATTTTCCTAAAAAATTTACACTCAACTTGGTTTCTATACATAACAGAAAAATAAAGCTGAAATGCATAGAGGAAAAAAAAATGCATAGAGGAACTGAGGAAGTTGAGCAAACTGAGGAAGTTGAGCAAACTGAACGTAAGCGTTCTAAAAGACGATTAAAAAAAGGGACAAATATGTATGCATCACGTAAAGCATAGGCCCAGATGAGGCAGCAAATCAATGGAAAATTTGCGAAGCTTTTTAAAAAATTGCTAAGAAAACATATTCTACAGTTTTGAAAAAAAAACTTTTCTGTAGTTAGTGTTGCAATGTTTTATGTTATAGTTAGGCCCCAATTTTATCAATACGCGGTTAATTCAGGAATAAATTCCTTCGCCATCTAAACCACGCCGATTATCACATTGTCGCCACGATGAGACGCCAAACATCAATTTTTTGGTTGTTGCTTAAAACCTCATGCAAAAATATTTTGAACCAAACAACTCATCACAAGTACAAAGAACCAACTAGATAAACAAACAAACAGTCATGAAGAAGAAAAAAAAAACAACAACACCCGAATGTATTATTTGAATGAGTCTTCTAATTAAATGAAGATATAACAGATGGACAAACAAAAAACACTAGAGCTGACTGAGAATCTGACTCAAAACCCGCGGTAAACCTTCCACGCGGCATTTTTTTTCTTTTCCACGCGGCATGTTTGAATCGAACAATTTTTAATATTTAAAATGTGGGTGCATGTTGATTTATTTTATGTGAGACAAGCGTAGGTGCATGTAATGTTTTTTTCTTGCGGGTGAATGTCAAATTTTTGAATCAAAAAATATGTCAAACCGTAGTGAAGCAAATTATCCCTTTAGTAATACACACCCATACAAAAAAAATCGTCCTTTCATCTTTACTCCTTCAAGCTGATTAAAACCTCCCCATACGAAGACATTTCTTGTCTTCTCAACTTCTTTCAAGGACCTTATGTTGGGATCTCACCATCAGATTTGATTTCATCGGAGAAAACTGAGCAAGCTAAGAAGAAGAAGTAGGGGTGGGCAAAAAACCCAAACCGAACTGACTCAACCGAAGTTAAACCGAACCGTATTCTTTACATAATCCAATTGGTTCATGTTTTACTCAACCCGAATGGTTCGGTTTGGTTTGGTTTTAAACCGAACCAAACCGATAAACCCAATATATATATATATATATATATATATTAACATATTGTAAATTTTAGTTAAAGTTTTGTTTTCCACATTTTCTTGACTTCCGTATTTTCTTAAAAAATTTCAAATATGATTCAAATAAATGAATAATACTACTATATATATTCTCTAATTCTAATACCTAAAGATTGTACTGAAAACAAAATCTAAAAACTATAAGCATCTATATATCATAGTCGTCTTGTCTCGTTCATCTTCTCCAATTTCCATTGTCTAAAAGTAAAATTATGTAATAGAGTTATAATAAGATCAATAAAACCAAAAAGGTAGATGCAAATAGTCTTTTAGTTTATAGATTTTGGAATGCTTACAAGTATTTTTACGTTAATTTGATTAGTCATCGTATTTTATAACCTACCCGAACTATACCGAACCAAACTACACCATCATAAAGTAAACCGAACTAAATCAAAACCAAACCGAACTAAATCTAAACCAAACCGAACTAAACCGAACCAAAATAAACCCGAACCAAACTCAAACCAAAGCTACTTTGAGTTTTATAAAACCCAAACTAACCAAACCAAACCGAACCCGAAACTAAACCAATATGCCCACCCCTAAGAAGAAGTCTAAGAAGACATGTGTCTTTGCACATGGAGATATAAAATAAATTATTTACGCAATTAAAGTTTAGTTAAGTTAGCAATTTTACTAGTTTTCCTTTTTACTACTTTAAATTTTTATTTTTATTTTTAGTTTTGAAAAAGGCTTACTTTAAAAAACTTTCCTAGAAAAATTATGTCAAAGCTTTACTATATATATAAGCTCTTTAGAGCTAAATACATTCGATCAATAATAATTATAACAACAGCTTTCTTTAGATCTTGTTTTTCTCCTCTTCTGAAAGCAGTTCATCGTTTCATTTTCTTGACCACAAACTCCAACACCTTGTTGTATTCATTGTTCAATGTGTTGATCATAATAATGCAATTAAACCGATAAAAGATCTCACTTCTCACCTTCCCTCCATGGCCTTCTACTGCCTCATCCTCATCATCAACTCCCATAAAATCCCAACCATCCTTTCCAATATCTCTCTCGCTCGCAGTTTCCAATTCCGAATCACCGGTTTCATTTCCATACACTCCCTTCTCTTCCCCTTTCCTTTACACACCTCCATGCTATCAATGCTACTTCTTTAAACGACCAAGATGCTTCTGCTTCTTCACCAACCTCTCCGAGTAATCAGGAACCTTGCTATCTCATGGAGAGGTCTGGATCATCCGACTCATGAGAACATTCGTTGATGAACCGAATCGCATCTAACAAACTTTCTTTAGGTAAACCTAAAATATCATAAGCCTGAGCTCTTCTACAAAGACTCTTGCATGCATGTTTACAGGATTATGCAAGCAAAATGCACGTGTGGCGTCGCTTATAGCAACCAAAGGCTGTTGAAGGGAGGGGATTTGAAAGAGCTTAACAACAGAAACAATGGTGGGTGAAATTGGATAACTATATGGGCCTTCTTTTGTTGAGTCTGGAATGGGCTTTTATATAAATACTAAGCCCACGTAATATCCACTTGGTACAAATACGGACGTACCCGCGTTACGGCGATTCAACTCGTTCACCGAGAGGCTGGTTTGTATGTATATACATATATCCTCGAATTGCGAATCTTAGCGATAATGATTGTAACCGAATATTTTTAAAAGTGACCAACTTTGAAATATTTTTAGATTGTCTATATTATGCCTGGAATTATATCCGGGATCCGGATTCGATCCGAGATCCGATCCGAATCCGTTCTGAAAATCTAGATATCCGGATGGGCCGAATCCAGATCCGGATAGTAAAATGTTGGATCCGTCAACACCGAATCCGGATCCGGATATCTCAATTTTTTAGTCCGGATATCCAGATCCGTAATTTTTATTAATATTATTTTTAAAATAGTAATATATATTTATAAAAATTAATTTTATTTATTATATTTTCATTTTTATAATAGTATATATAATTCTTATATAAAATTACTAATATCATACATAAAAATAATTAAAAAAATTATATACATTTTTATTTTTAAAATATTTGTTAATATTTTATATATTTTAATATTATTTTTTATTTATTTTAAAGTTTCAAATCCGGATCCGGATATCCGCCGGATATTACAATTTTTAGAAGGATATCCGATATCCGGATATCCGAAAACCCCGGATCCGAATAAAGATAGTAAAATCATAGATCCGCCGGATAAGGATTCGGATACGGATATCTCGAAATTCTCCGGATATCCGATCCGTCCCGCCTCTAGTCTATATGGGTAAGGAGATGATGAAGAAAGAGAAAAAAAAAGGAAGATGGATCGTCAACGTGGTTAATGTCATCATCGAAACAAGCCAAGAAATAAAAATATCTCAAGATGAAGCGACGAATGATTATTCGTGCAATAGTATTTACCGCTACAGGTAGTCGAAGCAGTGAGTGGCAATGAATTGTAGTGAATAATGGACTAGATGCTGCTGTTATATTATTGGGCATATAATTTTTCCCACTTTATCACTAGCTTTAAAAGACAAGTGGAAATGGCAGAATCCGTGAATCGAATTGCAATATCATAAACTACAGTTAGTATTAAAGGAATCCACCAGACTCATATTATCTTGTCGAGTTTTTTTTTTTCTGTTAACAATATTATCTTGTCAGAGTTAAAAGTTTTATAAGCAAATTAAACGATTTATATAGCAATGTTCAAAAAAATGCTAGACGGTAATTAAACATTTTTAATTAACATTAGTGTTTAAATGGAAGTCTAACTTCGTGTAAACATATTTTTATTAAATCGTCTAAAAAATCATCTTGGTCATGATATCGATTTACCTTCTATACCAATTTTTAAAATAATATTTATATATAATATAAATTTTAAAACATATACTACTAGAGAAAAGGATAACATATCAAGAATAAGGAAAGCGGGCGAGATGATTGGATGCGAACTGCGCCGTACATCCACCCATCGGTTTGTAGAAGTACTCTTCGCATTAAGTATAACTAGAGTATTTTATCTGCCAAAATTAATAGCATAATTACCTATAGGCCTGGGCATCCGGGTCTTCGGGTCGGGTTCGGGTCGGGTCTTGTCGGGTCCGGGTCCTTCGGGTCCTGGAAATTTAGACCCATTTAGGTACCCATAATTTTTCGGGTCGGTTCCGGGTCGGGTCTTGTCGGGTCCGGGTCAATTCGGGTAATACCCATAATTTTCGGATTCGGGTCGGATCCGGGTCGGGTTCGGGTCGGGTTCGGGT
Organism: Brassica carinata; assembly: GCA_016771965.1. NCBI lineage: Eukaryota > Viridiplantae > Streptophyta > Magnoliopsida > Brassicales > Brassicaceae > Brassica > Brassica carinata. The sequence continues at coordinate 59,426,278 of CM028687.1, read as the reverse complement.
ATTTAGGATATAAAAAGGAAAGAAAATATTCAAATTCCATCAAATTTAGTCAAAATTTATCATATATATCTAAAATTTTACAAAATAACTTTAAATAAACTATTAATAGTTAAAATAGAACATTTTTAATTATATATTTTACATTTCAAACTTCATGTTACTTAGAAATGTTGCAAATAATGACAAAGATTATTAATAAAAAGATATTTTAAAGTTTTAAAGTCGGGTTTGAATCGGGTCTATTCGGGTCGGGTCTATTCGGGTCGGGTCCTTTTCGGGTCCGGTTCTATTCGGGTCGGTTCTTTTCGGATCCGGGTCTATTCGGGTAGAAAATTTTTAGACCCAATAGGTACTTGTAAATTTTCGGTTCGGTTTCGGGTCGGGTATTTTTGGGTCGGTTCCGAGTCGGGTTTTCGGGTCCAGGTTAAAATGCCCAGGCCTAATTACCTATATCCTATGTTTATCTTTCCACGGGGTTACCTTTCACAGCGTAAAGAAAAATGGCAACATCTTTCAATTTCCATCATATATAACAGATTATCATGGGATTAAAGTTTTTAAAAAAGAAAGTACCAGCTTATTTTGACTTGATTAATTTAAATAGATGTTTTTCAAAATATTTTTTGTTCGTATATCATATATTAAAAAAGACTAAATTATTTAACTCTGTATAAATGAAAATTAGTAAAAACGAGTACGCCAATTGAAAGTTCTGTAGGTTTGCTTTAAGTTTAGTTATATAGTATATAGGTGAGTTGTGTTAGGTACAAGATCTTTGATTCAGAACACTAGCTAGCAGTAATTTTCTAGATCCGGTGGCAGTCAAGAGTTTTGAGTTCGGTAAGGAGATGGAAGAACAAATGACTGAATTTTATAACGAGGTTTATGCGTGTTGATTATGTGGAAGTTAAAGTAGCGTAGTGTGCTAATTTCATGTGCATTTGTTAATAATTTACATTTTTTGAATAATATTTATTTGATCAAACGTATGGACAAAAGTGGTTCTCTCCACAGCCAGCCAAAGAGTATCCCGATGGAAAAAGTTTTAAGGGTACAAGTGTACAAGCTGCATAGACAGTCTTTTTACTGAGTTTCTCATACTAAAAATAATACAAAATTAGAAAAGAAAAAAAAAGCGAAGAGAGAGTAAAGAATTGTCCCTCAATCACGAGACCCGATTTAATTTTGGAATTTTTTTTGCTATTTATCATCTATATTTTTATGGTTAATCCATAAAACTATTATTTTATGTAGAAATTCAAGAGGGTTACTCTCCGTTAATGATGATCTATGCATATGTAACCTGAATGCAACTGTTCAAACGCAAAACGTATAGGCTAGGGGCTGGTTGTTTGATGTGTTTTAAATAAAAAAATTTGGATAGTGAGTGTACGAGCATTGGTGAAAGATCTATGAAGTTTCTCAAAAAAAAAAAAATTAAAATATAATTAAGTATTAACATATTTAACAAATGTGAAATGAGTCTTTCATAAGTAGCAACGTCTCCCAAACAAGAAATTCGTATATTATTTACTTTTTTATTATTTATGAAAGACTTTTTTTGAGAGATTATCAATATTGTAGATGTTCTAAGACGGTGTCACATATTTTATAATTGATATGAGTTTCATTTTTTAAAACTAATATCTCGCTTATACAAAAAAATAAAACATGAAAATTTTGATTTTATATTATTTTTTTTTTTTGATTTTATATTATCTGTGTTGTAAAATACAATAGAAAACTCATAATTTTAATATTCGATAAATTAATATATTATAAATTAATAAATTTTATGATTTTAAATTGGGTCGTTTCAAAATATAACGTAAATGGATAAAATAAAAATATAATATTTTTTTACAAAATTATATGTAAATATATGATTTTATTAAAATTATAAATTAATGATTATTAATTGTATAAATACAAACCAAATATTAAATTGTTTATTTTATATTCACAACAAAATTATTTTATATATTATTAACACTTAATATATTTTGATGAGATTTAATAGAATTATATATAAAACCATATAAATTATATGAAACATATTTTATATACACTAAATAAAGCTAATTAAAAATTAATATAAATATCAAATTTCATAAATTAATTAATGTATATACATAAAAAAATAAAATAAATTTCTTATTATAGATAAAAATCTTTTTATAGTAGAAAAATTTTAAATTTTATTTAAATTAATAACTTTATAAATTAATAAAATATCATAGTTTCAATACATAAATTTATAGAATTTTTACTCTATATGTGTATGCGAGAGTCAAACGCAAGCAACGCGTCCACAGGGAGTTCGTCATGGGCTGCACGTGGCTGTCTTGTCGTTAAAACGCTTCGTTTAACTTTCATATTTTTATTTTTATTTCTCTCGTTTACCCCCGGCCAAAAAAAAGAAAAAACCCTACCCGAGGAAAAAGAGGTAGAAATAAAAGGAAAAAAAAAAGAGAGAGAGAATAAAACGCTTAGTATCTCCGGCGACTTTAATAACCGTACCTCAGAATCAAATTAGGGCACAGAGACCACTCGGAGACAGAAGCCATGGGAAGAAAAAAACTAGAAATCAAGCGAATCGAGAAAAACAGTAGCCGACAAGTCACCTTCTGCAAACGACGCAACGGTCTCATTGAGAAAGCTCGTCAGCTTTCTGTTCTCTGCGACGCATCTGTCGGGCTTCTCGTTGTCTCCGCCTCCGACAAGCTCTACAGCTTCTCCTCCGGTGATAAGTAAGGACTTCTCCTCTCTCTCTCTCTCTCTCTTTTTATTTTGCCCTTTAAGCTTCTGTTTTCTTCTCTTTACTTTTCTAATAAAAAAAAATAATAATTAAAAAACACTTTGATTCACCCGGCAAATCTCTTATGGATTTTTTTTCGGTTGGGTTTGTTATTCTTTCCTCTATGGCCATGAGAGATACATGATATAACCAAATTTGAGGAAGAACAATGTTGTGATGAGCTAAAGGTTCTTACTTTCTTCATTTCTCTCTCTCTTTTATTTCCTTCGTTTTTTTTTCTATTTTTCTGCATGGATTTTATTTTATTTGTTAAAAATTTGCATGTCCTTCAAGATCTTCTTAATACGTTGTGATGAATACTTGATGTTCTTTAGTAATGTTTCAAGCCATTTTTAGTTCATTGGCTTTAGGGACTTCTTATCACAAAATTAACTAACCTATATGTTATAGTAACTACAAGTATTGGTTCTGTCAGATCTGTATGCAATGCATTGCGAAGAGATCTTTAAAATTGATGTGGGGTTAATGCTGGATACTAGATCAAGAGTTTTGATTGAATGTATGCGACATTGTGCAGCTTTATATTGATTAAAAGATAATTTTAGATCTTCAAAGAATTGATCTTTTTTACCTGGATTATTAATTAAGATTATCCAAAATTTAAGGGTTCTAAGCGAATCTTGATTTTCACACACACATATATACTACCATAGTAATTTATTTTTATTTAAAACAACTCAACCTCACAATTAGTACTTAATTAACTCACATATGCTACACTATTTATGTGGTGGAGTATCGACTTCGATTCTTTAATCGGCAATCGTTGTGTGCATAATGATACTTTGTGCAGCACATAATGTGCATCAGTTGGTCTAACTTAGACTAATTTTAATTCATTGTTCTCTTGGATTTCTATACATTGCAATGCACTTCCGGGAGATTTGCTGTAAAAACAGTATGGAGTTAATGGTAAAATAGATCATAAACTTTGGTTTTAATATATGCTAATGCTAGATTGTGTATCGATTGAGTAAAGATTAATGTGGATATATGATTTTCAAGGAATTTCTATCCTAAAAGAGTAAAAGGTTTCTACTTGCTTCTACTTTTTAGTTTCCCACTTTCGCAGTCTGATATACATATATATACATATTAATGTGACTGGATATCGTTCATCTCTCTTATTTTCATTATCATTGTGTTCAAATTATTATATATCAATACTTTGTTCCTATTCTCTCAGCTTTTGTATATGAAATCGACCATCATACAACCTTGCATCTTGGGTGTTGTGTCTTGGGTAGTGGCAGCAATAGTTTCTTTGGCTCCTCTTGGAAATCGACAACCCCACAAAAAAACATTTGTCTTCATGAAAAAATACAAACCCTTTTAGTGTCGCTGTATAATGAATCAGCAAGATCCTACGATGTCAAAATTAATCGATGAAATGTGTACTAACACCCTTTAGTATAACCAAGTCGTTCTCGTGGTTTGGTGAACTTCGTTGATTGTCACTCGATGAATACTTTGCTAGGATTTGTTCACCTTATACTGAATGCTAGTTTTAGCCTTGGACTAGTCAAAACTCCTAGTTTTGCACATGAAAATGTCAATACTTGTGTCAGCAAAAACAAAAGAGGGTTATAGAACACGGATACCCTTGTTGGTGGTGCGAGAGATCAACTTTACAATGGAATTCTGAACCTATCAACACAAACTGTTAACTGCGTTAGTGGAAATTTTCCAAATGCGCTGACTTCTGTAACCTCATAAATAGAAAATGAGTTTCAGTTTCCCCTTATTTTGTATGTCTTCTTTTTATCGAATATATTTCCAGATGCACCAAGTGAGAACCAAAACAAAGTCTCTTTCCCTTGAGACACTTTATTTTACCTGTGTAATGTATATAGAAACCCATATATATACACTCTCAGTTAGGCCTCAGTTTTTTTTTTTGGCTTTAGCTTTGGTCTTAAGCCTCAGTTGTCGTTCCTGTTATAGTATCAAATTATAATAACATGGAAACACAAACCTGTATGCAAAGAAACAATTGTGGGTTTAGAGGCAAAACAAAGTGTATTTGACTTGAGTGTAGGGTTCTTATGTACCTTACTTAATTTTTTAAGTGAATCAAAAGCCAGCGCTGCAAATGAATTAATTGATAGGTTAATGGATAACATATGCAGTTATTAATGTTATTATGACTTTTTTGGGGAAAGAATGCCATTTTCAGTCTATCAAGTATATAAATAAATACTTGCAACCTAACACAACTATTGGAAATTTAAACTTGAAATACTTAGTAATTTTAGAGGACTTTTTAATTATTATTGAGAATGCTTAGAAAGGATCAGAGCATGTTAAAAATAAGAAATGGAAATCCAAATGTGCTGCTGCTTAAACATGATTACTAAAGTTTTTTTTTTCTGAAATGTAAGCAAATTCTAGGGTGCGAAAATAAACCTTTTGTTTCATTTCTCTTTTGATGTTTCATAGATTCCAGTGGTGTCTTCAAGGATTAATTAGTAGTTTTGACTTTTGATCTTAATTAACATTTTTTTTGTCTTTTCTCCAGACTGGAGACGATCCTTGCACGATATGGAAAAAAACATGCTGATGATCTCAAGGCCCTGGTAATACAAACATTTTGAATATTATTTCCTCATGCAGTTTTTAAGGAATAACCGAATAAGTAAGGCTTAGAGAGCTCCATATATAATGGTCAGAACCAACTCATAGCCTCATGTTTCACCTTGCTTTTTGTGGGCATTGGCTCATGTGCATTTAACGACTGCGCATATCATTCCTATTTTGGAGCTGTAGTTATCAAATATTGTTTTCAACATTGAAGAGGTTATCGATCGATGCTCCCTGCAGAGTAGTTTTTCGATGAACATATGTAAACACATGTTGAGAACAAATTTCTTAAAACTGTGAGGAACCAATATTCGCCGAATGATCCTGTGTGAGGTTATGGGTCAACGTGCATAACAAATTTCTCAAATACACTGGTCTTTTACCACCTGTTCTATCCTTCTCCGTGGACAGGATCTTCAGTCAAAAGCTTTGAATTATAGTTCACACCACGAGCTACTAGAACTTGTGGAAAGGTTAGTACTAACTGAGATTATTTTTGCTCTCCTCCTTTTGATTACTAATGTATTAGAGTTTCTTGTCAATCTGTGCATATTTGCAGCAAGCTTGTGGAATCAATTGTTGATGTAGGCGTTGATTCCCTCGTTGAGCTAGAGGATCACCTTGAGACTGCCCTCTCTGTAACTAGAGCTCGGAAGGTACGTTGACTCCATAATGTCTTTTTTTTTTATTAATTTTGTTTGTCGAAAACGATTGTGCACTTATATTCAATTTGTTGCAGGCAGAACTAATGTTGAAGCTTGTTGAAAGTCTCAAAGAAAAGGTTAGTTATGTGATTTTATAGAACTTATAGATATATTCTGGTGCTGAGGGCTTCAGAACACGTGTGTGTTGTATTATCTTCTCTAAGTGTGCTTTATGAGCTCGCAAGTCTACATCAAACTTCTTCACAATGCATCTTATCTATCAGGGATTTTGCAAATGTTTTGGATACCAAAATCTGACATTAAGATGCACATGTTAAAAACAGGAGAAGTTGCTGACAGAAGAGAACCAGGTTTTGGCTAGCCAGGTAACGAAATACTATATTCTTTATAATATGCAAAAGCTAATAAGCACTTCTTGCACAAATACACTCTTATACTTGCAGATATATACATACATATAAGCACTTTTTAGTTAAGAAAATATCTCAAAATTAACTAGAGCATTTTGGTTTTTGGTTAGATTTTGTTTACAATGTTTATTCTATTTTGGTGACAATGTTTATACTTGCAGACTCAAAACCAAAATCTCGATTCGGTTCTAAGATTGTATACATAGGAACGTTTATTAAACCAGTTTAAATTTTAAAGTAAAGTTATATATAATAGAATAACTAAAATTATTATAGCTGAGCACAATAGTTTAAAACCTAACCCTGAACCCTAAAAGTAAATTCAAAACTCGTCCATAAACCTTGATACTTCTACCCTAAAAGTTAAGAAGTAGTACAGTGGCGAGCAACCTTTACGGTGGAGGGGTCACGTTGTTGACAGCAGAGATAAGATGACAAAGGTGACTTATATCACTTCTGATGAAATTATTTTTACTTGAACAAATTTAGTGAAGCATTAAAAAGTTAGCTTATGTGACCCCTATGACATATGGATGAAATCAAAATGTAAAAATATGGCTAGCTCTGCCAGTCTTTTTCTACTTTAGGGTTTTGAGGTTTTGACCAATTATATATCCAGTGGGGCCTGGTTTTGATAGATATATCTTTTTTTTTCTTTTTTTTTGATAGATATATCATTTTGATATAGTTAAAATCTCTTTCCGGTTGCTGGACATAATTGGGTTTTGGTAATTTGGTTTGAGATTTATGGAACTGATTGGGGTTTTTGTTGTTATATGGTTTAGGTTGGCTTGGGGGTCCGATTGTTAGGTTCAAGTATCTAGTCCTCGTGTTCCTTGTTCAGCCAGGCTAACTATAAACTGGAAAAGCTAGATAGTTACTTTGGAGAAAGATACATGTTCTTTAAACTTGAAAGACCTAAAAGCTTGAAAGTCATAAATAGACAAACTAAATTTTGAAATCCAGATTGCTATATATTTTAATGATTGGTAGGAAAAAAAGAGTAGTGAATATGTTTTTGACCTATAATTATCTTTACAGATAGAGAAGCATCTTGTGGGAGCCGAAGCTGATAATATGGAGATGTCATTTGGACAAATCTCCGACATCAATCTTCCTGTAACTCTCCCGCTACTTAATTAGCCACCTTTACTCGGCGGTTAATCGAAATCAAAAACATATAACTAAAAATAACCTATGTTGAAGGTTTTGCTCCCTGATAAGGGTGCACGTTGTATATCGTAATTCTCTCTTTGGCTGAGACTGTGTAACAATTATGCTTAGATTAAACAAAGAATCTAGTTAAGATAAAAGTTATGGATCTTTGTACCTTCGTCGAGAGAGAAGATCGTAGCGGGTTTGTTTGTGTGTTCTTCGCTTCTGTCAAGACTTTGTGTTTGCTTCATGGTGAGGAAGTCTACTGCACAATTTGCAATGGAGACGTGGACCTCTCTGTCTTTATTGTCTTCGTAATTAATACTAGAGGTCGGACGGGTATTTATTTTATGTTTTTAACTTTTTATTTATATTAAATGATGAATTTGTAATATTTACACATAAATCCAGTTTGAAAAATTATTTTTGTAGTTATAATAAAAATTAAAATTAAAAGCTTAATAAATTATTCTGATATAAAATTTAAATTTCTTAATTAAAATAATATAGAGGTAGCGTATAATTTTTTCCAATTCCAAAATCTTAGCATCCCAAATAAAATAAATTTATAAATACATAAAATATATAAACATATTTGGAACTATAATTTCTATTAAAATAAATTTGTTATAAAATAATTTAGCGTTGTTGTTGTTTATTTCTAGAATTGATCCATGATTGTATAAATATTTTCTTTCATTTTAAATTTTTTCTTTGTACTAATGGTATATTATATATGGGATTAGTACACGATTTTATATATGGGTTTATTATCATTAAATGTGGTAAATTTAGAATTAGGAAACTATAAATAATTTCGAAATTAATTTAGTAGAGAAGGAAAGTTAAATTTTATATTAGGACAACACATTAACTCAACTGAAAAAGACAAACATTAAAATATGTAATTTAATTTAGATTAGGACAACACATTAACTCAACTAAAAAAGACAAACATTAAAATAGGAAATTTAATTTAATTTTCAGTGGCATAGGAATGTAAATAAATTGAAAAACTAAGAGGTATTTTCTAAGTGTACTTCTAAATTAATAAAGTAGATGCATTTATCTAAAGAGTGTAGGCCTTGTCGGGTTTTCTATGCCCCCGCATCGGTCTCAGTTGGCCCAATAGGTTTAGTTCTTAACATTCTTGTTCATACGTGTCCGACCCCTTAAAATAATCCACCTTTACAAAAAGACTAGGTGACCCACCCGCACCCTGTGCGGGTATAAAAGTATAGTATAATTCTGAGACAGGAGTATCGATTGAGTTCAAATGTGGGAGTTAGTGGAACAAATGAGAGTTTCAATGCTGAGACAAGATTTGCAAATCTCAGGATGCAGTAGGGTGGGCAATTTGTTACTTTTAGGTTTGGTTTGTTTAGTTAGGTTTTAATATATTTTTTCAATGGAAGTAACCTTATTTAGTCTGGTTCGGTGTGGTTTATGTCCAGTTCAATTTATATTCGGTTCGGTTTATTTTGGATTGGTTTAAGTAGGCTCTTTGTCGCTTAATTTTTAAAAAGAAAAATTATGTTTCAAAAAGTATACACATAAAGTATGTGAACTAAATTCAATATTAAACTGAAACAAAAACTAAAAAAGTCACAACAAGTATATAAGAATAAAACAAATGAAAGTTAACTAAAGTAATAAAAATTAACATCATTAGTATGTTTTTAATAAAGTTAACTATTAAAAAAAACAAATGTAAGAAAAATATACAGGAGACAATGACATATTAAAAATGTGATAAAATCTCATAGATATCACAATCTCATAGAAACCTGCAAAGAAAAGTGACATCACAATCTCAATTACTTGCACAAATTTATATGATAAATTTGTGCAAGTAATTGATAGCAAAATAAGGTAACTCAAATTATTTGCACCATTAACATATAAATCACAATCTCATAGATATCACAATCTCATCATCATATTTCTGAATTAACTAATTAGGAAAATAAAGAACATACACATTTAATGCAATATCACATGTATATAATTACCAATAAATGACATCATAAAAGAACAAGAAATTTACTAAATATACATATATTTTCACGAAAATTTAACTTTTAAATTTGTCAACTAAATGTATATTTAAAAAAATACTTCCTAAAAAGATTATTTCGTTTAGAATTATATATAATAAAAATTCAGAATATTCCAAATTTAAAGAATAATTACGAATTAATAATCATATTTTATCATTAAGTCTTATGGTTCCTGAAATATTTGTTATAGAAATTCTTGTAAAGATAATTCTTGAGATATATAAAGTCTTATGGTTCTTGTAATATTTGTTTCCTTTTAATAAGCATGAAACAATTAAAGAAAGATATTAAAAATTGCATAAATTTGCAATAATTAACATACCATTTAAGACAAGTAATTGATGGCAAAATAAGGTAATCATCATATCAACTTGCGCAAGTAATTGATAATGAAATAAGGCAAGTTATTAATAAACGAATTAACCAATTAAAAACCTTTACCAACAAGGTATATCTTTCCTAATACCATAATATGAATATAGAATTAAAGAGTAATAAATAGTTTTGATTTTGATATATTGTAAATCTATAGAAATATATTATAAGTATGTTTGATTAATAAATATTACTATAGATATTTAATTTTAATTAAAAAGATCATATAAATATGTAACAAATATGATTTTATAATTTTATAATAAATACTTACGCATATCATATCATACAAAAATGTTACACATATCACATTCTAACTATGAATTATATACAAAATTTATTATGTGATAAATTGTATAAAGTTATATTATAGTTGACATAGAACTATATAGTTTATGATGACAAAAAAAAAGATGAGAAAAAGAACTATATAGTTTACATATATGAATTTATAGGATATACATTTTATAATATGATAAATTGTATAAAATCATATTTGAGTACAAAGTTGATAATATATATAAAAAGTATATAGTACAATGGTAGACTTTACTAAAATATTTAGCTTTCACAATACGCTATGTAACATAATGTTCTCAAATTAATTTAAAAAATTTATCTACCTATAAGTTAGGATTATTTATGGAATATTTTAGTAAATATTTTAGTAAAGTCTACCATTATACTATATGTATAATGGAGATTGGGTATAAATATTTTAGTAAATATTTTAGTAAAGTCTACCCACTTATATAAGCATATAGTATAATGGTAGACTTTACTAAAATATTTAGCTTTCACAATAAGCTATGTAACAGAATGTTCTCAAATTAATTTTAAAAATTTATCTACCTATAAGTTAGGATTATTTATGGAATATATTGCTACTAAAATTACATTTTAAAAATAAAAAGAGAATATCTCGGGAGTAGTTTACACTAATGATTTAATTAACAAATCTTGTCCTTAAAATTTAAATATTAAAACATCATATTAGGAAATAAGATATTACGTCCGTAGAGAAAATACCATTCTAAGCGCACATCTTTTGCAGGATCAGAATGGTGAACTCTTAGAAGTCTGAAATATGAACACTTCCCTCAAATCATCTATGAAAAAATATAAAACAAAATCACAATCAGCAAACCAAAAAATATATATGTGTATATATAAGCTTATAATTCTAAACAATAATATAAATCTACTAATAAAAAAGTATTCGCAAAGACTAAAAGATGCTATTGAAATGATATAGGTGAGATATGTTATCAAATTGAGAAAATTATTTTTACCAGATTGAGGAACAAAGATGTTATCGAAATGATATATCAAAGAGGTGTACAATTAAATCATATATAGCTTCAGTGGAGAAATCGTCATAATAGTGTATCTGCATATAAACCAAAATAAAAATCAGCTCTCATGAAATATAAAAGCATAATGTTCTAAAATAAGAAGAAAAAAAAGTTCAGAACATTATTAACATAAAAGTTTAGAATACAAAGTTCAATGATTTCGTTTCTTCTCTGTGAATGTCTTATTTATAGTAAATTGGTGGACGTTTTTCAATGATTTAGGTTGCATGATAAGCTAAGAAGTAGAATATTCTCTAATAAATTCTCAATAAATCTTATATTTATAAGGTAATAGATTAAATAAAGTAAGAACTTCCGCAAGTAATGTATATTTAAAATAAGGTAAGTTAACAAATTTGATAGATTTTAAAATTAATTCAAATAGATTAAAGAAAGTAACAACTTGGCAAGTTATGTATAATTACCTTATATAGTATATCATGCATAATATCTTGCTACATTTATATCAAATTATTTGCAGTAAATATTAATTGCAATAAATTAAAGAAAGTAAGAATTTGCACAATTAAAGTATTTTTAAAATAAGGTAAGTCATTAAAAACGAATTAAAATTTTTGATATATTTATAAATTAATTCAAATAGATTAAAGAAAGTAACAGCTTGCGCAAGTTATGTATAATTAAAATAAGGTAAATCATTAAAAACGAATTAACAAATTTGATATATTTAAAAATTACATATTGAATGTTGTTTCTATATAATTTTTTTAGAAATCACATATTATAATAAGGTAAGATTTTAGCAACTAATGTATTTAAATAATTTTAAATTGAATGCAATTTTGGTGGGTTAATATTTAATAAACAAATATAATTTATTAATCCTTCAATTCTTAAATAGCCTTTATATTTATATTTTAGAAAAATATATTTTCTGTTTACGACCTGCGATAATGTATTTAAATATTTAAATATACAGTATTTAGTGAATTTTTTAACATATTTTAGTATAAAATGTATGTGTATGTTTTTCTAACAATAATTATATAAAGGATAAGAAATTTTATATTAATTTTTAACATATTTTAGTATAAAATGTATGTGTGTGTTTTTCTTACCAGGATAAGAAATCACATACAATTTAGGTTTATGAAAATATATTATCGTTTGTTGAAAAACATAATTATATTTTATATATACAAATATAATTTATTCGTATATATATATATATGTAGTAATGTATGTGAATAGTTTATATAAGTGGTTGATAGTGTTTGGAAGCCTAAAATTAGTGGTTCTAGGTTAACTCTATCATTGAGAGTGTTTGGAAGTCTAAATTAAGTGGTTCTAGGTTAACAATTCTCTGCCGATTTAAAAATAAATCAAAAAGAAATTAGCAAAAATTAACCAATAGAATTAAGAGAATTAATCTGAAAGTATCCTCTATGAATGCCACATAAGCAGAAATCACTAAAGTGACTTCTCTTTTAATATATAGGAGGATATTTGTTTGTCACAGACTGTCCTAAATTGCTCTCTGAAAACCACAGCTATTTTTTTTTTTTGGCATCAAATAAACTTACTTATTAAACTTTTGAAAAGGTTCAAACAAACTAGCCTCATGAGCTAGCCAAATTGGAACCTTAACATCAACAAACGAAAAGAGATTATCTCGTGGTCGACTTGCTTTTACCAAGCAGTCCGCACAGATGTTTTCTGAGCGTGCAATAAAGGATAAAGAGAATTCTGAGAACTCTGATCTTAAGAAGTCAATCTCGTCCAAATCCGGTTCAAGAACCGGCCATGGAGTGCAATGTTGAATGATACGAACCAGTTGTTGGCAATCTGACTCGAACCTGACCTGCTTGAACCCGCAATGGATCATCTCCTTCATAGCCCAAATGAGACCTTCTGCTTCTGCCTGTAATGGGGACATCGTCCGCATGATTTTCCTAAGCCCCACCATGATTACTCGCTCCTCTTCAAACAATACGAAGCCAACTCCTACACCTTCTGCTGCTGACTTCCATGATGCATCAACCTGGCACTTCCATCTATACATAGTTGGTTGCGCCATGGGTTGGTTCGATACCCTCTCCGCCTGATCCTCCTCAATGATTTCCTCCACTATTTGCGCTACTCTCCACTCTTCTGCTTCATATCTAGCATGACGTTTCTGCTTCATATCTAGCATGACGTACTGTATCCAGGGGTGATACGTTCTTTGCGTTGAAACACATATCATTCCGAGTCTTCCATATGAACCACATCAGCCATGGAAACACAGAGACATTCGTCGCTTGCAGCCTTGAATCTGTAACGTAACCCAGAAGCGTATCAAAATTGACATATATAGATGAACACGGGAAATCGCCCGAAGTTGTCGGAATTGATGCTAGCGCCCAGCATTGAGCTGCCGGAGGACATTCAAATAGTATATGGTTAATCGTCTCGTCGTCAGCTCCACATCTTTGACAAGTAGCGTCCGTTCCGCAGTGACGAGCTTTTAACTTGCTCGCCGAAGCAACATATCCAGAGAGAGCACTCCATAGAAAGTGCTTTATCTTCCGTGGAGCTTTAAGTGTCCAAATTCTTTTTTTTCAGATTCGTGGTACTCGGTTCCCCTACCTCCTGTTCTTGTAGTCTTTTTCTTTGTTCAACTGCAATATAGTAGCCGGACCTAACGGTATATGCTCCAGACTTGGTGAAGTCCCATGTATAGCTATCCTTTCTTTCCGTTCTGCTAATCTTCATGGAGAGTATACGGGGAATATCCTCTGTAGCAATGAATTCATTAAGTAGGTCTTCGTTCCAGTTCTTCCTCTCGAAGTCGATCAGGTGATGTACTCTAAGCGCAGGATCCTGAACCTCATTCCTTGGTAGTGCCGGCTGTGCTGTCTCCGTTAGGATCCATAAATCTTCCCAGACCTTTGTATCAGCCCCCGTACCGATCGTTCGTCTCAGCCCTTCCTGGAGCACATGCTTAGCCGACATCAAACTGTTCCAACCCAGTGATGCATTATGAGCCTTGCCTGTTATCAGTGGGTTCGAATGTCTATAGTATCTGCCTTTCAAGACCCTGGCAAGGAGAGAATTTGGGAAAATCACAGCGATTTATAATTAAAATTTTCTACGATATACGACAAGTCACAGGATATTGTGACATGCAAACGAATAACACTTGATCGTTTTGATTAAGACTAATGTATATATGTTTACCACCAAATTCCTCCGTGAAAAAGATACTCCAATAAACCAATGTTTTGAAAACCAGACCGGACACCGACTCGGTGTAGCTACTGGTTAACTGGTTGGACCGGTTCAACCGGTCGAACCGGGTTTTCTATTTATGAAAATTATATATATATATATATTATATTACATAACCTTTACTTCTATATATAATATATTCTCTATTCTCTTGTATAATTAACTAAATATAAATAATAAACATAAATCTAATTATATATAGTAAAAAATTGAATAGTGAATACTATGTAAACTGAAAATGATAAAATCATATGATTTACAATTAAAATTATCATATTTATTTATTTTTACAAATAACATCTCAAATTTTATGAATATGGTAAAATAAAAATAGTATATGAAAGTAAAAAAATATAATTTTCACATTGTTTCTTAAAAAAATAAAAAATTAATTAAATAGTGATAGTTGAATACTAATTATAAAATATTAAATTTTAGTTACTAATAATTAAAAATATTTAATTATATGTTAATTTTTAAGAACCGGGTTTTAAAATTGATCCGGGTCACCGGTTTGACCGGTTTTTAGCCGGTTTTACCGGTCTTTTATAAATCCGGTTTTTAAACCGAACCGGACTCGGCTTCTTCGGCGAGTCACGGTCGGACCGGTTCGACCGGCGGTCCGGTCCGGTTTTGAAAACACTGCCAATAACCAAAGGTGGTGGCTTTTTCTGCCCGTTTACAAGTCGGTGGATGTATCAACATTGTGGACTGGGTATAAAACTACGACAGATCTCCGCATAAGAACAAAAAGTTTGTATGACAATTGCATTTTTTTTAGGTATGACATAAGAGTGTTATGAAGGAGAAAATTAGAGATCGGTAAAGTAAACTTTGACATGCATAGATGAAAATTAAGCAAAATTAAAGGGGACCAACCGATGCTCAAAATAGATCGAGGTCATTTCATAAAGTTAGAATAACCAAATTACCATGTTACTTTAAGAATTTATAGAAATACAAAGACAACAATTACACAGTAGGGTAACAATGACAGTTACTGTAATAACATCGAAAGCAAGAGCAACACCTGCTACTGCTATAAATATATGAAATTTTGTTTTCATAATTAGCATAATCCGATTGTAACAAACAATTGCAACTTCTGGACGAGCAATACATTACATAATAAACCGACAAAAATCACATCAAATAGTGGATGTTGATTATAAACAAAATAAAACAACTATATCGCCTAAACAAAAAAATGTTTAACATTATCCCATTAAAATTCACAATTATGATATTATACAATTTAGCCAACTGTAACCACTTCGTCTTTCAATATTTTTATGTTTTATATAAGTTAAAAAAGAGTAAAGCTCACACGAAAATGATGGTTCACAATTACTCCCTCCTTTTTTTTTTAAGATGTTTTAGAAGATGTTTTTGTTTCAATATATATGATGTTTTGAATCTTTCAATGTAAAACTATTAAAATAATTGATTAAAATATTAAAAATAATGTATAGTTTTTTTGTCTTATTTGTTCAGAACATCAATAGCTAACTAATTTTTGTTGGAATGTATGCGGAATTTACGCCAGTATACTATTACTTTTGCAACGGATTATTCGCAGCTGGTGAATATGGTTTCGGAACCAGAAGAATGGCCAGCCTTTACAAATTATTTAGAAGACATAAGAAGTTTGAAGAGAAGTTTCAATTCCTCGGCGATTATCCATGTTCCACGAACGCAAAATACAAAGGCGGATTGTCTTGCACGTAATGCACGAAAGCAATCGTCCTATGTCGTTCATATGGATGCAGCTCCCCCAGTTTGGTCCACAGAGTCAATATGAGTTTGTATTGTTGCTGTAAAAAAAAACTACTTTTTGTTATAATCAATTGTTTTTAATATAAGTAAAAAAAGTTTTCTTAATTTGTGTATAATGCTAAAACATCTAATAAAAAGAAACAGAGGGAGCATATAATTAACCCTTTGAAACTAAAATAAATATCGATATAAACACTTTTAAAATAAAATCCTTTCGCAAAACACAGACTAAACACTACTACTATTAAAAAGAAGTTTGAAGACAATTTCAAAGTGAACTAAATGACTACAAAAGTTAACCATAAGAACAAATGACAAAAAGTAACGGTCAACCGTACAACAACTACAATTATGGAGTGGGAAGCTTCTTTGCTAGAATCATTTTATCTGGTCAACTATCTTAATGACCAAGTCTAATCATAAAACTAGGATATAATATATGACTCATTCTTCATAAACAGTATTTGAACACAATAGATTCATACCATTACTGATTGATGTAAATACTCGAACTAATGACTGTACAATTCGTTGCAATTTGCTTATAGTGATCTTGTACATATGATTGCTATTTATAAAGTATAGTGCAGGACCCAATGAATTACCATCACAAGTCTGTAGTAGTAGTTAGAATTCCTGAACGAAAAAGCTGAACGAAAAAGAGAATATCCAAACAAATATATTGTATAGAATCACAATTTTATTCATTTTTACTTATTGAGATTCTTAATTAGACATGATTCAAACCAAACAATGGATTAGTTTCTGTGTTAACCACAGAGAATATGTAATAGGTACTCAAAATCAGTAGCTTGTTAAAGCATTGTTTTAAGAGTTGCTAGTAGAGAATAAGTTCATTTGATTCTTTGAAAAAAAAAATCATTTGATTCTTATGGATGCCACTCATGCCAATGTTTGGTCTTCAGCACATAAATAGATAAACAAATACCGTTTTATAAGGAAAAAGAAGTCTCCTAGACATTATTTGAGGAGTCATTTTAACATGTGTCATCACCACATTCATTCTCACTAAATAAATATGACATATCTCTAAAAATAGATGACATGGCTACATGGCATCTAACTATATCCGATATGTATAATTTCTTTACAAAGATTTATATTTTTTGGCAAGAACTTTTAAATATGGTAATGATTAATAACTCGTATATTGTCATTAATAGAAATTACCATATAAATATTTATTTTTGATAAAACTATTAAAATATATTAATAATTCATATATCACTAATAAAGTAATATATATCTCACATAATGAAAACAAACTAAATAAGATTACAAATATAATTTTTACATTAACTTATATATAATATTTGTATAATTATATATATTTTACCAAAATTAATTATAAATGTGCATCAACAAATACCAAACTAAAGTAGCAGTATTCAATATTTTGATAGTTAATGATTAAAATTTTATTTAATTTTCTCTGTTCATCAGGTTAATTAACAAATTGATTTCGAAGTTTAACATATTTTAACTAAGACAAACCCAAATCTCAAAATTATTAGACTTTATGTTTATATATATATGTAATATTTAAAACTAGATGATAAGATATATATTTAAAAATAAATAATTATTAAATATAATATACTATAATTAAAAATAGTTTTATAAAATGTAAATTAAATTTATTAAAATTTAAATAAAATAAAATTGAAATAGTTAAATCAAATAAAAAAAATACGACTACAAAAATAAGTTTATAATTTTTTTTCAAACCATAGAAGTTAAAATATATAAATAGTAATGTTCAAATATAATTTATATATTTTTAAAAATAAAAAATATTATATTCAAAATTATTACTTCTGTACATAGCGCAGAAAAATTTCTAGTGGTCGTTATTATTATGTCATTAGAAGACTTGTTTAATTAGAAGACCTCGTGTGAACTGAGATAATTAATTTTCGATCATCAAATGAAACCAAGGAGAGAAGGCTCCTCGCAGTCCACAACGGTCACTTGCTAAGAAGCTGCGACTGCGACCAGCAAGAAAAAAGGAATGTAATATACAGCTCGTAATAAGCTGTAACGGACCGATAACGTTCCTAGAATCTGTTTTTATTATTAAAAACAAAAGGATAAATTGAAAAACGTGAAGAGTTGTCAATCAAACACTTCTTTAACACTGATACGTTGAACAACCACATGCCCAAATTCTTTGTTTATTTCCTTAATACTCTCTTCCTTTCCTTTAGACGTGTTTTTGACTTACTTTTAAATGTCCGTATTACCCTCACAAAGCAAAACATATAAAAGATGCTTGGAGAACATTTATAATTTTAACATATTAATCTACTTATTTTTAATAATAAGTGACCGAATAATGTTTATTTCTGTTCATTTTAATTGTCGTTTTAGATTTATACATACATATTAAAAAAATATTTAATTTATATATTTTCTAAATAAAAACATTGTTAGTTATACATCTAACAACATTTCAGCCATAAAAAATAAATTAAAAAATATAAAAACTTATTTAGCATATAAAATTAATAAATTTTATATAAAATTATGAAAGAAATTTATTTTAAAACAAACATTTTATTTTACAGATGTCAAAAAAAGAAAAAATTTACAACGATAAGTAAAATGAAACATTAGGCCCTAAAATAATTAAACTTGGTTAAATGATTAAATGTTTACACAATTTATTTCAAATAATTCATTATTAAAATTTATTTTTTTGTAAGATATACAAGTTGAAAGCTATATAAAATAAAATCACCAAAAAGGTAGCAATAATTTTTATTCCTTTTTTATTCCAAAAAAAAGGAAAAGATAAGTTATTTAAGCTTTCTATTGTTCCATCCGTTTAATATCTTTTGCGGAAGGTGAAAAGGAAAGCCGTAAATAGAGGAAGGGAAGTTGCGAGGGGCATATACGTCTTTTGAAAAGTCAATGAAAAGGAAAAGCTGCTCGATAAACACGGACTCCTTCCATTATTATTACACTTTGAAAGTCTTCAACATTCATTACCTTCTCCCTCTCTCTCTCTTTATATACTAAAAAAACAGAAATCTCAAAGGTAGACAGAGAGAGAGACACATCAAATCTTTCGAACTCGAATTCTCTTACACGATGTCTTGTTCCGTAGCCGTCTGCAATTCTCCGTCGTCGTCTCTTTTCCGCAACAAACCTTCTATCCTCTCTTCGCCGCAAGAAACCATCTCTCTCACTCTTTCTCATCTCAAACCTTCCTCTCCTTCCTCCGCCGCGGCGGCTTCCCCCAACTCGCCGTTCCGCCTCCGTTTACAGAAACCTCCGACCGGTTTCGCTCCCGCGTCGTGTACCGGCCAATCTCCTCCCGGAGGGGTTCTGAAACGCAAACGCCCGACGAGGCTCGACATACCGATCGATACCACCGGTTTTATAGCTCCGGCGTCGGAGATTGCCGCTGCGACGCCGAGGGAGGAGAGCAGAGAGGTGGAGAGGGAAGGCGATGGCTATTCTGTTTATTGCAAGAGAGGAAGGAGAGAAGCTATGGAGGATCGCTTCTCTGCCACCACCAATCTTCAAGGAGATCGGAGACAAGCGATGTTCGGAGTTTACGATGGTCACGGAGGAGTCAAAGCGGCTGAGTTCGCGGCCAAGAATTTAGACAAGAACGTTTTAGAAGCAGTTGCTGGTAAGAGAGACGAGTCCGAGATCGCAGACGCGGTGAAACGCGGTTACTTGACCACAGACGCTGCGTTTCTTGACGGGGAAAACGTTAAAGGCGGTTCCTGCTGCGTCACGGCTATGTTCAAAGACGGTAACCTCGTGGTCTCCAACGCCGGCGATTGTCGCGCCGTCATGAGCGTAGGAGGCGTCGCGGAGGCACTTTCTTCCGACCACCGTCCGTCTAGAGATGATGAGCGGACTAGAATTGAAACCACGGTGAGAATCTTACTTTTGATGTTGTATAAAAACTTTTAATTTCTTTTTTCAAAAAAGAAATAAAAAAGTATGGTTTCTAATTTTATATTCAATCTTTTTTTTCGTGCAGGGCGGATACGTTGATACGTTCCATGGTGTTTGGAGGATTCAGGGATCTTTGGCTGTGTCGAGAGGGATCGGTGATGCTCAACTCAAGAAATGGGTTATAGCCGAACCAGAGACAAAGATGTTGAGAATCGAGCATGGCCATGAGTTCTTGATCTTGGCATCGGATGGTTTATGGGACAAAGTGAGTAACCAAGAAGCAGTAGACATTGCTCGTCCCTTCTGCCTAGGAACCGAGGAGAAGCCATTGTTGTTGGCCTGTAAGAAGCTTGTCGATCTCTCGGCTTCAAGAGGCTCATCGGATGATATCAGTGTGATGCTGATCCCTATGGACCAGTTCATGTAGAAGGAGAGAGAGATCCTTAGTTATTTTAGATAGAAATTTGGAGGGCTTCCGTCCATCTATAGCTTTATTTAACTTTGATATAATTCATTTATTCATTCTTTCTAACTTGACAATGTACTTGTATGAAACCAGCATTTGGTCGAATTTAATATAATTATCAGTTCCTTAGTATTATTTTCCTTATGTATGTCAAGATCCTCAGAATTTGTCTATGTTACAATCCAAACACGAGGTGGATAGTTACCTAATGCAAGAGCTTGGATGAGATTTGACACAACTGATCACAAAACAAGAGAATACAAGTTGTACCTTTGTTGCATTTAGTTCAGGTGTGTACAACTTGACGTGACTGAGTAGTTAGAGAAGAATGATAGCAAAGTATATGAAAGTTTGAACGAAAAAACATTTGAGTATGTGTGTTCTGATTTCTGGCTGAGTTTGTTGTGCATTGTATCTGAAAATTAGAACATGTTTTGAGGATGTCTTTAAGCTCATTTTGCTCGTTAATTACCTTACAATTTAGAAAGAGTGAACGGGCCCAAGTCATTCGGGTATATAATTTCTAACAAATTTTACCAGCATTGGGCCAAACAAGAAATCCATTTTATCTGCATAAATTTTTAAATTGCAAATACCTTGTTTAGATACAGCTTGATCCAGGTTGGTGCTTGGTTGTTTTGATGTGTTCTGGTTCATTTGATGAGTAGTCCTTGGTGTAGTATCGTCCTCGGAGTCTTTTTGGCTTGACACTTTAAGCTCTTCCACGTTCTTCGCGATCAAAACATCTTCTTGGTTCATTTACTTTCTATCAGCTTCATGGTGGACCATGTGGTCATCATGAAGCTTTGGTGCAACCGTCTCCTGACAAATAAGCACATTTGCCTTGGTATGCTTGAGTTTGAAGCTTATGGAAGTTTAGTTGGGTAAAAGCTTTGGCTAACTTTCTATTTGGGCCGACCAAGTCTTCATGTGGCCCGTCTTTTGGCCGAATGGTCGATGGTTCCTCTCTTGGCCAGATGGTCGATTGCGAGTTCCTCGGAGCCTACGACGCCAATAGCAGTTTGCATGGATAAATTGGAACCTTTCCTCAACCTATGGATTCTGAAACATGTCATGGGAGTCTTTTTGACCTCAGATATGTATCTGAGCAAGGTTTAGGACGATGACCTTATCACATAGAACACATATGCTAGCAATGTTGTTGACTGTTGACATTGATTTAACCCCTTAACTTTCGATGCATTTCATATCAACAAGAGTTAAAAATATAGTAGAAAAATGTGTGGAACAAACATATCAAGGTTTACGAGTTCAAATTTATCAACATGAAAAGTCTAGAGCCGGAAGCAAACAAAATTAATGGATATGGGAGACAAAGAAAAAAAGAGCCGAGACTCCTCAGCAATAAAACACGTTTACAAACCATCACAACCAGACTTTGACCAGAAAAAAAAAACCCATCGCAACCAGACTATAAAAATAATGCAATATTCAACGGTCTCTAAATATATATATTTGAATAAAAACCGCAAGTAGATATAGACCTTAATTATATTTTGAACTTGGGATGAGCTCTGGTATATAGACCTTAATTATATTTTGACCACGAACTCATTTCCAACATATCAATATGATTGCTTTGTTAAGCCTCAAAATTAATTCGTCCACCGGTTGAAATTGGAACCCTTGAACCGAGAACCGTTACTACTTTTGTTGGTCATTTTAGTCTGGTAGTAGTAGTATTACATCGACCACTTTTTACGTATTCACATTAGACTTTCAACTTGAATCAACATTATGGGATTGTTATAAATTTATCATAGATTGGAAACTCAACTTTATATCAGTAAAAATAATAAATTTGTGCGGTGATAATGATTACCAACATGGAGAAGGTCGATAAAGGATAAGGAGAACAAAATAAGAAAAGAAGGATTGTGTTTGTGAAAAGAGGAAGAAGACAATGGTCAAAGTAAGAACGAGCAAAAACAACACGTGAAGGATAAACTCATGTTTTTGTGTTGTAGGCGGAGAACACGTTGCTGTTTCTTTGTCTTCTCAATGGACTCCAGAGCGGCACGTTGTTAAGCTTTTCTCTTTATTGTTTGTTATTTAACTTTACCAAACAAAATCTCCGCCAATTTAGCAGTTCAGTCCCACACACACATCATGTGTTCCACCAATTCAACGTAACTAAACTAAATGTGTGTTCATTTAGTGAAGATGATAGCCTAACAAGTAACACCATGCCCTACATGATCGACATTTGAGTTGATCATTTTGTTGTTCTCATCTCATTGTTTACAAGACGAATGGCGTTTGCAAAGAAAAAGTTGCTGAATTAGACTTCTCAACGAAACCATAATTTAAAAATATATAAGCATTTGAAAAACATCAATAATATTTTATAAATCACACTCGCATCGCATGCAATTAAATATGCACGATATTGAAGACAAAGTTCGTCGCCTACAACTGGCCATTGATTGGCATTTACTATTCTTTAGACGTTAGAAGCAGTGTCGTGTCCGTGGTCCCTCAATTTTAGCATTGAATATAACTTTAGTGAATCAAATCATTTAGGTACATTTTTTAAAATTCGAAATATCTGATTCTAAGCATTAGTTTAATGTCTTAGTCAATTTGCCTAAAACTTTGTATCAAAAAGGTTTATTCACCTTTAGAATCACTAGGCTGCTTCCATTGTTAATTTGGAGTAATGTGCAGTCTCCATTAGTTAGACTGTTTGACATTTGAAGTTGCAGTTAAAACCTGTTATTTTTGCTTACATTTTTTCAATATACATATCACCAAAGTTTTATTAATTATAAAATACAATAAAAACTTTGCATTCAACTTTATTAAACTGCGATAGCAGTTCGCATACATTGTGACGGTCCATACCGCCTCAACTATGCTTATAATGCTTCCACCGTTCAGATTCCATAATTTTGTTATGAGTAAAATACCCATGATACTCCTGCTACTACCGATGGGATCGTTATCCTTGTGATACGAGGACCAGTGTGCATGATCTTGAACCGATCCTATATAAAAAAAATGTTGAAGATGATGTTATTAGAGGTTTCTCCCAAGTTGCAATAACATAAGCATGTTTTATTGTCGGCCACCTTAAGTTTTAGAGTTTTTTCTGCTTCGTCTTTGTCTTCTTCTCCCACGACACCGATCAACATAAACAGCAACTTCTGTCTCTATTGTGTTTTGCTCTTTGCCATGCATCTTACCCAAAAATGCTAGTATTTATTTTATTTAAAGAAATTTATTAAAGCAAATCAACATATTGTCTCTGAAACCACGCGCCTTAATTTCAGATACTTCCTGATTATCGTAACTTTATTTTCATACTTTTCTCTTTTCCGAGTAAATATATGACCTTATTACTTAAATCATATATTATACTACATACTTGCATCGATTTCGATTAGAAAAGAACATTAAAGTTAAGTACCAGCGAATGACATGTTGCACTTGCACTTGCATTTGTCTAATATGTTTTCCAAGTGGATTGCTCAATCTGTAACTTGGTAATATGGTGTAGGTCCACTAAATCTCAATGATATCTTATTTTTTGAACTCCAGTCGAAAGGATAACCTACAAGTGGTGGACCGTTGATATAGTACTTCAGGTTCACGGAAGGGCAGATCTCTCCCAGAAGCTAACAAACAAAATAAACTTATCTAACAACATATTCCACATATCTGCCCTTTTATATATGATAAGCTGCGGCGGATTTTCTTTCAGAAAATGACGTTTTCTTAATATGTAAATACCATAGACAGATAGCTAAAGTATTTGAAGTTTTTTCTAATTAATTAATTCGTACCTTGTTTTCTTTTTGTCAACTCATGAGTTAGCTAGCTAGTAAGCTAGTAACTAATAAGTATATTGAATAAATCCTATCTTTTTTCTTGGTCAACTTTATTAAATATCATTTTCATTTTCATTTCCTCCAGGATCACGTTGACTAAATTTCTATATGTTTCATTAACTAACGAAAGAACAAAAAAGTTATTTAAAGTAGAGGTAGTGGTGGAGGTGGTGAAGGCACGTCAATAGTGCAATCTTCTAGCAGAAACATAAGACCATGCGCAGTAGGGGATTTTAGCGGGTTCATGGGCTCGGAATCTTAGGGCCGGTTGATTAAAAGGAAAAGAAAAAATGTTAAAATGAGACGGACCGGGCCTTACGGATGAACCCGTATGAAGCGATTTTAACCACGTGTCGTGGTGTGTTTGGTCAGACGATTCGGCGTAGACGCGGAAGAAAGAAGGGTATCGTCTCTATTCTTCTCATTTCCCCTTCTCTCTCGAAAATCTAGGGTTTCACCGTGACAGGCGATTTCTCGTGCGACGACGCCTCCCGGAGATTTTCTCCTCCTAATCGACGACGATCTGTAGTTTCCACGAGCGTAGGTGAGTATCGAGTAGTTTTAGAGATATATTGAGTGGATTTGGGGCTCGGAAGCCATTATTCGATTTGCGGGAAAAAATTGGGGGTTTTTGGTGAGGGATCTAAATCGATTTCTGGGTTTCGAATTAGGGTTCTAGATCGTGATGGTTGTTTGTTTTAGGGTTATTTTCTTTGAGATTTCTAATCGAGTTTTAAATCGTTTAGGGGTTTCGAGTATTGTTTGTAAATCGAGTTATGAGTTTGGTTTTATTGTTTAAATCGCCAGGAGGGTTCGATTTTGATTTCGTTTCATCATCTTGTTTCGTTATTAAGGTTTAATTATTTCCATTGGTTTGACATATTTTTAAATTTTTTACAGATGGATCCGGAAGAAGATTTCAGACATTCAAAGAGGCAACACGAACACATCAACATGTTGAGTTTCGTCGCTGATTCAGAGTACGGGATTCCTAAAAGGTGTCCGTGTGGTGGGAGACTCATTAACGAGGTTCGCGGGAAGGAGGCCTACGACAGTCTTCCTGGGAAACGGTTCTTCACGCGTAAACTACGAGGTAAAGTCTCATGTGTATATCAATCATGTTTTGTCTCAGATATCACTTTCATGATAAGAGTCGACTAGTTTTATGTTGTAACCAAGGCTGATGGGCTCCATTACCGTCAGCCTTGGGTGATAAAAGGTGGAGGAGCTGGAGAGGCTGACTAAACGGGTGGAGGAGGCGGCGGTGATGATGGGGTCTCTAATCTCAAGAAACAGATTGAGAGACTTGAGGTTAGTGAAAATTGTAAGCTATTTCATCGCGTTTATTATAGTGATTAACACTAATCTTCTTTCTTTTCCCATGGATAGGAACAGGTTAAAAGCCTCGGTGAGCATGTGTATGACCTATCTGCAGTCGACACCCTCGAAAGTCCGCTTCGATTGACAAACAAAGGTTAGACTCATTTAACCGTTATCTCGCTCATTGCTATCTCTATTGAATTAGAACTAGAACTAGAAGTAGAACTATAAGTAGAAGTTGAACTAGAACTAGAAGTAGAACTAGAAGTAGAAGTTGAACTAGAACTAAACTAGAACGACAACTACAACTTGAACTTGAACTAGAAGGATAACTAGAAGTACAAGTAGATATTAATTTGAATTGGTTGGTTGCTGTAATTAATTTGAAGTGTACTTAAACACTTAATTGTTTCGCTGATTTGATGTGTATCCGCCATGTGTATGTAGTAGTTGTGTAATGGCTTCTTGTGTGAATTGAATTTTGGTTGGTAGAGCAGCTTTAATTATCTCTCGCTCAAACGTAAAACTACTTTAAAACATAGTAACTCCCCACTTAAAATTCACAGCAAAATCTAAACAACAACCCGAACCAAAACACCCCAACACACTTAAAATTCACTGCAAAATCTAAACAACAACCCGAACCAAAACACCCCAACACACTTAAAATTCACATGGACCCTTTTTCCCTTAACTCTACCGGGGTTGTTAACCTGTTAGCTTCGCAGAGCAGTCCAATGATAGACGTAGACTCTGCTGAGCCAGTGTAAGCTCTCCGGTTAGTTAAGCCCCGGAAAGGAGAAAGTGGACAACCAAAGAGGACTAGTGTTGATCGCTTGGTTGAACACCAGCAAAGATCCTATTGTCATGAATGAGCGTAAACCGGGTCATTTTGGAAGCGGATTGAGGGTATTTCATTCGAGTCCTCACTCATTGGCTCGGCTCTAGGAGTGGGGTCAATGTAAGCGAGGTGGGGAAGAGTGAATGAGCAGGTTTGTAAATTTGTTGGATGCCATGAAGCGGCTTTGAAGGAGCAGGCTAGTGGTCACAGTGAGAATGATGTCATGAAGTCAGCGCATGACATCTTCTTCAATGACTACAATGCCAAGTTCACAATGGAACATCTGGAGGAACTGCGGTTTGATCGAAGTGGAGATCCCATGCTATCTCGAAGGAGAAAAGGAAGGAAGCTGATGCGGAGGTGGTGCCTGATGAGGAAGACGTGAGGCCGCCCGGTGTTAAGGCCAGCAAAGCAGCAAAGCGAAAGAAGCCAAATGAGGCAGCTTTTGATCAAATCCAGATGCTCTTAGCTCAGAAAAATACCATTTCCAAACAAAAAATTCTTGATCGCCTCCTAGGCAAAAGAAATGAAATTCTTTCTGATCAGGAACTTGCTCTTAAGAGTAAACTCATCTCAGAAATGCTTTAGTTGGTCAGTGCTTGTTTTGGTTAAACTTGCTTTGTTTTATTGAATTCGTTTAGGAACTTGCTTTGGTTAAACTTTATTGAATTATTGAGCTTTGGAACTTGCTTTGGTTAAGCTTTATTGAATCTGTTTGCTTTTCTTTTTGCAGGAGAGGGAGTGCAGGTCACGGGTTGGTGGTTAGCAGGATGTTTGCAGGATGTTTGCAGTTTGTGGGTTTCACGTGTATGATTTTAGTCACGGGAAAGTGTAGCATTTTGTTTCTAGCTACACTATTATGTATCACGGATGTACTTGTATCAGGATGCTTTGCAGTATGTGGGTTTCACTCTTTCTTTATTACTCTATATAATGTCGATGTATGCTTGTTGCTCTCTTTTAAGTATATGTGTTGTTGCTCTCTTTTAAATATATGTTTGTTGCTCTCTCAAACTATCCACTCTCTTATTATGTTTCAATCTCTCTTCTTCTCTTCTATTCTGTTGTTTCTCCAAGTCTCTCCATACTCTCTTCCACATAACTTCTTTCTCATCGTGGCTCTTTCAAACCTCAACAAGCTTCAAGCAACCTGAACAAGCTTCAAGCCTCAAGCCTCTCAATACTTTGCCTTCTTTAACAACACTCAACAACAAACAAAGGTAAGTCAAAACATTATAAAAACAAATATAAAATAGAATAATGAATAATATGATACAATAATGAAAAAAAATATGATAGAATAATAATGAGAAATAAAAGATTATGAAAAAACTATGATAGAATAATAATGAGAAATAAAAGATTATGAAAAAATGATACAGTAATGAAAAATAAAAGATTATGAAAAAACTATGATAGAATAATAATAATAAAAAAAGATTATGAAAAAATGATACAGTAATGAAAAATAAAAGATTATGAAAAAACTATGATAGAATAATAATAAAAAAAAAAGATTATGAAAAAATGATACAGTAATGAAAAATAAAAGATTATGAAAAAACTATGATAGAATAATAATAAAAAAAAAAGATTATGAAAAAATGATACAGTAATGAAAAATATAAGATTATGAAAATATGATAGTTACAAATCTCCTTTTCTCATTTTATGAAAAAAACACCAATGTCTTCCTCATCAAGTGATGAAGTTGATGAAGCTTTAGAAAAAATGGTCGACCAAGTAGTAGATAATTTCATCGACTCAGTGATTGATGCTCACCCCAAAAAGTCCAAAAGACGGGCTTATATCGAAAGATATCGGGAACAAGGACACAATCAGCTATGGAACGATTATTTCAAGGAAAATCCTACATACCCACCGGAAATGTTTAGGAGGCGTTTTCGAATGAACAAGCCATTATTCCTCCGCATTGTCGAACGTATAAGTAATGAAGTTCCATACTTTCAGCAAAGACGAAATGCTTGCGGAAGGAACGGGCTATCTGCACTTCAAAAGTGTACGGCAGCTATACGTATGCTGGCATATGGTCAATCGGGAGATACATATGACGAATATCTCCGACTTGGTGACAAGACAAAGACGCTTTTGTTTGGCAAATTTCAGCGATGCAATAATACAATTGTTTGGAGATGAGTATCTACGAACACCTACACCGAGGATCTTCAACGACATCGGATGTTGGAGAGGTAATGGGTTTCGGGATGATAGCAAAGATCGATCGTATGCATTGGGAGTGGAAAACCGCCCAACGGCTGGAAAGGTCAGTTCACACGTGGTTCGTGAAAGCCGACCATTGTCTTAGAAGCCGTGGCATCACAAGATCTTTGGATATGGCACGCATTTTCGCTTACCAGGTACCCTCAATGATATCAATGTCCTTGATCGGTCACCTGTTTTTGATGACATCTTACATGGTCGAGCACCTAAGGTTAAGTTCAAGGTCAACAACCACACTTATCGTATGGCCTACTATCTTACTGACGGAATTTATCCAAACTGGTCAACATTTATCCAATCCATCCCACTTCCTCAAGGTCCTAAAGCCGAGAAATTTGCAGAAAAGCAAGAATCCGCCAGAAAAGATGTCGAACGGGCTTTTGGAGTATTGCAATCGAGGTTTGCAATTGTTAAAAAACCAGCTCTACAATGGGACAAGGAAAAGATAGGAAAGATAATGAGAACTTGTGTCATATTGCATAATATGATAGTAGAGAACGAACGACACGGATACGCTCAAATTAATACATCTGAGTTCGAGTCAGGAGAGTCAAGCAGAAGTTTTAAGGTGACAAGGAGACAAAGTATTCATGCCGGTGATATGTTAGGCATGCGAAGAGAAGTTCGAGATCCAGAAAAGCATGTTCGTTTGAAAGCTGATTTAGTGGAAAATATTTGGCAAAAGTTTGGTGATGAAGATGAATAAGCTTTGTATGTTCTTCAATTTCTCAATTTATGTAGTCTACTCTTAATGTTTTGAAAAAAATAGGAAAAGAAAATTGTATAATATATTTAAATATTTTATTCATGTATTTTGAATAATTTGTAATTTATATAAAAAAAAAATTATTATTTTATTATATTGCCGGGTTCTGCGTCACGGCTTAAACAAATCACGAGTTCATAACTATTCATGGACCCACAAAAAAAATATTAAAAAATCCTTGTGAACCCCAAAAGGGGGTTCACCAATGCTCATGCTCTAAGTGAGTTCGGACAACTGGAGTCTTGGGTTCTCCGTTGGAGAACGTGGACCAACAGCTTCTTTTTTTTTTTGATCAAAAGTTTTAGTTCTTTAGGTAATTAGAGCAATCACATTGGTGGTCCTTGCTTGAGTCCTTAGGGGGATCACGAACTTTTGCAAAACCGATGACGGATGTTCGTTATATAAAGAACATCCTTGCTGCGTCCTCTGAACTATTTGCGGATCCCACGACACGTGGTGATCCGCGATTGGTTCACTTTTAAAAAGAAAAAAGAAAAAAAAAACAGGAAACAAAATAAAAATAAAAATTTAAGGACGTTTTTGGGTCCCTACTGATACTCTCGCTCTTAAAACTTAAGTGATAAGTGATCAACCTCTTTCTTACGTCTCGGATCAAAACTTTTTTTTTTCTCGGATCAAATTTCGTTAGACAACTACACGTACTTACAGTGTACCGATACACCCTTGTCTACTTTGATTGTTGTCAATGTTTAAGCGCTAACAATTCAGAAGAATGCGTATTTTTAACATATTTACTACTCTAATTAATTGTTAGCGTATTGTGTCTTAACTTAAACTTATGAGGACGATTGACGAAATGTGTACTGTATTAGGAAAATAGGGCTTGACACTTGATAGAATACGTAACCAATCAAGCAAAGCCTATGTTTAGTTAATTCAGTTTGGGTTCGGTTTCAAGCTGGAATCAAGTGGGTAAATTTTTATATAAATTGTTAATCAATTTGGGTTCGGTTTGGTAAAGTGAGCTGTTTGGTTTATAGAAAATTTTAAAGTTTTTTTTTTTTAATTTTCTTTTTTTTCCAACTTTGGTCTAAATTGGACTTCCAAATTGAACTAAAATTATCAAAAATACTGAACTATATCGAAATATATATTTAGAAAAAAAAATCGATTCTCTAGAGAGTAGAGACAAGGACAATATGGCTAAAAACCCAAACATATATATTTTTATTTTATTACTGTGTAACCAAACCAAGAAATTTCTGATTATCAAACGCAGTCAAACCAAATTGTCTATTTAGTGCAATTCAAAAACAATTTTCTAAACCGAACGAACCGAATTGCCAACATACCAAACTGTATGGAACCCAATGCTATGAGTGTTCAGAAAAAAACTGACAATCTGAAGCACTTAATCGTCCAAACTGCGGCTATTAGACTCCTTCGCTTTTTAGGGTAAAACATTTAAAACGTAATTTTTTTTTTTTGCGGAAACGTATAGCGTTTAGATACCGTAAGTTTCTTTTTTTTTTCCATCTTAATTTTATTTTGATAAAGGGACGAAGCCCAACGGCCGAAACCCAAGTTCAAACCGAAAATACAAGAAGCCCACGAAACTGACGGGCTACAATAAAACAAAGGCCGAAGCCCAAATCATTAAACGGGGCTAGAGCCCAAAGCACAATCCCAGCACCGACGCCTCGGACCTGCGTACGTCGGGGAAGCTGGAGCGAGACACGTGGGGAGATCACGACCGTCAGTGCGCCACGTGTTGTTCCGCCTCAACCCAAACGCTTCCAGCCGCTGCATCCAATCACCGGAAGCCCTGCCTCCGCCTTCCTCACCGGTGATCTTCTCTGAAGAGCTTCGTCGGGCAAACCGTCTCTCCTCAAGACCACTCACTTAATCTCTCGGGAGTAAATCCCGAACCCTTAACCTCGACCTTTTCCCTTTGTCGGCGACATCAAACATCACCGGAGAGTTGAATCTACTTTGAGATCTCATCCGATCTATCCCGATTTCACCCGAGCCGACAAGAAACACAACCAAACTAAACCTTACGCCTCTCATCTAGGCATCACAACCCATAAGAAGGGTTTCCAATACCGACAACGCGAAGCTATGGAAGCCTCCACGTTCCAGAGCCAAAACCGACGAAGGCAGGAGCTGAGTAAACTCTCCTTCCGGAAACTAGAGCGGCGCCGATGAAACTGAGAAAGCCTTCATCCCCCGCGAAAATCGGCGACGATGGATCTAGGGTAGCCTCCATCTCCCGAGGAACACCGACTGAACATGCAAACTGCTCCATCTCCACCGAAAGCCTCCCATCGACAGCACCGTTACTCCAAAAGCCGAGCAATCAGAACTTCGACAAAACAGACGATGACGGGACGGTGAGGACGAAGCGGGGAAAAGAGACTACAACGGAATTAAAAACGAAGGCTCGGTATCGGCACAGACGCTCACGCGCCGGCGGAACGCCCGGAGTAGATCTGGTCTCTCTCTTAGACTTCTCTCATATACCATAAGTTTACAACTCTCTAAATTGTTTATTATATTAACGTTTCTCCTTTTATTTACATGCAAGTTGTTGACAGTGATACAATACAATCACTTAATAAGTTATAACTTGTAACTGATATGTCATTTTGTAATCATAAGCTAAAAGTTCTACGTATATGATTGGCTTATTACGTTCTAATCTATACTTTACTATCACGATTCTAAGAATAGTGAGCACTTGATTGGTTAGATTACCACCGAATATTCCTTGTCTGATCGTGTATTAATTAATTTAACTTGAGTTAACAAAAAGAAAAGAACCTAACGCACAACTAACAACAAAAGTCAACGGAAACAAATGTCTGAAAATCAATCGACACGTTTGGTTAGTTTGCTGTTCCCACGATTCGTCGGAGAGATCTCATCACTTGTCGGCCCCAACCTCATGGCCTCAACAGTAAATGTAAACAAGTAAACAACCATTTGCTTTGTTGAGAAATATATTTTAAAAAGTTATGGTTGAAAAAAGAACTGAGATAGCCTAAAAACAAGATCCCATGACTTATCCATTTTTGTTATTTATAGTTGTCATCTGTAACTAAACATGATATTTGAACTGATAATTATCAAATGGGTACCTAAAATACTCGAAAATACAAATTTAAATTTACAAATTAATACTACAATATATTTAAATATAAATTAGATAATTTAAACACTTTAATTTATATTCTATCAGTTTCAAAATATATACAGCTTTACACTAATGCACGGTTATTTTAAAAAATATTACACCAATTACAAATAAACTACAAATTATCACTAGATACAAAATTTTAATAAAGTCACAAGTTACCTATAATTATAAAACATTTTACATACTGAAACATCAAAATCCTCTTGTGTTTAAAAGATTGATGTTTAAGGTTTTCTACACATATTAAGAAAATATAAATATATCATGTTATTTTTAATTTTGGTTTTATCAATAAAGTCTTATCATTCATAATTTACATTTATATTTTAGTTTTAAAGATAAATGTATTAATTATACTTTAAAATATTCATTTTTGATATTAAAGAAAAACCTAGAACAACTATCTTTTGTACACCAATAGAATATCAAACATCGTAATTTTAAAATAGATGAATTATTTATTTTAATATAATATTAAAAAGTTGAACTTAAAGTAATATTGTGGAACTCGAAATGAATTCAGATTCTAAATAAATAAAATCTACGTAACCCAGAATAATACTAAACCAATTGTTCTTAAAATATAATTTTTTTAAAAGTATATGTTTTACATTTTCTATTCAATTTTTAGTAGTTAATAATGATGATGAGTTTTAAACTTAAATGTATTTATTCAAATACAATTGGTTTAAATTTATGGAAAATTACTAAACACATAAAATAATGTATTTATAATCAATTTTTAATATATTTTCTTAATATAGGCAAAAACACAAAAGATGTATTATATAGGAACAGAAGGAGGAGTATTATCCAGACCAGATTCCAAAATATATAAAACTCATATACCCGTTTTCCCAATCATCTCTATTTGTCTAATTTAAAATGCTTGAGACGAGATATCGAAAGGACTCGGTTTCTTATTGTTGATAAGGATAATATCGAAAGTACTCGGTTTCTTACAGAACATCCCGAGAACATCACCAAGTGTCATACTGACTTCATAAAACCGTTTTCCCAATCATCTATTTGTCTAATTTTAAATTATAATCAAACTTACAGTTAATTCAAGAGCTCACCACTGTTCTGAATTCCCAAGTGGAAAACTAATTTTCTATTTTAAAATGGCTTCACGGTTTCAAATTTCAGAAAGACAAGTAGAAAAGAAGCGTCCACGTCGGAAAATTAATAAAACTCCAACTTTATTTCTCCTTCACATTTGACACTTCGAGACACGTATAAATACCGTCGTGTGTACTTCATAATCTACACACCAAAGTTAGTTAGCAAACAAAAAAAACACATGGAGAAACAGAGCATCACAAACACTTCTTCTTCATCTTCTTGGATTCGAGGTTCTTGTATTGGAAGAGGATGTTTTGGAACCGTAAGCAAAGCCGTGAGCAAGATCGACGGCGGAGTTTTCGCCGTGAAGTCAGTAGATCTAGCCACGTGTCTTCCTTCTCAAGCCGAGTCCCTCGAGAACGAAATCTCAGTCCTCCGCTCTCTCGAGCCTCACCCACACATCGTGAGGTTCCTCGGCGATGACGTGTCTAAAGAAGGAACGACGTCGTTTCGGAATCTCCACTTGGAGTATTTACCGGAAGGTGACGTGGCTAACGGTGGAATCGTCGTAGCGGACGAAACTCTACTCCGCCGTTACGTCTGGTGCCTCGTCTCCGCTCTCGGTCACGTCCACTCTAACGGAATCGTTCACTGCGACGTTAAATCGAAGAACGTTCTCGTCGCTAACGGCGGAAGCTCCGTTAAGCTGGCGGACTTCGGATCGGCGATGGAGTTAGAAAAACCGACGGCTGAGATCGCGCCGCGTGGGAGTCCGCTCTGGATGGCTCCTGAGGTGATCAGGGGAGAGTATCAAGGGCCGGAGAGTGACGTGTGGTCACTCGGTTGCACCGTCGTCGAGATGCTCACCGGAAAACCGGCGTGGGAGGATAACGGTTTCGACTCCCTGAGTCGGATCGGGTTTTCGAACGAGCTGCCGTTTGTACCGGCGGGAGTTTCGGAGGTCGGTCGCGATTTCTTGGACAAATGCTTGAGAAGAGATCGGAGTCGGAGATGGAGCTGCGATCAGCTTCTGGAGCATCCGTTTGTACGTCGAGATCATCGCTCGTTTTTCACCGAGTCGTCTCCGCGTTGCGTGTTGGACTGGGTCAACTCGGATTTCGAAGAAGACGAGGAGAGCGATGTGTCGAGCGATGAATCTACGGTTTCGGCGATGGCAAGGATGGGTAAATTGGCGACGATCGGAGGGGCAAAATGGGAATCAAATGGTTGGATTGAGGTGAGAGCCGATGCTTACGAAGAGTCAGGGGCACAATGGGAATATCAAATTTCAACAAGGGTGGAATCGGAATTAAACACATTCGTTAGACCGCCGGGAGATGAAGAATCGACGTCGGCGATGACGTGTGAATTATTGTTGTTACTTGTGGTAGAGAATAATCAGATTGTCACGTTTTACAGTGTTATATTATTCGTGCTCTATATTGTTGTTATCATCATGAAAATAATAATACTAAATTGCGAAAAAATCTCTTTCGTTCTCAGCCTTAACTTTTTATTCGGTATTGCATGTGATTCGGATCGGTCTATCTCTTTCAGCTCTTTTACGTGGTGTGATGAGTGTTCCTAACTCTCAACTGTTGCCTCTTTTTGTTGATAACTCTCATTTGCACAACCCCATCTTGGTTTGGTAGTGGTAGCTTCTTGACCAAGTATATTTATTATATATTACGTATTGAAAGGTCGTTAGAGAGGAACTAAGACCATGTAAGCAGTACAGTTAGGCCTACTAAAGTAGGACAACCTGAAATTGTCAGCCTCTCCTTCATTTTGTTGTTGGTGTATAATAAACTTGTTAGGTCACGTAGTCCGGAACTATAAAATTTTATCAATGTTTGAAAAGCAGACAATAAACAAAGAAATAAGGAGGAGAAAATGGAATATGACTATGAAGTTGTGGGCAAATGTTGGATTGGTACAACTCCACAAGTTTTTGATTTGCAGAAAGGTACCAACATCAACATAGATTATACGCTAACTTTTAGAGTATTCCACTCTCTTCCCCCTTTTTCAATTTTTATTTTATTTTTATGCAACACTTTCTTTCCTTTCTAATGGATAATTGTACTTTTAATTCCAATATATTATATATTTTTGCATTTGGTTATCGCATGGATATTAAATATTTAATTTATTTACGATTTTATAATACTTGTATTGATTGTGCTTTATGTTCGATACATTTATATATTATTTATACTTACCCAACTTAGCCAATACCTATGTGGCTAGTGCAGTCCAGCAACCCTTTTCCTTTTGCGATTTTTTTTTGTAGGTATCCATGTATCAAAAAGAAACATGAATGTGAGAAAGCTTTGTAGTTGAATGAAGGTTTGACCAATAGTATTATTGAATAATAGAGCCAATAATAATATAATTGGGGGAAAGTCTTCGGCATATCCCAAACAGTTCAAACATTGAATTTGCTGGATTTTGTTGAACTCAGGATCGGAATGAAGTGTTTGGCTAGGGGGTAAACAAAATGCGTTTTTAGGTTGATCATTCAGGAGGGAATCACTTATGGGGACTTTCCGAGAGGCGAATCCAGTGATTTGTGCGTTTCCATGAACAAGAACATGATAAATAGTGGAAGTTGACAACAACAGCGTCTATATAATGTATTGCAAGTGCATATCAACCCTAGTGATGTAGAAGAGACGAAATCACTGATACTAACAGAATTACATATTATAAATCTGTGAGAATATAAGATATGATTTTTGCTGTGTTTGAATGCCAAAAAGAAGTTGTTAAAATGAGACCAAGCAATGGATTAAACGCATTATGCTATAGAAAGTTCCGCAGTAAACAAAAATTGCAGAACTCATAACCAAACATAAAAGATATTAGTCATATCATTCTAGAACTTAAATGACTGAAATATATCAATATCTTTATGCATTAAAATCTTATATTATACTTCAAGGAATACTTATTCTTATTGAACTCAACATCCTATATGTTTTGATCGAGTTGGATATGTTTACAAAATACAATAACTAATTTATATTAGTTTATAATATGTTGCTCATAAACTAACTCTATAAAATATTTATCAAACACTTCTGATGTAAAATAATTTTAAATTAAAAACTAAATAGCGAATACAATCTCAATAGTTTGACAAACAATATATAGATTAAAAAGCTCATAGATAGCTTCCTTCTTAAACACTTCTTTGTTTCCTAAGAATCCCTGTTTCTCCGGTGAATCGGACCTTTTTAACTGTTCCGATTCTCTGTTTCTCGGGTTAAATTTAGATATTGATAATAATTTTTAACTAGATTTTGACCCGCGCTTTTAAAGCGCGGGATTATTTTTAAAACAAACCAAATTTATATGATATATACTTGTATTTTTAATTGTATATCTACATTTAAATGTTACACATGAATCATTATATTCGGTGTTCAAAAATTCGATCCGGACATGCGGTTAAACCAGCAAAACCGGCGATTTTATATATAATCCGGTTTGGTTTCTAGAAAAACCCCCGCAAAAACCGTAAAAACATAGGACTCGGTTGGTGACACATTATCTAATACTATTTGACTTAAATTGTCATATTTAAAGTATTCCAATTCATGAATGTTTAGATGAACGATGAATATATTATGAATGTGATGCTCCAATTTTACAAAAGTTAGCCATACAAATTTTTATTCAAACTAATTTATCATTTTGTTGTAAGCGTAATGGATCAATATTTGAGAGGATTCAAATAAAATAGAAATAGATTTGAGCATCAATGATTCGTATACGGTTATTACAATTTAGAGATTTAAGTTTGAAATAAATATAATTGTTTACTTATTTATTTAGTTTACTTTTATTATTCCCATATTATAATTTTCGATTTTGGGTAATTTTAAATTTAATTTCAATATTCATATTAAACATTTAAATATTTATTAATTTTAATTTTGTTATAAATTTTAATTATATATAATAATAATTTTATTATTAAATTTTGACACGCACTTTGCAGCACGTGATTAATTTGTATTCAAAAACTTATTTACTGAAAATTAGAAATCTTATACATATGTTCTTTTTATAAAAACATTTGTTTTCACACTATAGATAATTAAATTAAAATTTACATGAATATAATTTTATGAAAAATAGATAATTCATTTATACCCCCGTCTCATATCAATTTTACTTATATTTTAAACTTTAAATTATAGTACAAATTTAATTTTTATTTTTTGTATTGGTATAAATTAATTTTCTTTTTGTATTTTTCAGAATTGTTATATAATTAAGTATTGTTATTCAACCCGTCTCATACTTGATAAATATATTAAATTATTTTTAATATTCTAATATATACATATATATATTAAAATATAAAATTATTTATTAGTTTATATATCTTACTTAAATATTTTTTGTAATAAGTTGAACCGGTAAATCCGTTGTTCCAAGATAAATCCGTTTGGATTTCGTGAAACAACCAATATTTAAAAACCAAATAAAACCTGCAAAAAATCACTAAAACTCAGAATTCGGTTGCCGGTTAAAGCAATGGTTGAAAAAACAAATAACTTTTATTTATTTTTTTAGTTTTTAAATTATGTTTTTTAATCTATTTTGTATTCTAAATTTCAATTAAGAAGTTAGGTTTTACATATTCTAAGTTCTCGCTTATCATAAATATCGCTTACTACGTTTTACATATTCTGAGCTCTACTATGTTTTCCATTCTTTGTTGTGAATCACTTGAGTTTATTTTATCTTTTTGTTTTACATGTTTCTAACTAAATATATTTTGTCTTGGAAGTCACAGATTTTATTCTTATTGTTTATGCAAAACCATATGATTTGAATCATGTTATGCAGTGACTTTTTATCATTAGACAATTAAATATCTATCAATTTTAAGTCTTAATATTTTTTTTACATGTCATAACTCTTAAGTTCTTAACTTGTTACAAAAAAAATTAAATACTCTAAACTATTTTTTGGTATTTTGTATATCAAATGAAAATAAAAATATAGGGTTTTTAAATTTTTTTCTAAAACATAAAGTATACATATCCAAACTATTATTTTATGTTTTAAACAACTTAGGAAATACTTAACTTTAGTTTCTATATTTTTATTTTTATAGCTAATATATTATTATATAATAAAATTAGTTACTTATTCAGTAACACTGCGGTTGATCCAAAGGATACAAGAATCCGAAGGTTGTCCGGTTCGATTTTGGGTCGGATTTCAAAAGTTAGTGAATATAGCTTACAACTTCGCTTGTCAAAACCATCTCAAGAGAATAACCATTTTCCGGATTGATTGACTTACATGTATGAAGCAATTTCACTTGTACTCTCCATGCAGATTTGAATGGTTTAAGATCACTCATGTTGCTGATTTTGATAATGGAATCCATGTGTATATCACGGTAGACAGTTTAGAGGTTTCGAATGAATGTATTTGTTGTGCTTGATTCGATATTTATATAGTTGATGTCGCTGGAGAATTAACAGGATAATCAACTTAATAAATCGAGTATAGTTAGGAATATTCTAAGGATATACATTATTAGAGATAAATTAAGTTACAAAATCTATTACAACAACAAAATATTATTGTTAATCTTCGTAGTTCTTATTGTTAATCTCCTTATCCTTATAAAAATATAAAAATATTGTTTATATTCAGAAGATGCTATTATTTTTATACCTAAATGTTAACAAATTTAACTTGCATATATTAAATAACGTAATGTTATAAATAAATAGACGATATGTAGTTTAAAGTAATCTCGAAGGTTTGCACCAAACCGAATTATGTTATCTATTAGATTATAGAAAAAGTAAATAATATAATCAAAACCAAGCAAACAAACAATAACACAAAGCTCGTGTAAAAATTATTATAGATTGAAGAAGTTGTTGTTAATTATTTTGTGAGACCACCATTTTCAATTCTCGTTTGATTCTCTGATCTTGTATTCCTCTGTCTGAATCTAAGCTCTCTGTAATTTTTATTATTTTCAATGTCTTGTGTGCCATTTGCTCTAATGGGGTCAGTGAAGGTCTGTCAACTTTTTGTTATGCATCGCATATTGTTTTTAGCCGCAGTTAAATTTACTGCAAATTTACAAAAAAAATGGCTTAAGCCAAAGGTTTTAAAGCTTAGGTATATATTAAATCATTTTGACCAAAAAATATTAAATCAGATAACCACCGATAGGAAGATTTGATATATTATAATTATACATGGTTAATTAACTAAATAATTGAAAAAGATTACACAAAAATAGGTGATTGTTACCTGCATTTTTTTTATAAAAAAAAACAATTAATCAAAAGCATAGTCTAAAATAAATGCAGTGGCAGAGAGGTGTAAATACTGCTGAACTCCAAGGGTGTCTCAGAAAAGGCACTTTGGTTTTAATAGTATTGATAAGAAAAATCTTACACTGTTAGTTCATGAAACTTCTTAAAATTCAAAAACTTAATAATGAGTTCACTCATGCATAGTTGTAGAGAATAAGCAAAGGAAGACAAACAAAGTCGGATAAGAGAAATATCTTCTAAATTTATTAAAAATAGTTAGATAGATTTTCTTGAAATATACAATTATAAGAGATTAAAGTTGTCTAAGAAATAAGTATAGATAAATATAGGATCACATTGGGTCAAGACAGTATACAAGACTTTGAGGCAAATGCTCTTTCTTAGTCTCGGGGTTCGATCGAGCACTTGCTATCACTAGACTTGGGCACGGATAGAATATCTAGATTTTTGAAGATATTTGTGATTTACATCGAATGTCACGGATATCTAATTTTTCGATTTGCTTTGCTTCGAAAAAATACAGATATTCGAAAAATAAATAAATATTTACGAATATTTACGGATACTTACGGATATCTAATCTGTTTTGATTAATACAAATAATCTTAAAAATTTGATATAAGTTTGTTTTATAAAATATTTTTTTTGCATGATATATAAAATAAAAATTAAATGAAGTAGTGAATCTATATATTTTTTAAAAAAATTTAAACTTAATAACAATTATAATAACACAAAATTTAAGAAAAAAATTATAATTATCATAAATGTTTTCTCTTCCTTTTATGTAATACTTTTATATAATTAATAATGTAAATATAATTTGTCAAATCATATGTTAGAATAATAATTATATACTTTTATACATTTAAAACTTTAAAATATAATCAAGATATACATGTATATATATATATATATATATATATTGCCGGATCGGATCGGATATTCGCTTTCTAAATTTTTAATATTTGTGATTTGCTTCGATTTTAACGGATATTGATTTTTTGTATTTGCTTTGCTTTGAAAGTTTACAGATATTCGGAATTTTCGGATCGAATCGAACCAAATAACGAATCGAATCAAATTTAACGGATAAAATGCCCAGCCCTAGCTCTCACATCTATCGTGTTATCTGAAAGAGGGATGAATAAGTTGGAGATTTTTAACTAAAATTGTACAGTTAAATACTTTTTGACATTTTTTATTTGATAAAAATAAGGAAGAAACAAATAGTCAAAAGGGTTTTAAAAAATGAGAGTTGACACTCATCTCCATCTGGTTATCTATTTGACCGTCCGGTTTAATCTCACAAATCTTGATTGGCTAAAAAAAATTTTTGAAAAATATATATATAAAATAAAAATTAAATGAAGTAGTGAATCTATATATTTTTAAAAAATTTAAACTTAATAACAATTATAATAACACAAAATTTAAGAAAAAATTATAATTATCATAAATGTTTTCTCTTCCTTTTATGTAATACTTTTATATAATTAATAATGTAAATATAATTTGTCAAATCATATGTTAGAATAATAATTATATACTTTTATACATTTAAAACTTTAAAATATAATCAAGATATACATGTATATATATATATTGCCGGATCGGATCGGATATTCGCTTTCTAAATTTTTAATATTTGTGATTTGCTTCGATTTTAACGGATATTGATTTTTGTATTTGCTTTGCTTTGAAAGTTTACAGATATTCGAATTTTCGATCGAATCGAACCAAATAACGAATCGAATCAAATTTAACGGATAAAATGCCCAGCCCTAGCTCTCACATCTATCGTGTTATCTGAAGAGGGATGAATAAGTTGGAGATTTTAACTAAAATTGTACAGTTAAATACTTTTGACATTTTTATTTGATAAAAATAAGGAAGAAACAAATAGTCAAAAGGGTTTTAAAAAATGAGAGTTGACACTCATCTCCATCTGGTTATCTATTTGACCGTCCGGTTTAATCCGAGTAGGACCGACCCTAAACCAAACCGGATGAAACATTCTCAAGTCCCCAAAATTTTTGAAAAATATATATATAAAATAAAAATTAAATGAAGTAGTGAATCTATATATTTTTAAAAAATTTAAACTTAATAACAATTATAATAACACAAAATTTAAGAAAAAATTATAATTATCATAAATGTTTTCTCTTCCTTTTATGTAATACTTTTATATAATTAATAATGTAAATATAATTTGTCAAATCATATGTTAGAATAATAATTATATACTTTTATACATTTAAAACTTTAAAATATAATCAAGATATACATGTATATATATATATATATATATATATATATATATTGCCGGATCGGATCGGATATTCGCTTTCTAAATTTTTAATATTTGTGATTTGCTTCGATTTTAACGGATATTGATTTTTGTATTTGCTTTGCTTGAAAAAATACTGATATTCGAAAAATAAATAAATATTTACTGAATATTTACGGATACTTACGGATATCTAATCTGTTTTGATTAATACAAATAATCTTAAAAATTTGATATAAGTTTGTTTTATAAAATATTTTTTGCATGATATATAAAATAAAAATTAAATGAAGTAGTGAATCTATATATTTTTAAAAAATTTAAACTTAATAACAATTATAATAACACAAAATTTAAGAAAAAATTATAATTATCATAAATGTTTTCTCTTCCTTTTATGTAATACTTTTATATAATTAATAATGTAAATATAATTTGTCAAATCATATGTTAGAATAATAATTATATACTTTTATACATTTAAAAC
The DNA here is from genome assembly GCA_016771965.1 of Brassica carinata. NCBI lineage: Eukaryota > Viridiplantae > Streptophyta > Magnoliopsida > Brassicales > Brassicaceae > Brassica > Brassica carinata. The sequence continues at coordinate 59,383,101 of CM028687.1, read as the reverse complement.
TTTAAAATATAATCAAGATATACATGTATATATATATATATATATATATATTGCGGATCGGATCGGATATTCGCTTAAATTTTTAATATTTGTGATTTGCTTCGATTTTAACGGATATTGATTTTTGTATTTGCTTTGCTTTGAAAGTTCTGAGATATTCGAATTTTGGATCGAATCGAACCAAATAACGAATCGAATCAAATTTAACGGATAAAATGCCCACCCTAGCTCTCACATCTATCGTGTTATCTGAAGAGGGATGAATAAGTTGGAGATTTTTAACTAAAATGTACAGTACATTTTTTTGACATTTTTTGATTTGCTTTGCTTGAAAAATACAGATATTCGAATTTTGGATCGAATCGAACCAAATAACGAATCGAATCAAATTTAACGGATAAAATGCCCACCCTAGCTCTCACATCTATCGTGTTATCTGAAGAGGGATGAATAAGTTGGAGATTTTTAACTAAAATTGTACAGTTAAATACTTTTGACATTTTTATTTGATAAAAATAAGGAAGAAACAAATAGTCAAAAGGGTTTTAAAAAATGAGAGTTGACACTCATCTCCATCTGGTTATCTATTTGACCGTCCGGTTTAATCCGAGTAGGACCGATTCTAAACCAAACCGGATGAAACATTCTCAAGTCCCCAAAATTTTTGAAAAATATATATATAAATAAGTTTCCAAATTTATATTAAAAAATTTCAGATCCTAAATTTATAAAATTCTTCTTAAACCGTCTTTAGCTCCAGAATTCTCGGGCCGACCACGAATCGACCACGGTTTAATCTCACAAATCTTGATTGGCTAAAAAAAATTTTTGGAAAAACAAAACAAAAACTAGTTTAAAATTGGAAACAATCAACTTCTTAGTTTTTAGATCAGTTTATACAAAATGTAGAAACAAAAAGGGTCAAAACAAGGTGGAGAACAAAATAGTTGACTCATAAAACTATGGCCCATAATGAACCTGTGCTGCTAACCGCTTTATAATAAAGATGTCTCTAATTTCTATCCGGTTTTCTAGTTTGACCCACCCGGTTTTGATTACTCTGTAATTAGTTTTTAGATCAGTTTATACAAAATGTAGAAACAAAAAGGGTCAAAACAAGGTGGAGAACAAAATAGTTGACTCATAAAACTATGGCCCATAATGAACCTGTGCTGCTAACCGCTTTATAATAAAGATGTCTCTAATTTCTATCCGGTTTTCTAGTTTGACCCACCCGGTTTTGATTACGGTTTAGATTACTCTTATTTCCCCAGATCTATTTTTCTTTTCCTTGGAAACAAAAACTATCGATTGCTTCCCCTTAGCGTTTTCTCCTCTGTCGATCTTCTTCTTCATCTCACACTCCGGCGTCTCTCTCAGATCAACTGCGCCTTCAGGTACGCTATCTCTTCCCTGAGTCGTTTCTGCTAATTGCGTTCTCTCTCTGTTTCTCGAGCTGTCTCGGTTAATCTAAGCTAGGGTTCTGTTCGAAAACTGTGATTGATTTTCTCAGCGTGATCGATCTTCGTTTGATCTGTTCTGTATTGCGACTCTGACCTCGCGATCCGTCTAACTGAATCCCATTTCTACAATTATCTCTCAACATTTGGAACCAATTCCATTCATTCTGCTTTGGATTCGACATCTTAGCTTCGATTTTTGTGTTTGAATCGAGTCGATCTGCGGCTAGATTCTAGATCTTAGGATTTATTACTCGGATTCATTGTTAATCCCTTTACAGTATTGTGTAATTGGCCCCAGCTACGTTAATCAATCGTGATTTTTAGTTGAGGTTGGAATTGATCTCTGAGGATTGAATGGTACATTGTTAGTGGTCTCTTCCTTTTATGTAATACTTTTATATAATTAATAATGTAAATATAATTTGTCAAATCATATGTTAGAATAATAATTATATACTTTTATACATTTAAAACTTTAAAATATAATCAAGATATACATGTATATATATATATATATATATATATATTGCCGGATCGGATCGGATATTCGCTTTCTAAATTTTTAATATTTGTGATTTGCTTCGATTTTAACGGATATTGATTTTTTGTATTTGCTTTGCTTTGAAAGTTTACAGATATTCGGAATTTTCGGATCGAATCGAACCAAATAACGAATCGAATCAAATTTAACGGATAAAATGCCCAGCCCTAGCTCTCACATCTATCGTGTTATCTGAAAGAGGGATGAATAAGTTGGAGATTTTTAACTAAAATTGTACAGTTAAATACTTTTTGACATTTTTTATTTGATAAAAATAAGGAAGAAACAAATAGTCAAAAGGGTTTTAAAAAAAATGAGAGTTGACACTCATCTCCATCTGGTTATCTATTTGACCGTCCGGTTTAATCTGAGTAGGACCGACCCTAAACCAAACCGGATGAAACATTCTCAAGTCCCCAAAATTTTTGAAAAATATATATATAAATAAGTTTCCAAATTTATATTAAAAAAATTTCAGATCCTAAATTTATAAAATTCTTCTTAAACCGTCTTTAGCTCCCGAATTCTCAGGGCCGACCCTGAATCTGACCACGGTTTAATCTCACAAATCTTGATTGGCTAAAAAAAAAAAATTTTTGGAAAAACAAAAACAAAAAACTAGTTTAAAAATTGGAAACAATCAACTTCTTAGTTTTTAGATCAGTTTATACAAAATGTAGAAACAAAAAAGGGTCAAAAACAAGGTGGAGAACAAAATAGTTGACTCATAAAACTATGGCCCATAATGAACCTGTGCTGCTAACCGCTTTATAATAAAGATGTCTCTAATTTCTATCCGGTTTTCTAGTTTGACCCACCCGGTTTTGATTACGGTTTAGATTACTCTTATTTCCCCAGATCTATTTTTCTTTTCCTTGGAAACAAAAAAAACTATCGATTGCTTCCCCTTAGCGTTTTCTCCTCTGTCGATCTTCTTCTTCATCTCACACTCCGGCGTCTCTCTCAGATCAACTGCGCCTTCAGGTACGCTATCTCTTCCCTGAGTCGTTTCTGCTAATTGCGTTCTTCTCTCTCTGTTTCTCGAGCTGTCTCGGTTAATCTAAGCTAGGGTTCTGTTCGAAAACTGTGATTGATTTTCTCAGCGTGATCGATCTTCGTTTGATCTGTTCTGTATTGCGACTCTGACCTCGCGATCCGTCTAACTGAATCCCATTTCTACAATTATCTCTCAACATTTGGAACCAATTCCATTCATTCTGCTTTGGATTCGACATCTTAGCTTCGATTTTTGTGTTTGAATCGAGTCGATCTGCGGATCGAGCTTCGATCTTAGGGTTAACTATTCGGATTCGTTGTTACAGTATTGCGTAATTGGCCCCTGCGGCGTTGATCAATCGTGATTTTTAGCTGAGGTTGAAATTGATCTCTGAGGATTGAATGGTAGATTCATTCTATTGGTAATAATATTATATGATCTTTCTTGTTTATATATAATGTGGTTACATGTGGTGAGGAGCCTATGAGTTACGAACTGTCTAGAGAACACATAGTTATGTGAATATAATCATCGTGTAAGATGTTAACCATGTTATTATACTTAACTTGACTGAGATTTAAAGCCATTGGAAAACATGCGAAAGTGCTATGTGGAGTATTGTTTCGCTTTTTGTGATCATTACCAAATACCAACGTGCATTGCGTTGCTTATGTTAGCTTATGCCTCATTGTTTTAATGTTTTCCTTGTAGAACACCTAGTTTCAAGTTGCAGATGCGTTTTTGTTTAAAGTTTTGTAATTTATCTTGCTTCTGGTGTGAATTGGTATCCATATACGTATGTATCATGTATGAGATGTACATTGTTTCAACTATTTGACGTAAGATGTGTTGTGATCTTGCTTCTCCAATGGTTTCTTCCATGAACTGTGTGTTTACTAGCTGTTTTGCTTTTGCTGTGTGTTCTTTTAAGAAGCAGGGAAAGTCATTCCAGGAAACATGCCGGGTCAGAAGATTGAAACAGGTCATGAGGACATGGTTCATGATGTGCAAATGGATTACTACGGAAAGAGAGTTGCAACCGCCTCATCTGACTGCACCATCAAGATCACCGGTGTCAGCAACAACGGTGGATCCCAGCACCTAGCTACATTAACCGGCCACCGTGGTCCTGTCTGGCAGGTCGCGTGGGCCCACCCGAAGTTTGGGTCATTCCTTGCTTCATGCTCCTATGACGGTCAGGTCATACTCTGGAAAGAAGGCAACCAAAACCAATGGACCCAAGCTCATGTCTTCACGGACCATAAATCTTCTGTCAACTCCATTGCTTGGGCTCCTCATGACCTCGGACTATCCTTGGCTTGCGGGTCATCCGGCGGAAACATTTCCGTATTCACAGGCCGTGCTGACGGTGGCTGGGACACGACAAAGATAGACCAAGCGCATCCGGTTGGAGTCACTTCAGTCTCATGGGCACCAGCCACTGCCCCCGGTGCTCTTGTGAGCTCTGGCTTGCTCGATCCGGTCTACAAGCTAGCTTCTGGTGGGTGTGATAATACAGTGAAAGTGTGGAAGCTCTCAAGCGGGTCGTGGAAGATGGATTGCTTTCGGCTCTTCATAAGCACACGGATTGGGTCCGTGATGTGGCTGGGCACCGAACTTGGGTCTCCCTAAGTCCACCATAGCCAGTGGCTCACAGGATGGGAAAGTGATCATATGGACAGTGGGGAAAGAAGGTGAGCAATGGGAGGGAAGGTTCTGAAGGACTTTATGACTCGGTGTGGCGGGTGTCGTGGTCGTTGACAGGTAACATGTTGGCTGTGTCTGATGGGAACAACAATGTGACGGTGTGGAAAGAGGCTGTTGATGGAGAGTGGGAACAAGTCACCGTTCTGGAATGATATGTTTCGCTATTTACTTTACTGAACTAAAGTCTTTTTTTTAAGAATCTTTTTTCTCAGGCCTGTTTGGTGGTCTATCCGAGGAATGTGGATGTGGTTTTATTTTGGATTTGGAACATTTTGAACATTTTCATCGTTACTAGCGACTTTTTCTTTTGTTTTTCCCTTTAAAACCCCGATCTTCATGAAATATGTTATGTTAGTTTTAAACTGGACTACCTGGATCTTTCGACACATGATGTTCTTGCTGTGTCATATTTGACATTAGCATACTGGTTCGTGTTTGTGTTTGAGTATGTTCGGACCGAAATTCCAAACCGGAATTTCATCAAGAAAATCGAACTGAATTTTGTGAATGTATAAATCTAATATTATTTTTGCTTGAAAGATTCAATAAAAATCCGTGTATAAAGTTAAAGAATTTCTGAAAGGATCCATATCCAGAGATTTTCAAGTATTTATATGAACAAAAATTGGAACCGATTTGAAACCGAGTACAACCATTCGACATTATAAGATCTTTTGGAAGATCGGTACAAGAATTGTTGGTGTTAAAGAAAATCTACGCAAGCGGCATATTCCCGTGGATCCTACTTGCCCAAGGTGTTGTGATGATAATGAATCAAGTGATCATGCTTTTTCTTTTGTTTTTCCTTTTAAAACACTATCTTCGTGAAATATAATATCTTAGTTTTAAACTGGACTACCTGAATCTTTCGACAGATGATGCTCTTGTTGTCATATTTGACATTAGCATACTGGTTTAAGTTTGTATCGTCGATGTCTCTCTTAACTGGATTCGATTGGGAAACTAATGTCAACTTTAGGCTTGTGTTTGTTCGGACCGAATATCCAAACCGGAATTTATTTTGAGAACAACTAAACTATATAAATCTGAAAAAAAATTGTTTGAAAGATTCAATTACAAAATCCGTATACTCATGATTGTTTTTCATTATTTTTATTTATGATTTAGTTGTAAAAATAATAATTGTAACAAGATAAATTTAAAGAATTTCCCAAAGAAAAAGAACCTAATATGTATACGCAGATATTTTCAAGTATTTTATATGCACAAAAAAATTGGAACTGATCTGAAACCTGAGCACAAGCAATCGGAAATTCCATGGAATGTGTTCTAAACGTTTCTATCTGAAAACCATATCCGATAAGAACTAGTGTTCTAAAAAAAGTTGATCTTGAACACATAAAATGCATAATAATCGCTTACAGATTTCTTTAACTTTCTTTGATAAGAAGTTAAGAACTAACTCGAATCCGATTTGAAAAACCAAAACGCATATGTCTCCTAATCAAATTCATTCAATTTGGGCACTGCATAATTCAAATATCCAAACAAAAATGGACCCAATACAGTCCATACCCAGGTTTCTAGAATAAACGTGGCGTAGGCCCATTTAAATCAATGATCCATTTCCAACAAAGCGCCGTCTCTCCTATAAAAAAATAATCATTTTCTGTCAACAGAAACTCTCCGGAACATTCTCTCCTCCAATCTAGCTCCTACGCCCACTGTGTAATCCAACAACAACAACCAGCAAAGCTTTGATCTGATAAGATGGCGAGCATCAGCAACGAGCCGGAGCGCGAAGAAGAGTCCGGAGCCAACGAGGACGAAGACACCGGCGCTCAGGTCGCTCCCATCATCAAACTCGAAGAAGTCGCCGTCACCACCGGCGAAGAAAACGAAGATGCAATCCTCGATCTGTAAACTCTACTCCTACTAGATCGTTTCGATCTAATTAAATCCTACTAGATCTGATCGTGGTTGTTGATTATTGTTTTTGCGAATCTGTTAGGAAATCGAAGCTGTATAGGTTCGATAAAGATGGGAGTCAGTGGAAGGAGAGAGGAGCTGGTACTGTCAAGTTCTTGAAGCATAAGGAGTCTGGGAAGATCCGTCTCGTTATGAGGCAGTCCAAAACTCTCAAGATCTGTGCTAATCATCTCGGTACCGATCGTGAATCTTTTTTAATGGTGGATCTGTGTTTGTATTATTCTAATTTTTTGATTCTTATCCTTGTGTGCAGTTACGTCGGGGATGAGTGTTCAGGAACACGCTGGGAATGATAAGTCTTGTGTGTGGCACGCTCGTGATTTCTCCGATGGGGAGTTGAAGGATGAGCTTTTCTGTATCCGCTTTGCTTCAGTTGAGAGTGAGTTCGAATCAGTCTCTTGTGTATGTTTGGATCTGATTCTTGCTTGTGGTAGCACTGTTCTCATTGTAGCTTACTTTATTTAGTAGGTCATTTGAGGATCATTGAATTTTAGTATGATCACATGTTTTGAATGTTCCCCAAGCTTAGACCTTTAGTTCATTGGAGGATCTTGAACTCAGTATGACCACATGTTTTGGATGTTCCTCAAAGCTTAAACCTTTTTTATATCCACTTTGCGTCAGTTGAGAGTGAGTCTGGATTTTTCTCTTGTGTATGTGTGGCATACTTATAGTAGCTTAAACCTTATGAGCTATGACTAATCCTTTTTTTTCCGGGGTCTAGAGTGTAGATACTGTAAATTTATGGCTTAGGTCACTGGAGGATCTTGAACTTGGTGATATTTCCATATGGTCACATGTTTTGGATGTTCAGTTCTACAAGCTTATAGTATCACCCTTTTTAGAGTTTTTACTTGTTTTTGAATTATTTTCCCTTGCACTTATCAGTAAATGTTGAAGGGTATCATGGTTGTTTACTTAATGGTAGCCTTTTAAAGGTGGCAATCCAACTAGAGGTATCTGGACATTTGTGTAGGTTCAAGTGTATGATCTGCATAGACAAAATGCAGTCTAAAGCTCTAGTATTTATACTGGCTGTCTCAGTGTAGCTTGGGAATGAGCTGGTGTTATAGACGTGTAGTATTGGAAACTGTTTCATGTGATTTATTGTTTGTGTTTTTGAAAATCTTTCTGCGTTGTATAAATAACCAAGTCTTGTTTACAATACCGTTATCAGACTGCAAAGCATTTATGCAAAAGTTCAAGGAAGTTGCCGATTCTGAAGAAGAGAGTAAAGAGGCTTCTGATACTGCTGGTCTTCTTGAGAAGTTGACAGTGGAAGAGAAGGACACCGAGGAGAAGAAGGAAGAGAAACCAGTCGAGAAGGTAGCATCAGCAGAAGAGCCAGAGCTGATTTAAAAGAATGGTTAGATATGACTAGTTCATCTCAAAGAATTGCTCCTGTACAAGAAGACTATCAACGAACTAAAAGTACTCATTGGTCACCACCACCATTAGACTGGGTTAAATGTAATTATGATGCTGCTCATCGGGAGGATTCTTTGAAGTCAGGAATGGGGTGGTTAATTCGTAATAAACAAGGTTTACTTCTAGATGCGGCAATGGGGAAATTTGAAGGTCGTTCAACGGTCATGGAGGCGGAGCTTTCAGCTCTGATATGGCCCATGCAGGCTTGTTTCTCCCATAGGAACGTCATATTTGAAGGAGATAATCTCAACATCCTTAAATATATCAATGGCAATAGTTACAGTCTTCGGTGTCGTCACTTGGTCACCTCTGTTCTTCAATGGAAGTCAAGATTTGTTTCAACATCCTTTCAACATGTTCGTCGATAACATAATGCGTGTGCCGATTTATTAGCAAAAAAGTCTATCCAATCTCCACGAGATTAGAGTCTTTTTAAATCGTGTCCAAACTTTTTGTATACCAGTATATGTACTGATTTGAATTAATAAAAGTTTTTAGCCGGAAAAAAAAAAGAACTAACTCGAATCCGACCAAATGCATATGCCAATCAAATTCATTCAATTTGGGAATTTGATAATTCAAATATCCAAAGAACAGCAAGCCCAATACAGTCCAGCTTTCCAGAATAAACGTGGCGTAGGCCCATTTAATTCAATGATTGATCTAATCTTTAACAAAGCGCCGTCTCCTATAAAAAAGTATCATTTTCTGTCAAAAAAACTCTCCCAAACATTCTCTCCTCCAATCTCGCTCGTACGCAGTGTGTATCCCAACAACAACCAACCAGCAACGCTTTGATCTCATCTGATGGCGAGCATTAGCAACGAGCCGGAGCGTGAGCACAGAGACGAAGAAGAGTCCGGAGCCAACGAGGACGAAGACACCGGTGCTCAGGTTGCTCCCATCATCAAACTCGAAGAAGTCGCCGTCACTACCGGCGAAGAAAACGAAGATGCGATCCTCGATCTGTAAGTTCTAATCCTACTATCTTCTTCTCCACACCCGATCGTTCGATCTAAGCCCACTAGATCTGATCGTAGTTGCTGAGTATGGAATCTGTAGGAAATCGAAGTTGTATCGGTTCGATAAAGATGGGAGTCAGTGGAAGGAGAGAGGTGCTGGCACTGTCAAGTTCTTGAAGCACAAGGAGTCTGGGAAGATTCGTCTCGTGATGAGGCAGTCCAAAACTCTCAAGATCTGTGCTAATCATCTCGGTAACGGATCTGTGTTTTGATTTTGAAATGGATCTGTATTTGTACTTCACCCGTTTTTGATCTTTTCTCCATTCTTGTGCAGTTACATCGGGCATGAGTGTTCAGGAACACGCTGGGAATGACAAGTCTTGTGTGTGGCACGCTCGTGATTTCTCCGATGGGGAGTTGAAGGATGAGCTTTTCTGTATCCGTTTTGCCTCTGTTGAGAGTGAGTCTTGCGTTTTCTCTTGTGTAGTGTTTTACTCAAGTTGATTGGATCTCATTGTTTATAGTACTGCTGATCTCATTGTAGCAGACTTTGTAGTAGCTTAGACCTTTAGGTCACTGGAGGATCTTGAACTTAGTATGACCACGTGTTTTGGATGTTCCCCAAGTTTAAACCTTTTTTTCTTTTCGTATCCACTTTGTATCAGTTGAGAGTGAGTCTGAATTTTTCTATTGTGTATGTGTTTTTTAGAAATGGTTAGATCTCATTGTGGCGTACTTAATAATAACCCTATGAGCTATAGTCTAGGGTCTAGATATTCCCATATGATCACATGTTTTGGATGTTCTACAAGCTTAGAGTATTACCCATTTTAGAGATTTACTTGTTTTGAGTTATTTTCTCTCTCACTTATCAGTAACTGTTGAAGGGTATCATGGTTGTTTACTTAGTGATAGCCTTTTAAAGGTGGCAATCCAACTAGAGGTGTCTGGAAATATGTGTAGGTTCAAGTGTTTGATCTGCATAGACGAATAGCAGTCTAAAGCTCTAGTGTTTATACTTGCTATCTCAGTGTAGCGGGATTGGGCTGGTGTAGACGTGTAGTATTGGAAACTGTTTCATGTGATATAATATTGTTTGTGTTTCTGAAAAGCTTTCTACGTTGTTGATGATAGAGTTGTGTAAATAATCAAGTCTTATTTACAATACCTTTTATCAGACTGCAAAGCATTCATGCAAAAGTTCAAGGAAGTTGCTGAATCTGAAGAAGAGAAAGAAGAGAGTAAAGAGGCTTCTGACACTGCTGGTCTTCTTGAGAAGTTAACAGTGGAAGAGAAGAGCACGGAGGAGAAGAAGGAAGAGAAGCCAGTGGAGAAGGTAGCATCAGCAGAGGCGGAGAAAGCTGTTGAAGAAAAGAAAACCGAGGAGTCTGTGCCCTCAGCGTAAGATGCATGCATAGATACAAAACAAACACACGAGGCTGGTTAATTTACATCCTGATATGTTTTAAATCCATCAGAGACTTGGCTTTCTTTTCCTTTTTTCTTGAAATTGATACATGTTTTGTCAGTGTCATCATGTTCACTTGCTGAGTCAATATGTTAGTGTCACATGTGACATATACATATGAGAGATTCTGGGGTTGTTTTGGGATTCGTTAAGAATATCCCTTTTGTTTTTGATTTTACAAATTGTATGCATCGGAGTGTGTGTGTGTGTGTTTTTCATCAAACAAGTCGTGTTACATTACATTAGCGTATTGCAGTTCTACAAAAGCCTCAAAACCGGATCATCCGATCAATATTGGGTTAGGATGGATGGTTGTGATAAGACCTAGATGTATGAATAGATCTGGATGAACCGGATCGATATGTTCGTAAGGTTTTGAAACTGGCCCAATAATGATCAATCGAAAAAAGTATTAGGGTTTCTCAGAGCTCGCAATTTAGAGGGCTTATAAGGCCGGCCCTGGACTAAAGCCTATAAAGCAAGAACTTTTCAAGGTTGGTCCTGAGCCCATAAAACAAGGATTTAATGGTTTATACTAGTAAGTAAGTAGTCAATAAAATGGAATGAAGCAAGAAGACCGGTTTAGATATGGCCAATTTGGACTTGGGTTTTGGTCCATGTAGATATGGTAGATCTAACATAAGATCGGTTCACCTATGGATAATAGTCGCAAGATATTCAAACTCAGGTCAAGCAATTTGGTATGTTTTTGGATTAGTCCAATCTAATATCATTCAGTGCATTTCTTCGGAGCCGAGCGGATATCGAAACGATTTATTAAAAAAAAAAATGGTATGGATAAGCCCTCTAGATTGTGAATTATTACAATGGGACAAATAACGATTCAGGTTCGGTCATGTGTCACATTAGTTGACAGGACCCATGATGGTATTGTATTCTTGGGGTGATAGTGGCATTGGCTTTAATCCGACTTTTACTAAACTGGATCGCAAAATTGGGAACCCATTAATGCACGATGCTGATTTGTCACTTGTAGGCCTTTTATGTTCTATCTTTTTCTTTTGTTACTGTTTTTCGTGTTCTTTTAATTGTGCTCGTGTTAATTTCTATTCGACAATATCACTCCTTCAACAAACTATCTGACAATTTTTTTGTACCCTTATACATCAAATGTAAGATAAATTTTTAAAATTAAGGTACAAGATATCCTTTAAAAATTATATTTAGTCATATTTTTTTTTTGAACTGTTGTGTAAATATATTGTTTTAGTATCTTTGTCAAACATTATCTACGATGATAATCAAATGCATATTTTCGTAAATAACAATTGGATCCTTAACCCAATTTATATGTTATATCTATATATCTATCTATCCATCAAGTCTTCTTTGGCTACTCCTCTGTCGACATATTTATTTGCTACATCTTAACTTGTATTTTTCTCAAAATTACACAAAATATAATCTATTTACATCGAGTTAACCAAAGGTTAACAAAATTTATTTTCAAACTTTCATGTTATAAACAGAACATTTGAAATACCCATATATACCGGATCTGAACCAAAATTTGACATTAGAGCAAATCCAATGAAAGAATGTCACTAGATATCTAAAAATTAAAAGAAAAATTAAAGAAACACAATAATCAATAGTCAAATAACTATCCGGAAGAAATTCCATACAACTCCTACTAGTACCTGTCAATATATTACTGGTTTAGACATTTGACTTTAAACATTTAAACAAAATAAATTAAAATAATAATACTTTATTTTTAAAAATTTATTTTCAGAGCTTGACCATTAAATGTGCTCTTAAATATATATATAAATGTAAAGTTAATTTAGTAAAAATTTAGATCCTAATATTGAACAACTACAAGCAGCGAGACTCATTTTAACATTTCATTTCTTTAAAAAGGAAGTTTGCACAGTTATAACAAGCTAGAACGGTATAAAGTACATTATATGTATTTCACCATTTTAGATCGTATTTAACCACTTATGGTATTATCCTGATCATCTTGATATTTCCACTGTTTTAAAATATCATGAAATGCCTCGCACATTATAACAATGGGAAGGCTGTACCCAGGATGATGGTTAATTACAACATAAATCTCTGGACGACATTTGTATTCAGTCCGAGTGTGGTTTGAAGACATCTGATCAATCTACCAAATACTAGAAATGATAATTAGATACGCATATCTAAAATGAAACCAAACAATAAACCTAATCTGTAATCAAATAATCAGTCCGAGTGTGGTCTGAAAACATCTGTTTTTTTTATCTGAAAGTTGTATTGAGCTCAATTTCTTGTACTAGCTGTTAAAGTGTTCAGAGAACCTTTCTATGAGGTCTATCGGATCCGAGTATATTGATTAAGGTATCAATTATCAAACCTAGAAACTTCATAGAAACATCACACACAACTTTCAAAACTACATCTATCAAAGGGACGCGTTGTACTTTTTTTTTCTTTTTTTTTTTCTGTCTACTTTACTTTTACACACGCAATCTCACTTTTTTTTCTCTGTTCTTTTTTTTTGCCCATCTATATATTTTCTAATAGCCTTTTGTTTGTTTTGGCCTTTGGGAGTGCAATTATTCCGTTCCACTTTTACATGCATGTACTTTGAATTTTATTTTAAGAGATGGTACGGATGGACCCCACCCAATGACCAGACACTACAAGATTTGGTTGTTGAGTTACATTTTCTTAAATCATTCCCAACCGTGTGCATGCATATGTCCATTTACGTTTCTTTAAATTATTGGAGAGTTTGTACCAGGCTAGCAGCGATGTGAACACGACAGAATTAAATTGTTCAATCAATCACCAAATTTCGCACCAACTTGGTAATAACCATTTTATTACTATTCATTTGCTTTCTGATTTTTATCGAAGCAAAATGTACAGTCAAACATGAATCACTCGCAGGCTTCTGCCAACGTAGAGTACACTATTATTTACTACAACAGCTACGTGTAAAACTGAGTTTTGAATGATAAAAACAGTTCAATAGAAAAATTGATAACAAAAGACTTTGTAGGGTATCGTAGATCTATAGGAAAACCTATACTAATCCATAAAGAAAGGTACAACTCATAAATGGATTCTCTATCTAGATATTCAAATGGATCTTAAGTAATGTGTCTATATCTGCGTAGTTTCATAATGAAATGTAGAGAGGTGCTTTTGGAATTCGAATTGTTTGGCAATCCAAAACCGGCTTACCACTAGAGAACACCATCACGTGGTTGATAATAAAAGTTTTGAAAACATGATAAAATTAATATCAGAGTACGATTACCCACGATCAAAACCTTGTGATATTGAGGATGACTACTTGGACTGTAGAAATAAAGTTTGGCTGTAAGAATTAGTATGTAGTTTTTATTATTATAGTTGTATATTATTTTGAAATAGAAAGATTCTACAACTTTTAAAATACCTTAAGTTGTTTAAAAAATAAAAAATAAAACATGAATAAACAAAAAAATAAAGTCGTAGGTAATGTAGTTAGACTTTACTTTAAAAAGAAAGATACATTATGATTAGTGATTAAAAATAAATAAAGATAAAGTACTATGTTAAAAGTTAAAACCCAATCAATCCAAAGTTAAACAAAAAAAAAACAATCAACCATTACCACTAATTATAAGAGTATCATAAAAGCTGATCGTTTGCTAAGTTCAAATCCTAGTTTTGTTGGGTACATTTTGTTCGCCATTTTTAGTTCATTAGAATACTTTCTATGCCTTCGATAATTTGAAGACTACTGATGCCTCAGCAATGTTTGTCACAAATCTAGTGACACATTTGTGACATTATTTATCGCTGTAACTTTGGGATTCGATGTTTTTCTATTCCCATAGTAAGACTAATTAGTTTTTGAAAATTTATAATTAAGTTTGTAACACTAATATGTTGGTAGGACCGGATAAAAAACCTGAATCCAAAAACCGAATTAATCCTATCCAAAAAGTAATATGGAATCAGAACCCAAGTTGGTTAAATATCTAAATGGATTCAAAATTTTGATATCTAGATAACCGAAACCGATCCCGACCGAACCGAAGTATTTTGGATATTCAAAATAAATTTATATAATTCAATATATTAATTATTTTCAAATATTATTTATTTTAAAATTTAATATATAAAATATCCAAATATATACAAATAATCAAATTTATTCTCTAATATAGTTAAAAAAGTAACCAAAACACAAAATAAATTTGAAATATCTGTTAGTTCTCTATCCAAATATTCAAACCAAACCATTGATATGTTATGTTTAGGTATTTTGTATACATTATTCAAATTTATATGTAATATATTATTTTAATTTTAGATTTTGAGAAATTAAAGTATATATGAATTTAAATTTTCAAAAATAATTAAATGGGTTATCCGAACCTGCAAAGATCCGAACTGAACACAAACTAAAATTTATAAATGGTATATATGATTTTGGAAAACTAGTTTACATTTTGATCAATTTTTTTTTCTCTTTATGAAAGAAGAAATAATACTACGTACTACAAATGATTTGGTGGCAAGTACTAGAAAAGAAATTATACTAATTATCAAATTAAAAATAATGGTGCATATTAATTTAACTTAGCAATTTTCGTAATTCAAGCTCATAATATTTCTGTAGCATTTTTATCATAATTTTGTTATACTTGTAAGAATTTATATCATCTCAAAATATGGTAATTAGTTAGTAATTTGCTAAAAGAATTAGTTTTCAAAATGTAGAGAAAATATATTGTAAATCAGTCATGAATTTTTTTTTTGTAATCAGTCATGAATATTCATAAGTACAAAATGTATCACAAATGTTGTAGCTACGAAACTAGTTTCTTAATAGTGAAATTCATTATGTGCAATCTTCCAGGAAAAAATAATCTTCCAGAAACTTGATTAACTTATTAGCTGAATTAACAAAATTCGTATATTCATTATTTGGAACTAGATTAATAATTCAGTTTCAAATTATTTTAAAACATCGCCATCTGGGTATCAAATCCAGTACATTTCAAAGTCTGGTGGACCAACCATCTAACATGGACTCACATAGACCGGATACTCGCTATTTTAATTATATTTGATATTTCATATATGACTTGTTTAATATGAGTATTTTTTAAGAACAAGTATTATTTACAAGTATTCGTTGCTTAAGAATCATTTACTCGTAAATTATTTTTTCTTTCCATTATTTACGACCCATGATTACTTATCAGTTATTTAAGATATTTCCGAGTATTTGAGAATTATTTGTTAAATAATACTATTGAAAAGGGACACAAAAATTTGTTTAGTTTACTCTACTATAAAAATATGGGATTTATTCTAAACGTAATACTTTTGAATATTTAAAAAAAATGAGTAAAAACATGAATCTTATTCGCTATATGAGTATTGTTTACTTTTCATAACAATAATAATATCTTCTTTATACAAGTAACAAATCATATAAAGCCGGATAACAATTTTTTTTCCATGTTTGTTATTTGTCTTTTATTCACATATCTACTCTACTATTTAATAACTGACTTGACAATACAAAACAAATAACAAGTGTTTAAAACGAATAACGATATTTGTGTCCAGCTCTATAGGCTACTAAGCATTGTTTTGAAATCCAATCTGAACCGCAATTGAACCGGAAAAATCTGATGACTTGATATATAATCTGGTTTGAGATTTTAAAAATAACACGCTATTTAAAATTTGATAAAATCCGATAAAACTTAGGATCCGGCTACCAGTTAAATCGATGGATGACATGATATGTAATCAAATTTGACTTAAATTGTTATATTTAGAATATTCTAATATATATTCATGAATTTTTAGATGAATAGTGGAGATATTTTGGATGTAATACTCCGATTTTGCAAAAGTTAGCTATAAAATTTTTTAATCAATCTAATTAATCATAGTAGATCAATATTTAAGAGGATGTATACTAAAAAGAAATAGTTTTGAGCATCATTGTTTCGTATACGTCTATTACCATTTACGTTTACAAAAATATAATCATTTATTTATTTAGTTTAATTTTTGTTTTTGACATGTTATTAGAATTTTTTGATGTTTTGCATTTGCTTTTTTAAAATTTAAAAAATTAAGACATTTAAATAATTCATTTTGTTATATATATGTATATTTATTATTTATCTGATTCCTAATTCGTTACAACTTGATATATGTAATTATATTTTAAAACTAATTAAATTACTAATTTATGGTTTGCCCGCGATCTACCTAATAACCCATAAATAATTTGGTTCAGTTTTGAGTCGGTTTTAAAAACCTTACTTTAAGTCATAAAATAATAAGACAACTGAAATAGAAATTAATAATATATGGTTAGTGATAATAGTAAACTCAATTAAATGAAAAGGGACCCTCCCAACTTTACAACTGGTGGAATCCCCAAATGGGTCTTCTCTCTTTTGCTTATTCATCTTTTACACTTTCATTCTTCACTAAGTTAATTAAGTATCCATTAAAGTTTTTGTGATATAAATAAATTGTGCGTTGATCTTTATATGGATAATTTACTTTCTGTTGAAATATTTAACCAAAACAAAACTAAAATAGTTATTTCATCAAAGTTCTTAGATTTAGAAATCCCACGTTTTATATACATGAAGCTTTTGTTCGTGTAGATTTCTTTTTCGGTCTATCATTTGTGTAGATTTAGGCTTGCGTATTCGGTCCTTTGGTCCGGATTTAAATTTGAAGAGATTTAGAAATATATAGCTATCTATAAAATTTTGGTTTTGTTTTGGATAGAAAAATATTCAAAAATCATTTGAAGTAATTGAAACATACACAAACACCCAAAATATATGTGAATATTGAAAACACTAAAAATATCTTAATTTTATAATCATTCATAAAAATCCAAAACTGTCTGAAAACTCGAATCTAAAATTTTAAAATATTTGAAATATTGAAAATATATATGGAATACCAAAAAGCCTAAAATATAAAATTCTTGTAATTTTGGCATCCAAATCTCAAATATGATTTAAATTTAAGGGGCATTCAAAAATAACCCACAATTTTTAGTCAAACACAAATCTAAATCCTTTTTAATATATATTTGGTTTGCCATTCATATCCTCAAAAAGAAAAATAAATCACGAAACTGCCACAATTATTTTTTCTTTTCAAATAAAATAGTTGGTTTTCTTCAAATATCCTCATTAATTTCACTTATTTACGAAAATAAAACTATTATTGATATCACCAAGCACCATTAATAACCAAAAACCAAGTTATAAATACATCTGAATAACCTTTACATGTTTTTATCTCATTTCTTGCATATATAAATCATTTATCTTACAATTCCTCTATCATTTATAATGATGATATTAACAATATATTTGTTTCTTTATGCTTGCAGTTAGCTAATGAGATCGTACTTCAGCCTAATATAGTTTTTGTTTGTCAGCCCTAATATAGTTTTTGTTTGTCAGCAGAGGTCCTATAGATATATGAATATTCATGCTCCAGCAAAAAGAAACGTCATCTTTTAAGAAAAAAATATCGTAAGATTTTTCTAATAGTTTGACATTTACGTCACATTTTTAAAAATTCGTTGTCCACGAATATTCTTGTTTCCACGCATACATATGACCGAACTCCGAACATATAGTGTAATGTGTATGGCTATTCCATAATAAGAAACATGTTAATGATAATGTTAATGATAATTCAAAAAAAAAAGAAACATGTTAATGATAATTCAAAACTCAGACATAATGTTCTCCGATTTTCCTTTCCACTCTTCTTTAAAATGTGATATCTGAGTTTCTTGTATGAAAAAACAATACAAAACAAGAGTCGTGGAACAAGGAAAATCAAAAGGTAAGTGAACCAAATGAATTGAAGTTCTGAAATTAATATTGACCTAATTATAAAGCGACATGACTGAGTTAGGTTCACCATTAAATGAGTTGTTAATTTACACGTTAACCACATGTTAAAGGCTAGAAGCTTCAAAATCAAGCTGCATTTGAGAGAATTAAGACAGAGTTAGGTCTGCTTTCCGATTTCACACGAACTTCGCGTGAGATTTTATACTAAACAATTTGCACACTTTATGCGTGTATGTTGTATTTTGGTGAGAAAATGTAAGAAGAAAAGCAAGATTATTTTTTAGTTCAACCAGACTATCAACAGATTCTCGTTATTAACAAAAAGATGCAAGTACTTGTGCTTACATATATGTTTATTTGGAAAAAATTTGTTGCCGACGTTCTTTTTAAAAGCTTCTTAATTATTATTATTTTTTTCGGTTTTTTGTTTACAACAACAATGCAGGAAATATTTTGTTGCCGACGTGTGGTATGCAAAAAATTGCATGATGCCGATAATATCTTGACTTGTCTATACAATTTTTTTTTAAAAAATACTACATGTATATGTCTTTTGATCAGACACATACTGGCAGCTGGATGAAGAACCCAAAGAAAGAATTATTGGTGTTACCATTAAACTATTGATAAAGATATCTTTAATTAATAGTGACAACCTCTGTGTATTTATATATATATATATATATATATATATATCCCATATATATATATGCAATATTCAATTTGCTTGGTTCTTATCTTAATGGTCCCAAGTTTTGGTGCACCAGATGGTTGTATCTCGAGGCATCGATTCTATTACGGTAAAAAAAAAAAGCAAATGGTGAAGTTTTATTCTTCTTTTTACTAAAACTTTTAAATTAAAATAACATAAATATTTACAAGATATGACTATATAGTCTTAAAGTTAGGAAAAGTTTCATAAACGCACTTCATGATAAGATAATTTCAAACTTAACAAACACATTAGGCCGAAATAAGAAGAGCCAATAAAGAAAAGTAAGAAAGTATCTAATGAGAAGAACTACGATTACGGCGGTTATGTTTACTCTCTTGTATAGTCATCCATTTCAAATTTTGGTAAAGAGTGCTTCAAATCTGACACATTTTTTTCTGATATTAAAATTATATTTATAGTGTTAACAATATAATATATATTAGTTCAGTGATAATATCATGAAATGCACAAAATTTATTTAGTATTCAATATATTATTTTTGTTCAGATGTGTGACCATGTTATTTGTATATTATATATCTAATTAACTATCATTTTTTCTTATCTATGTACAATGTTGAAGCAAGAGTTGTGAAACATGATATGCAAAAGAGTAATAAAGATAATCCATTTCAAATATTTTGTCTCCTGACCTCATCATTATTGCCATGAGCAACCGCTGGCTAGATCATCTCTCAAAACTTCAATCCAGCAATACCTACAGCTTTTCGGACAACAAACCCAAACAAACTCTGCAAACACAATCAAAATACGAAAACCAATAGAGGAGTTCACACGTCTGCAAGGAAGTAAACATATTTTGTAAAACTAGCTAATAAATTAGTGAAAGACAAAAAGGTTATGATTAACAGGTGTTAGTTACTAAACAAACTTATTTATTTTCTGTCTAGCATTCAATAAAACATTTCATAAGACAATACTCCTATTAGAAATTATTGTTTAAAGAGATAACAATAAAGTTTGTCAACACATAATAATTTAAAATTAAAAAGATACTAATAAAAATATGTTTTGATTTATTTCGAGGATACAAAAAAGGAGAAAGAACAAAGCATTAAATGAAAACCTGCAAAGTTTCTTCTTTGCACCAAAAACACACCACTCTTTCCCTCTCTCTCCGCGCTCCCTTCCTTCTCTCTCTCTTCACACTATTATATTCTCTCTGGTTCTCCAAATCTTTACTTTGAAACTAAACTGAAAATATCAGTTTCCTTACGGCAATGAACCAATCACCCACTCTAATCGAACAGGGAATTTCCCGACAGGTCAGTTATTATTTTTGTTGGGTTTCTAAGTTTCCTCTGCTTTTCATGTTCTGTTTTGATTCCTTCATTCTTTTAAAACTGTTCTGCGTCCTTTGAAAAAGTTTTCTTCTGGATTTTTCATTTTCTGGACAATGCGAATTTAGTTTAAGAATTTATGTGGTCGAGATTAGATTTCGTATGTGGAAGATGAACAAGTGAATGCAAAGGGCTTTAAATGTTAAAACTCTGTTTTTTTGCTCTGTTTTTCTTTTCCTTGTGATTTTTGGATTGTTTCCCAAGTAGGCTGGTTGGTCCTTCTGGTTAAACCTTATTGACTTTGTAATTACCAAAAATATATTGAGTTTCGGAAAAAAAATTACCAAAAATATAATAAAATCATGACGTGAACGCATAATTAGATAAGCACTTACAAACTTGTGAAATTAAAATTTCTAAATTATGAATGTGAATGTAGAATTTATTTTGAAATAAAAGTCAGTATATTTCAGGAAAGAGATTGACTTTGGATGAAAACATTCCTAATGGAACAGAACTCTTTCATGTGAATATATAAAAAAAAACTCTAACTTAATGCAATCTTTGTTAAAATGTTTCAGCACTTGAAGACTGCGTCTTATGCCAATGTTCTCACTCTGGCTTACCAAAGTCTTGGTGTAATCTATGGTGATCTCAGCACATCCCCTCTCTATGTTTACAAAACCACTTTCTCTGGGAAACTAAGTCTCCATGAAGACGACGAAGAGATCTTTGGAGTGTTCTCTTTCATCTTCTGGACATTCACACTCATCGCTCTTTTCAAATACGTTTTCATTGTTCTATCAGCTGATGACAATGGAGAAGGTATAAAAAAAAACTCTTTAAGACTTTATTTTTTCCAATATATCAAGTGTGTTTTGATTGTTTTTTTGTTTCGTTTTGAAGGTGGGACGTTTGCGTTGTACTCGCTTCTATGCAGGTATGCAAAGCTAAGCGTTTTACCAAATCATCAAGAAACAGATGAGAAACTATCAACTTACGCAACGGGAAGCCCTGGAGAGACTAAACAGAGCACGGCGGTTAAATCTTTCTTAGAGAAACACCCAAAATCTCAAAAGTGCTTGTTGATCTTTGTGCTTTTAGGGACATGTATGGCTATTGGTGATAGTGTCCTCACTCCAACAATCTCAGGTGAATTCTCTGCGATGAAAACTTAGGGCACAAGTCTTCTTCTTTTAGATTCAGTATCAGTTCTTAACACTTTTGTTTCTTGCAGTCCTTTCTGCTGTTTCTGGAGTCAAGCTCAAGATTCCTGAACTTCACGAGAGTATGTCTGAGTCTGTTTAGCTTACCTTGACGATATACACATATACCAAAAGCTAATGTCTAGTTTTGTCTATTTTGTTCTTGATTCCAGATTACGTTGTCATCATCTCTTGTATTATCTTGGTGGCGATATTCTCAGTGCAGCGTTATGGTACGCATAGAGTCGCCTTCATTTTCGCTCCAATCTCCACTGCTTGGCTTCTCTCGATCAGCAGCATTGGAGTCTACAACACAATCAAATGGAACCCTCATATAGTCTCTGCCCTTTCACCGGTTTACATGTATAAGTTCCTTAGAAGCACTGGCCTAGAAGGGTGGGTTTCACTTGGTGGAGTTGTGCTTTCAATCACCGGTAAGAAACTTAGCTAATCTATCTTATTAAAATTATATGAAACTACTCTTGTTATTACGAAATAAAATAATTTAAAAAATTCTCTAAAAGATTGCATTTTCATAAAATCTTTAAATATTTTTTTATTTGATTTAAATGTATTTCTACTATACTAAATTTTTTATACTTTTTAAATAATGGAATGTTTTCGTCATAATTATAATCTAGTTAAACTATTATGACATCATCATAGATTATATTCCTCATTCTTCTGTTGTGTTTATTCTTCTTAGGAGTTGAGACCATGTTTGCTGACTTAGGTCACTTCTCTTCCTTGTCCATAAAGGTAAGACCCTTAACTACATAAGATATGGTTTCAAATGAAAAGCTTCCTCTTTTAGTAACACAAGTTGAAATCAGGTGGCTTTCTCGTTCTTTGTATACCCATGTTTGATTCTTGCATACATGGGTGAGGCTGCATTTCTCTCTAAACACCACGAAGACATCCAGAGAAGCTTCTACAAGGCGATACCCGGTAAAAAAACAAAACAAAACGGTTTAGTGTCTGATCATAGTCATTAGTTGATAACCCGCAAGTTATGTTTTGCAGAGCCTGTATTCTGGCCAGTGTTCATCATAGCTACATTTGCAGCTGTGATCGGAAGCCAAGCTGTCATATCCGCAACGTTTTCAATCATAAGTCAATGTTGTGCCCTTGATTGCTTTCCTAGGGTCAAAATCATCCACACTTCAAGCAAAATCCATGGACAAATCTACATCCCCGAAGTAAACTGGATGCTAATGTGCCTTTGCTTGGCGGTCACGGTAGGGTTAAGAGACACTAACATGATCGGTCACGCATACGGTAATAAAGATCTTCATCATCATCATTAACATAAAACTTCGTATAACCTTTTATTTTAATAAATAATCTCTATTGTTTCTTCAGGACTTGCTGTGACATCCGTGATGCTTGTAACCACATGTTTGATGACTTTAGTAATGACAATCGTATGGAAACAGAGAATCATCACAGTTCTTGCTTTCTTGCTCTGTTTCGGTTCCATAGAGCTTCTCTACTTCTCCTCATGCGTCTACAAAATACCTGAAGGAGGATGGATCCCTATCCTCCTCTCCTTGACATTCATGGCTGTGATGTACATCTGGAACTACGGAACGACTAAGAAACACGAGTTCGACGTCGAGAACAAGGTCTCGATCGACCGGATCATCGCCTTAGGACCGAGTATCGGGATGGTGAGAGTTCCAGGGATCGGTTTGGTCTATACTAATCTAGTGACAGGAGTTCCCGCCGTGTTCGGACACTTCGTGACGAACCTGCCTGCCTTTCACAGGATTCTCGTCTTCGTATGCGTGAAGTCGGTTCAGGTTCCGTACGTTGGAGAAGAAGAGAGGTTTGTGATAAGCAGAGTGGGTCCGAAAGAGTATGGGATGTTTAGGAGTGTGGTTAGGTATGGATACAGAGATGTTCCTAGGGAGATGTATGATTTCGAGAGCCGGTTAGTGTCTGCTATTGTGGAGTTCGTTGAGACCGAACCGGGAGGTGAAGAAGGGTCTGAGTTGAGGAGGAGGAAGGAAGAGATTTTGGAGATAATGGAAGCGAAAGAAGCGGGAGTAGCGTATATATTGGGGCAGTCTTACGCAAAGGCGAAGCAGTCTTCTTCCGTGGTGAAGAAGTTAGCGGTGAATGTTGTGTTTGCGTTCATGAGCACGAATTGCAGAGGAACGGATGTTGTGCTTAATGTTCCTCATACTTCTCTGCTTGAAGTTGGGATGGTTTATTATGTTTAGAAGAGAGAAAGGTGTTTAGGTTTAACAGAAAGAAAGAAGAAGATTAGTACAGTACAGTGTAGTAGAGAGGTAAGAGAGATCTAACAGAGAAGTTAGGGTGTTGCATTTGCTAGTGTTTAATGTGAATATACTTACGAGTAATGAATGAAGTCTACGAAATGATATTTTGTGAATTGTGATAGTTATCTAAAGAACTGAGATTTGATCCAAAAAAAAAAATTCTAAAGAACGGAGAAAAAAGTGAAATAGATTATTATATCATAAAGTTATAAAATAAATAGATTCAAGATGATACTCGTGTAGTATCATCAAGTGCTTTTAGCATTGACTGTAGATTTCACACGGTGCAATCCCTCCCCAGCATGCCTATACCCATGGCTGATACAGTTGCTGGCTTTATGGGCGGGAAAAATTTATGTATTTGGACTTGTTAAAGGTTTTGAAGAGTTGTTGGCTGAGGTAAGACATCCACATTGGTCAGAGAGTGTGCCTTTCGGTCGGAATCTGGCTTTGTATTTTTGTAAAAGAGAAGGAGTGAGTAGTAGAAAAAGGAGAAGATTCGGTGTGCGGAGATTTCGCTAGAAAGACGTCATGGAGGGGAAGTTTGGGGTAAAACTTGAGTGGTGCCATCCCGTTATGGTTGCTGAGAATTTTGACTTTTTACCATATCTGTAGGTGTTGTGGTTTGATCATATCAAACTTTGATGCATGAACTCTCTCTCTCTTTTGTATATATAATTTGTTTTTTCTTTTTATTACCCACATTGTTTCTTTTTCTTCTTTTTGGTTTCTGATATCTTCTTTCATTGCTATTCAGGAGAAATAATTTTATTTATTTTTTAGTTTGTTCTCTTTAATAGTAGGATCAATCTAACGAAGGAAGCATCTCGTATGTTAGTGGTTGCGATAGTAACCAAAGTGAACTGAAATGTCCAGTTCTCAAGGAAAGCTATAGTGCTAGACAATCTCTAGGAGTCCAGGACTATTGTATCGGATACAGTAGATCAGACATAACATGGTCTCCATGTGGATAACATGTACGAAAGTCATTGCTTTAGCTCAAGCCAATTAATTTGACGGTATATACGTCTACATTTCACTTGGATGAGACAAGCCGTTACTATATACCTTCTCATACCCTAATCTCATCAAAATTACATATAAAATGAACCAGTTTAAAGTGATGTAATATGTCTTAAAAGAACAAAAATCAAGATGATATTAATATCAACTGATTTATTTTGAGACATTTTCTGTAACATTAAATATTCGTATCCATGTATTATAAGAAAATTAAGAATAAACACGTTTGTGCTATTTACAGCATTGCGAGATTAAGAAATACTATAAATTTGTGGTTAAAGTTAAATTTATATGACTACATTTCAATATGTTAAATATTAAATAAATTCAATGATAAGTATTATAAATAAATAATTGTAGAACAAAAGTAAATTTAAAATAAACCAATTGTTTAGAAATGGCTAGAACTGTGAACTTGTAAGTCTCAAAATATGTCTATAATTTCTTTTTCAAAATATTCTACATTTTTTTCCAAAAATTAAAATTTTTGTAATTTTATTTTCTAATCAAGTATATATAACGATTAATATTTTAATTGTTACATATAATTTGAATTAAATCATATAATTTTTATTATATGTATGTTTAAAAAGCAATATAAATGTTTTAAACATGTATAATAAAAAGTCATAACTGATAATACGCAAATGGGGCTACAACAAACACAGAAATATAAAAGTGATATATATTATTTTTATACAGAGATGCATGTGATTTTATGCAATGCTCCAAGAGAAATACATGTTTGAGAACTCTTTCTTTGAATCAATAATAAGTCATCTAATAGTTTCAAAAATATTCCACACATAATGAATAAACCATTACATATACAGATTTAGCAAAATTACAAATATAAATTTTAATTATGTTACATTTTAAATACTAAAATTTTAAAAGATAAAAGTATACACAAGTTAACTTTTGAAAATAAATTTAATGGATATATATATATATATATATATATATATATATCTATATTAATTTGATTAAGCTTTAGATAGTATTTTAGTGAGATCTTTTTACTTGTCTCAGTTCTTTTTTTTTTTTTTTGCTAGTTTGTATTTTTTATTGGCTTCTTGGGTAGGGAGATGCCAAGTTTATTTAGGGTTTTGGGCTTTCTTCCTCTTTATTAGCGTTTCATGCTCTTCCCCTCTTAGATTAGCTTGATTGTTGAGTCTCCGAAAAGTATGGCAGCCAGGAAGCAATTACCGGAACCACCGTCTCTGATTACGTCACTTCCCCAAGACGTCATCGTTGACATATTAGCGCGTGTATCAAGATTCGACTATCCAGCACTCTCCCTAGTTTGCAAGCACTTCCGATCAATAGTTACGTCTCCCGAGATATTCACAAGACGATCCTTGTTGGGATGCACCGAGCACTGTCTCTATGTTGTCCTCTCTAACATGGACGAAACTTACAGTAACCATTGTTATATTCTCTGCCAGAAATCCCACGGCGAACGCCGCTTGGTCCATATCCCGTCGGTTCCTGCAATTCATACATATTTTAGCTATACAACAATAGGATACGTAGCAGTTGGATCGAGGATATACGTGTTTGGTCGGAGTACCACGGACCGTATGATGTCTTTAAGCATTGACTGTGTATCTCACACCGTGCAACCCCTCCCTAGTATGCCTGTAACCATGTCTAATACAGTGGCTGACATCATCGAGGGGAGAATCTACTTAATTGGATATCACAATCTCTACGACTGGGAGAGGAAGATGGTGGTGTTCAATACAGAAACACAAATGTGGGAGCCTGAGATGATATGGCTAGACAACTCTGGTCGTTATATATACAATAATAGTTGTGTGGTGATGGCTGACAAGATATACACGAGGGATTATGCTAACAGCTTTTTCTACGATCCAAAGGAGAATAAATGGGAAATGGACGAGATGCTGAATCTTAAGGGGTGGCAAAATGCGTGTGTCGTTGATGACGTATTGTACTACGTAGACTATTATAAGAAAGAGTTAAGAGCATATGATCGAAAGCATAGCTGTTGGCAAGTGGTGAAAGGTTTGGAAGCATTGTTGCTTGACACGACAAGATACCGAGTAGAGGTGTGGTCGCCAAAGACGGTTAGTTACGATGGGAAACTGGCTTTGTTTTTCCATTCTCTAAGACGACGCGAAGAAAAACTCCGTGAAATTTGGTGTGCGGAGATTTTGCTGGAAACACGCCAAGGAGGGGAGATTTGGGGTAAAGTTGAGTGGTGCGAGAGTCTCGCGACTGGAAATTTTCGCTTTATGAAAGCTCTTGATGTTGTTGTTTGATACGTCAACTCTCCTTCATATGATAAACTTGTGCTTTTTTTTTTCTTTTTAATAAAATTGTGCTTGTCCTGCTCACTTTAATGACTATAATGAGTTTTCTTTTCATCATTACTATATGATCATCTTCTTGATTTAGATGAACACAGGCGTACTTGCGAATCCACAATGTTTAGAATGACGAAGCAAAAGAATCAAACTAAAAAAAATCTTAGTGTCCAAAACGGTAACTTGTCACAAAGATGGTAAAGTGTGGGTAAAGAACTAAAAATCAGTCATCAGCCACAAATGTCCCAAAGAAAACGGTGTTCAAAAGGTAATGCCCAAGGAAGTGTGGGACTGCCGATCTGTATGACAAGTTGACATAAGTGAGAACTTCATTCAAAAAAAGTGTCTGCTCATCCATTCTTTTGAATTCGAACTTTTTTAAAAATCTTGTTTGAAATCCATTTTTTTTTTAAACTATTTTTAATTTTCTTCAAAAAAAAAATCTTTAATCGCACCAACTCCAAAACATATCTCTCAAATCAAAACTCTAGGTATAAATTAATTATCTATTTAATGAAATATTTTGGTCATTTTTTTTTCTAACCAATTTTGGTCATTTTAAACTTATGTGCTTTACTTTTGATTTAAAAAAAAAATAGCGTCATAAATTTACATGTTTTGGTGCTTAACTTATTACAATAGTGGACATATCTTATTAAGCCGGACTACTTGAGCTAGAAGGGAACTAGGGTTTTGGGCCTTTTTCTCTCTATTTATTAGGGTTTTGTGTTTCTTTTCTTGAGATGTCTTCCAAAACTATGGCGAAGGAGAAGCAATCCTCGGAACTACCGTCTCTAATTACGTCACTTCCTCAAGACATCATCGTTGACATATTATCGCGTATATCGAGATTCGAATATCCAATACTCTCCCTAGTATGCAAGCACTTCTGGTCAACAGTAACGTCGCCTGAGATATTCGCAAGACGATCCTTGTCGAGACGCACGGAACACTGTCTCTATGTTGTTCTATGTTGTCAGAAGAAGACTCGGAACCAAAAGTGTATTTATATTCTCCGTGAGAAGAAAACCAACGGCGATAGCCCTAATTTGGTCTTGATCCCGTCGCTTCCTCCTGTGCCTATGTATGTAAACTTCGTGGCAGTGGGATCGAAGATATATGCGTTTGGTCGGAGGAGCGATTACGAAAAAAAAACGTTAAGCGTTGACTGTGGATCTCACACCGTGCAGCCCTTCCCTAGTATGCCTGTACACGTGAACCGTATAGTGACTGGCATCATAGAGGAGAGAATCTACGGAGTTGGATGTCGCTTTTCGAAGGACTGGGAGAGGGTGATGGTGGTGTTCGATACAAAGACACAAACGTGGGAGCCTGGGATGGTATCAGTAGAGAAGGAGGGTATTATGAATGGTTGTGAGGTGATGGTTGGTAAGATGTACACGAGGAATCATGCTAACAGCTTTGTTTACGATCCAAAGGAGAGTAAATGGGAAAAGGAAGAGATGCTGAATCTACACGTGTGGGAAAATGCGTGTGTTGTACTACTTGGATTGTAATGAGAAAGAGTTAAGAGCATACAATGGAAAGCAGAGGTGTTGGCAAGTGTTGAAAGGTTTGGAAGCATTGTTGCGTGAGACGAGAAGAATGAAAGAGTGGTCGCAGACTGTGAATTACGATGGGAAACTAGCTTTGTTTTAGAGTATTTGCACTCTACACATAAGCTTTATATGGTAATTAGGTATATACACAATTTACGTTTCCAAGGCATGTGTCAGCACACAATTTATATTTCCAACGCATGTGTCAGCCGATTCAATTATCCTCTTACCCTCATTCCCTTTTGAAACCGAGCAAATACTCTTCTTGCTATAAAAATAATATTTCTGTATAAATCAAAGTCAATTTTTCTCAACCAATGTTTTTTTCCTTGAAAAAACTTTTCTCGACCAATGTTTTTATAGCTAAAGACTGGTATGAGTTTGATACAGTATTTCTCTTGCATAACTAAATCGATTCTCATCCCCTTCCAATAGTTTCCATAGCTTATCTCCTCCTTATTTTTTCTCGTTAGATCAAAATGGAAAATACCGTTCCGGCTCAGTCGTGAGTTCCAAACTCAACAACGAAGACTTGCTAAGCGATGGACCACCTTGAAGATTCGAATCGTGGACTGATTACAACCCCAAACATTTATTCTTCAAATGCGACGTCCATGGCTTCTCAGCCTAAGCTGATCTAGAGGATTCTTGATTGTGGCAAAAGATCAGTCTGCTAGATCAGGAAACGTAAGATCTATGTAAGGCGTTGAAACAGCAACCAGATTTACGAGGCTAGGATTCTGAGGCTACTTCCGATATGCATCAATCTAAGGGGAAAATTGGAGAGGTTAAAAAAATCCAGGATGTGAAAGCAATGAAGTCGTACGAGTGATAAAAACTGCTACAGAGAATTAAACTTTCCAACTTTGTAGTGTTTAAGCTATCTTGAATTATATTTGGCTATCCAAACAAAATAATAACAGCTATTATTGTTTTAGCCGGATGATTTGACCATCTTCAATTATATTTAGCTGTCCAGATACCAGTTAATTGGTAACTATATTATTTAGATGACCAATTAAAGATTTAGCCAGTTTTACAGAAAATTGAACGGTCAAACTCCGTAGTGTTGAAGCTATCTTGACTTAAAGTTAGCTCTCCAAACAAATTAATAACGGTTATTTCTGTTCTTTAGCCAGATGATTTGACCATCTTCAATTATATTTAGCTGTCCAGATACCAGTTAACTGGTAACTATATTATTTAGATGACCAATTAATGATATAGCCAGTTTTACAGAAAATTGAACTGTCAAACTCGGTAGTGTTGAAGCTATCTTGACTTAAAGTTAGCTCTCTAAACAAATTAATAACGGTTATTTCTGTTCTTTAGCCAGATGATTAATAATTTGTACATCTGAAATTGGAATTCGCTGAAATATATATGTTACATAACGTCACAAATGCAAAAGCAAACTGGTTTTTAGAAGTGAGATCTTTTTATTTAGAATAACAAAGTTATGCAACCGGTTTGTTAATATACTTTTAGGGTTCACTCTCACAAATTTACAGTAATACTTAAACTTCCTAGAGAACCGAAAAAATACAAAAATCTTTAAAATTCTATATCTTATCTGAGTAAATCTTAGTTACAATTATTTTGGTACGACACAAACGAAAGAACAATGGGAAAGTCAATATCCAGGGGTACCTCAGATCTCTAGAGACACAAAGAATTATAAGAACAACTTTTCTTATTAGCTTTAGAAACTACTCAAAACTAAAGCTCTTAATGTTTTTCTCTTAGATCTTATGGAACACCTCTCCATTAGGTCTATATTTATATGAAAGACAATTCCATTTAACATGTGGGATATGGAAAACACAAACCTAATCTAATAGAAAACTTCCTTTTCCTATTTCTAGATTTTCTGTTTGTGTTTATCCTTAACATATTAAACATCTAATAATATGTTAAGTTTCCACAAGCTTGGAATTATCCAACATTCACCCCCTTAATTCCAACTTGAATTAGGGAGATCAATCTCTTGAACTCCAATTAAGCTCTTCATTTGCTTGAACTTAATCCTTGCTAATGGCTTGGTAAGGATGTCGGCCTTCTGCTCAACACCCGGCACATGCTCCACCTCGATTTGTCCATTTTCCACACACTCACGAATGAAGTGATACTTCTTGAGTACATGCTTACTCCTTCCATGGAAAACTGGATTCTTCGTTAGAGCAATGGCTGATTTGTTGTCGATCCTAAGCATGACCCTCTTGTCTTCTTCGCCTAGTATCTCACTCAACAAATCCTTGATCCATATAGCTTGCTTCGCTGCTTCGTTGCCGCCATGAACTCGCCAAGATGATAAAATGCAACCGCTCTGCTGCTTCGCGATGTCCAAGTGATCAGCGATGAACCATAATAGAATGCATGTCCCGATGTGCTCCTCTCATCATCGAGATCAATGTTGTGACTGCTGTCACTATAACCAACGACACTCCTTGACCCATCTCTCTTGAAGAACAGACCGAAGTTTGTTGTTCCTTTGACATACCGTAGTATGTGCTTGATGGCTTGTCCATGAGAGTCTCTGATTGTGCATGTATCGCTAAGAACGCCCACTGCAACACGTCCGTCGGTGTGAAGCGATACCTCAAACATCCTATGATTCTTCAGCGCCGTAGCATCTATCTCTTGTTCATCTTCATCCTTTGAGATCTTCGTTCGATTCCATTGGAACTTGAGTCGCTACACGCCTCCATCTTTGTGTCACGCAGATTCCTCGAGCATACTTTTCTTGCTTTATTCTGATTCCGTCGCTCCTTGAATCACCTCTATGCCAAGGTAATACATTAGCTTA
Source organism: Brassica carinata (assembly GCA_016771965.1). Taxonomy (NCBI): domain Eukaryota; kingdom Viridiplantae; phylum Streptophyta; class Magnoliopsida; order Brassicales; family Brassicaceae; genus Brassica; species Brassica carinata. The sequence goes on along the minus strand of CM028687.1, from coordinate 59,351,482 downwards.
CCTATATCTGACATCTCGAACTTCTTTGACATCTCCTCCTTGAAACGCTTAATCACCTTAAGAGAAGTTCCTGTCACAAATAGATCATCAACGATATGGCAATGATCAAGACGCTCCACCTTCAGTCTTGCGTACACCGATGGTTCCTTCGCACTTCTCAAATCTCATCCGCTTTAACCTGATCGAAGTTTCAAATTCCATGCTCGCGCTGGCGAACCCATACAAAGCCTTGTGTAACACATAAACTCGATCCTCTTCTCCTTTCTTCTCGAAACCTTCGGGTTGAGTTACATACACTAACTCCTTTAGATCTCCATTCAAGAAAGCGGTCTTCACGTCCATGTGATGTATCTCCCAACCATTGGTCGCAGCAAGAGCTATTAGAGCCTGATAGTTTCGAGACGCCACGGGTGCAAACACTTCATCGAAATCTATTCCTTGTCTTTGAACATAGCCTTTTGCCACAAGTCTCGCCTTATACTTGCTCACTGTACCATCCGCCTTTCTCTTTATCTTGTAGATCCACTTTAACCCTATAGGTTTCACACCAGCCGGTCTATCCACAAGCTCCCATGTCTTGTTTCTTGTGATAGATTCTAACTCGCCACCATAGCTTCAACCCATTCTCTTACGCGGTGCAGCCTCAAAGTAGTTCTCTGGCTCGCCATCTACCGTGAGCAACAACATTGCACTTTCTTGATCTGCAATTAACACATAATCATCGAGATATCTTGGTTTTGTTATGGCTCGGCCGTGTTCAGTCACCAACGGTTGCACTTCACCGTCTTGGTTATCATTGTGATCAGTATCTTCTTCTTCTTCCTCATCTTGGTCAATAGCTTCCTGTTCATGATCATCACCTTGATCATTACCTTCTTCTATCTCACCCTCATGTGGAAGTTTAAGCATACTTGTTCACAATCCGCTTGGTTTGTTGTAGGCGACCAATCCCAAGCTTTCTTCTTCAAAATCACGTCTCTACTCACCATCACACTCCCTGTGACTGGATCATGAGTCTATATGCTTTGGAACCCGCTCAGTTCCAAGATTGACCACGACTTCGATCTCTCATCCAACTTCTTCGGATGAGTGACGATATCTTCGCATGTGCTACACAACCAATATCCTCAAGTGCTCGATATTTGGTTTCCGCGGTGAGGCACTCATATGGCGCCTGATTCTTCAAGGCTTTTGTAGGAACTCTGTTGATGAGGTAAGTTGAATGTCGAACAGCTTCTCCCCACAAATAGTTCGGCATCTTCATTGCCTTCAGCATACTTCTTGTCATTCCCATCAAAGTTCGGTTTCTCCTCTCCACAACACCGTTTTGCTGAGGTGTGTAAGGCGCGGTGAGATGCCTTTTCACTCCATTCTCTTCACATAACAGATTGAACTCAGCTGAGGTAAACTCTCCTCCTCTATCGGTGCGAAGGTTTTAATGGACGACTCGCTCGCTTTCTACACTCTCCTTAAACCTTTTGAATCGATCGAAAGCCTCACTTTTCTCCTTCATAAGTATAATCCACATATACCTGGAGAAATCATCAATCAAGACAAAGACATACTTATTATTGCCCGGCGTTGGTGGTGTGATTGGTCCACACAAATCTCCATGCAATAACTCCAATGGCTTTGTCGCACGAAACATGGCTTTGGTCGGGAATGAATGTCTAATCTGCTTCCCTGCTAGACATGCGTCACACACGCTCTCTTCGTGTGTTACACTCGGCATTCCTGTGACCATCTCCTTTCTTACCATGTTGTTCATCACTCCAAAACTTATATGTCCCAGTCGAGCATGCCACCTCCATGTAGCATCTTCATCTCTCGACATGTAAGCATTCCGGTAGCTAATCTCCATAGGGGTCTTGTAGAGGCGGTTTGGAGATTCAGACACGCATAAGCAACCTTCCATGCGAATCTGTGAGAGTCAAATAGTCATCCTTCATGTTAACCTCACATCCGCTTTTCGTTGCTTGACCAAGACTCAATATGTTGTGCTTTAGGTCGGTATGTAGTAGATGTCTTTGAGTGCCTTCTTCTCTCCAGCTTTGCACACAAAAGTAATCACACCCTTTCCAACGATATCAACACACGATCCATTACCAAACTTCACCTTTCCTTTGGTGTTCGACTCAAACTCAAAAGAACTCCTTGTTTCCGCCATGTGATTGCTCGCTCCATTATCCAAATACCAAACACTTGCACCGCCTTTGTTGATATCAAGATTCTTCTGAATCACCTTGTCTTCATTCAAGAACACCACCTCGTACATAGAGTGCATCAGCCGGTGACTCGTTGATGTTGATTTCTTGATTCTTCACCGACTTCTCGACAGGAAGTTGCATAGTGACCCGCTTGTCACATCTCCAACATATCACCTTTGATCGATCCTTCTTCGAAGTTTTTCGCCGGTGTGTGACACATCGCTTTGACTGTGTGACCTACCACGACCTCTGCCTCTGCACTCGTCCTCTACCTCTACCACGGAAGTTCTCATAGCCCCTCGACTATGCTGGTCGTTGTTGGCAAACATAAGCTTCCCTTGGTCCTCTTTCTGAGTTCTTGCTCCCACGCCTCGAATGCCTTGAGCCTTCCAACTATATCCTCAAAACCCGTGAATTGAGGTCAGGAGCTGTTCAAGCGACGCCACGATATGGATATACTTGTCTTCCGGAAGACCCTTCAAGAACTTCTTAACCATCATGGATTCTTCTATGTTTCCACCCAACGAGGCTGCTTTAGGCCGCTTTGGACGATAGGCCTGATATCTTCCCCGCGAAGTCATCAACCGAATCCTTATCATCCATGCTCAACCTATCAAACTCCGCCATCAACGCCTGAAGTCTCGCTTCCCTTACACGATCAGCCCCAATGTGTCGCGGACTTGATGGCGCCCCGGATCTCTTTGATGCGGTATGATCTCCCACCGGAGAATCAACGCCGGGAACAGATTGAAACAAAAGAGCTATCGCAACATCGTTCTTCTTTTGATCATCTGAACCAGGTTCGATCGTGTCCCACACTTCATGAACGCGAAGTAGAACCTTCATCCTCATCGACCAAACTGTATAGTTTGTCGATGACAACATAGGACATTGGATGGATGTCGATCTAAAGTCCTTCGTGCGTGGAGCCCTAGTCACGTCCGCCATCTTGCTCGCGTGATCTCTTGTTCACAAGCACCAAGATCGAAGCTTCAACTTAAGGTTAGATCGAGTCTCCAACCTGAGAGCTCTGATACCAATTCAGATCTCTAGAGACACAAAGAATTATAAGAACAACTTTTCTTATTAGTTTTAGAAACTACTCAAAACTAAAGCTCTCAATGTTTCTCTCTTAGATCTTATGGGACACCTCTCCATTAGGTCTATATTTATATGAAAGACAATTCCCTTTAACATGTGGGATATGAAAAACACAAACCTAATCTAATAGAAAACTTCCTTTTCCTATTTCTAGATTTTCTGTTTATGTTTATCCTTAACATATTAAACATCTAATAATATGTTAAGTTTCCACAAACTTGGAATTATCCAACAGTACCATCGTCATTTTGCCTTGTTCTAATCCAACACGTGGTCCAAGTTTCACCGTTGTAGGTAGATTGTTAATTTCATCATTTTTTTGGTTTTTAAGCCAATTCACTCTTTGTTTTATCCTAAGGGATACGGTGAAATTTGGTGTGCGGAGATTTCGCTGGAAACACGTCAAAGAGGGGAGATTTGGGGTACTGTTGAGTGGTGCCGTCATCTCGTGACTGCCCAATCTTTCTTTTTGAAAGCTCTAGATGTTGTTGTCTGATATATACCACACACCTCTCCTTCGTATATTAAACTTGCGCTTCGTTTTCTTTTTGGTACAATGCTTCACCTTATTGCCTGGATGAGTTTTCTTCTTGTCTTTGAGAATCCACAATGTTTACAATGACAAAATAAAAGGGAAGCAAACTGAGCATCTCATTGTCCAAAGGGTAACATGTTAAAAGGAGTTGAAGCAGGTGTTAGGCATTCTATACATATCTAGGATTTGTTTGGATTCAATAGTTTTACATTTTTGTTATGGTTCTTCAGTTTTACTTAATCAAGTAGATATATTATATGTATGGAGAGAAACCAAAACTCAAGTTTTGATAAGAAACCCTTTTTTTTTTTTTACGTTTCCGGTTCATTCACAAGAAAAACCACCTACAAATTCAGAAAATATATGTAGGGGAGAGACAGAAAAATCTCAAAAGAAAAAAAAAATAGGAGAGATGATAATGGCTGATTTGAAGTAGTTAAGAATACTTTGGGACATTTTGATCGTAATTGACTTTTTTTTAAAAAAAAAAAACTAGATAATTATGATATACTAAATTATGAGAAATATTACAAAAGGTTAAATTCGGTTTGTTTTGTTTGGGTCTATAAAAACACCATATGATTATTACATACTGTGGAACTATATCAAACCATACTATCCCAGCTAGAAGTAAACTAGGGTTTTGGGGTTTTTCTGTTTAAATTAGTATTTCTCTTAGATTGGTTGTGCTCTTCTCCTTTCTAGAGATGTCTTCCGAAAAAGTTATGGCAAAGGAGGAGCAATCGTCTCTGATTACTTCACTTCCCCAAGACGTCATCCTCGACATATTAGCGCGTGTATCTATATTCGACTATCCAACACTCTCCCTAGTTTGCAAGCACTTCCGGTCAATAGTTACGTCCCCCGAGATATTCACAAGACGTTCCTTGTTGGGATGCACGGAGCACTGCCTATATGTTTTCCTCGTTAATACAGACGAAACTGAATCGAGTAAGCGTTTAAATATTCTCTGTCTGAAAGCCAACGGCAGCATACGTAGATCCGTTCTTATCCGGTTGATTGCTGATATGCGTAAATATCTAAGCTATGCAGCAATGGGATGTGTAGCAATTGGATCGAGGATATATGTGTTTGGTCGGAGTGACAAGCACCGTATGATTACATCAAGCATTGATTGTGCAACTCACACCGTTCAACCCCTCCCTAATGTGCGTGTACTCATGTCTCCAAGAATGGCTGACATAATCGAAGGGAGAATCTACGTAACTGGATATGATAATGACTGGAATACGGTGATGGTGGTGTTCAATACAGAAACACAAAAGTGGGAGCCTGGGACGATATCAGTAGACAAGGAGGTAAATATTTGCACTAATTGTTGTGTGGTGATGGCTGATAAGATGTACACGAGGAATCATGCTAACAGCTTTGTTTACGATCCAAAAGAGAGTAAATGGGAAAAGGACGAGACGCTGAATCTTCACAGGTGGGCAAATGCGTGCGTTGTTGATGATGTTCTGTACTACTTCGATTGTCAACCTTATAAGAAAGTGTTAAGAGCATATGATGGAAAGAAGAGGTGTTGGCGAGTGGTGAAAGGTTTGGAAGAATTGTTGCCTGAGACGACAAGTTCAATGCGGTCATATGTTGTGGATCACGGAGGGAAACTCGCTTTGTTTTTCCCCAAACGAAATGAAATTCGTTGTGCTGAGATATCGCTGGAGACACGCCAAGGAGGGAAGATTTGGGGTACAGTTGAGTGGTGCGAGCGTCTCGTGACTGGAAAATTTTTCTTTATGAAAGCTCTAAATGTTGTTGTTTGATACCACAACTCTCCTTCATATAATAAACTTGTGCTTTGTTTTCTTATTATTATATACTAAATCTCTATGAACAGTATAAATTTTAGAATCAACAATGTTTAGTTGTTTGGATCCCAATGGTTTAACAGTTTGGTTGTGGTTTTAGTTTTATGTATGGAGAAGAATAAACATACATGTTTAAGAAACATGGCTGACGTGTGGGGGTAAAACCACACCAGGAACTGTAACATTTTAAAACGAAACAGAAGTAGAATGGGTCTGTCTCTCTATCCCCAAGTGAACATCAGTCATCAGAAAAGTTCCACAAAACACACACACAAAGAGTTTCATCTTCTTTTTTTTCCTTTTAGATAAATTCTCACCTGAAGTAGATGGAGACGAGAGGAATATCGACGTCATTGTCATCTTCATCCTCACAAGCCACCACTACATCAAGATGGTGGCGGTAAGGAGGCAACTCCACTTTAGCTATATCCCTAGCCAGATCAACAACCTTCTTGTCCATCCTCTCCTTGTGCCTCGGGAACATACTGTTGAACAGAAGACAGCTTCCACAAGATATGCTGTACGCGCTAAGCCCTTTCTCCTCCAGCCACTGCAACACCTCGCGCAGCGTCGGGTTTCCTTTTAGAACCCATCTGTCCCAAACGGTCCAAGCCGTGTCGCGGTGCTTCACCACCTTTGCCGGAACAGGTTCAGCCATGGAGAAGAGTGGAAGCGCCAGGTTGGCAAATGTATTTCTGTAGGCTTCCACTTTGTGTCCTCCGTCAAGGACCTTGTACAGCTCGAGGCAGACCAGACCGGTGGCCATCGCTGTTGAGGTCGCAATGGCTGGGATGATTCTCCCTGCGATGAACTTTGCTTTCAGCTTGTCTACTTCAGGTATGCTGTAGTTCCTCGCCCTCATGTTGGCTAGACCCGCTATCACGTCCATGTGATAGTTTGTATCATCGTCCTACACAACACATCACAATGGTTAACACGATTTCTTGGCCAAGAACATTTTGACATGTTAATTTCGATAGAAATTACATTTCAAGAGTCAAATCATTGAGAGAATATTTACCTTTTCGAACTGAATTGGTTTCATCATGAAATCTGGAGACAAGTGATGCCTACACTGCTCAAGCTTAGCAATGAGGTCGTGGATGACTGCAGCATCGTCCACCGAAGCAGTGGTAAGAGTGGTGGCTTTCTCATCAGTTACAATTTTTGCATCTTTCCTTGGCTCAAAGTCTGGGACTATCACTCTGTCGATCGCTTCAGCTGCTTCCTTTGGGTTTTTGGTCCACTCAGGCACAGGGATCCCAAATGTTTCTGCTCTTAAAATAGCAGTCGCCGTGATGAAGTTAAGGAGGCTTGGGTCGGAAGATGAGTACTGGAGAGGACGTGGAAATCTTTTTGGAGCAGACCAGAATGGAGCTCCGGTACTTGTCGCAGCATCTTCAGGAAATGTGTATATCAATTGCTTCACTCGGTTAACAAAGTAATCCTCAAACCTTGTCACATAAAATAAACATACATTAACGAGACTCCACAAAGGCCTGATTACTGCACACGTTAAAAGCACAAAAATAAACTACCGAAGCACTTAAGTAACATACCAAACACTCTTTCTTTCCATCATTACCACTAGACTACTCTAAACTAAGTACGACTAGTACTAATTAAGAGTGTCAGTACCTGAGTCGAGCCCAGGTTAAGCAGTCTTGGAAGTCCTCACACTTCTCCTTTTCAAGGCACTCAACAATCCTCTCCAATGTGTCCCTTGCCTGAGCATCGCCAGCACTCATCATTGAGTTAGTGTACTCAACCGGGCTAGAGAGATATGCATTCACTTCAGCGGGAGTCTTCTCAAGCAGACCCTCAAACTCAGAGCGAGCCCAAGTTAAACAGTGATCAATGTTATGCGGAAACGAGTGCACGGTACACATGGGGGCCTGTTTCTCTGGTGGGTCCCTTGAGGCACCGTAATTTTCAGTTAGATGTGGAATAACCATCTGTGTGTTGCACTTTGCACCAAGAGTCCCAGATTCAAGGAGAGGCTTCTGGAAATACAAGCACCTAGAATCAACATAGAGCCTGGCATTGACATTATCCAGTGCATTGACGACAACAGTTAAGTTCTCCCAGAAGGCATCATCAAATACATTCTCAGTCTCAGCGCCAACACGGTTTTGCAAGGCCTCAATGTTCAACTTTGGATTTATATCTGCAGCAGCGGAAGCAGCCACTGTGGATTTTGCCTGTCCGATGTTCCAGTCACGGAATAGAAATTGGCGACTGAGGTTACTCTTCTCGATAATATCATCATCTGTCACTGTTAGTTTCCCTTCGCTTCCACATGAAACTCCCATCAGAGCCATATTTTTCAAAAACTCGCAGCCAAGAGCACCAGACCCTACTGTGAAAACTTTAGCATCTTCGAGTTTCTGTTGGAACTTAGCCCCAAATACAGATATTTGGGCATCGTACCGGCTGTTCCTTGGTGCAACATCACTCGAATCCAGAGGTTCGGAGGGGAGTGACTCCACTGAATCAAAGTAGAAAAACTGATAAAGAAAATAAGGAGTTTAACATCAGATTCCATTATGAACGAGAAACAATATTCATGTGTCAAAAATAGAGTAAGCATTAATTGTACTTACGAAATAAACACTAGAAAAGGATTTCTACTCTAGCTTAACGAAACTATTGAGGGTTCCTAGTTCTTTAATTCACACTTCCAAAACTGCTTCTTATGGTTTTGATATATAGGAGAAGGCTTGTGAGAGTCATCCTAGACAGAGAGTGCTTTGAAGATTTTTCAGGTTTTGTTCAATTTTTATTTTTGTCATGTTTTAATTTTTTATTAAAGAGAGCTTTGAGTTTTATTTCTTGTATTCACAGTTGTTAGCATGGCATACACGCATACAAAGACTAAACATGTGTTCCCCAAGTATATGTAAAAGAAACATTACCTGAAAGAGGGGATGGAATTTTCCAGAGCAAGCTTTGACAACTTCCTGACCAACAATACCGCCAAACATTGCAGCCATAGGATTAAGGACAGCCTTGGCTCCAAAGGAGAAGTGTCGTAGAAGCTTATGGTCGACATTCTCCACCTTTAAATCACCCTGCCCAGTATTGATGGATGTGGCAATGGATATAAGCTGCTGAGCGTCCTCTTCTGAACCAGCAACAGGAAATCTGCCAGCTTCAGATATAAACCGATCAAGTGCCTGGAATGCTAAGTGAAGGAGTGGAGGCCTATCAAACTTGGAGAAATCACTAAACAGAAAATCCCCTGGATCTTTAAGAGCTTCCCTCAATGGCTTGAAATTCAGCAACTTCGGCTGTTTCACCTGAGTGACAATACCACCCTTCACATATGTTCCATAGCCCGTGGTGTCCTCTTCGAGGATGAATGAATATGGCCGTGCACTTTTTATCTTCCTTGGCTTCCCATCGTTCAATTCCGTCATACCCTCAACTTCAGAGAAAACGACTAGGTCACCATCTTCAAATTCAAGTCTCTCATCGTCAACACAAGAAATAAATGCCTGGTTCTCATTAGAGATGGAGGCGATGATGCCCGTGTGTGGTTCCTCTCCATCAACATCGAGAACTGCAAATTCAGGCCCAAAATCACAGAAGACGGAGCCAAAAAGACCCCTGACATCAGCCCTGACGAAAGCGATAGGAGGCTGACGGCTGTGGCAGTAATCATTAAACTCGATTGCTTTTTCCAAGCTGATGTCAGAGAAAACAACCACCTGTTTCACAAGAAAGTAGATAAATTAACGTGGAACCAGCCAACAAGAACCATCCATACATAGAAATTGCAAATCAATATTAATAAACAATAGAACCACACTAACACCTAAGAACATGGTAACATAAAACTCACAAGTTCTATATCTAACAATCAAGTTTCAGAGCAGATAGAACCAATGAGTGCCTAAACCGACCTGGAAACCAGAAAGCTGCTCTTTAGTCAAGCTAGTGGTCAAGCTAGAGACAACCACAGCATTGTTAAGATCCTGCAACTTGTGAACAGAAGCATCAGCCCTATTCTTGCCAACATCATCCTCAGAGAAAACAAAGTTGCTAGACAAGTCCCAAAGCTCCACCACGCTCTCATCATGCAGCGTCACAGACTTCACACCAGCAAGGATCAGATTCTTGGCTGAAACAACAAATCCCAAAAAAAAAAAAGCGTCAGTAACAACCTAATCTCGTACGATTTAACATTTTCAGAGAAAGCGCGATACCGATCTCAGCGCCGAGGCCGTGCATCCCGGAGACGAGAACGTCGGAGGCGAAGAGACGCCTCATGGTCTCGCGTCCGTAGACGGCGAGCTGCCTGCTGTGCAGATCTTCGTCGATCTCGTTACGGTTCGAGTTTCCAAAAGCCATAATAACTCTATCGCCGGCTACTGTAACTGACGATCGGAGACGCGGAATCGGTGATAGCGATGCGGCGTTGCTTGATCGGAGCTGAATCGGAAGTGGTGGTGGTTTGATCGGTGTTTTCGTTGGGGGCGACGGATGGTTCAGTAGGTCGGTTGTGAAAGCATATAAGTGATGGAAGAAACCTGTAGAAAAACGTGAGAATTCAAATCTGAGGATAATAGCTAATCTAAGGATTTATTCTTCGTAAGCGAAGAGGTACCTTTGAGAGGACGAGATCTGAATGATTTTTACTGAATGACGAAATTGCCTAAGAATTTTATTTTGGAGACGAAGGGGTTCGGTTGGAATCTTGGAATGTGTAAGCGACGTCGTTTTCTGGGTTAAGGTTTGTTATTTATTTTTTTTCATTCTTCACTGAAGGTTGACCGGGTACGAGGGGGTGTTCACAGTTTCGGTTCGTGTCAGTCAACTCCAATAAATCGTTCCAATATTGTGAACCCGAAACGTGGAAATAGTTGACAATTTCTTCTTTTTTAAAAAAAAGTTGCAATATGTTATCATTATCTTATTTAAATAACTAGATAATCTACTTCTATAAATTAGTATTTTACTATTTTTTAAGTTACAATTGACTTTTTGGAGAAATTTCCTAACTATATTCAAAAAATTCCTATTATTTTATAGAGAGTGTGCTTGATGAGATGAATAATTCTATAAGTTTTGTATTTTGTAACTGTTGTTTCTTATAACTCTGCAAATGGATCAAAAATAACGCAAATGATTAATTTGGGCCCATTTTGCCAAATGCAAAGGTAATCTCACTTCTCACATGTGTTCACATAAAATATGAATTTTGAACACAAACTATACAGAGATATATCTTTGCAATATGTTTCCAAATAAAATTTTGTAGGCGTCGACCTAATTCTGATCCTCTTAACGTTTTGCTAGTTTAAGAATTTTACGTTTGATAAGCTAATATTTTTGGGACTTTGGTAGTAATAGTTTAATTCTGTGGGCTATGTACTGTAAAAGATAGAAAATTTGCTTACCCAATTATGCTTTTAGACTTTTGTTCACCTTCAAACTTCTGTCTTTACTATTTCTAAATAGATACCAACATCTGTCTTAACCAAACATTGAAAATCAGAAAAAATACTCCGTTGATAATTAATGTTGATGCAATCAGATCGAAGTTGTGTTATTCAATTAATTCAAACGTCATTTGAAAAGATCTGTTGATCAACAGGTGTACTTGAAAATGACTGAGGTTTTGTAGCCTAAGTTAGGGATGATTGTGATTTGGTCACTTATTTTATACTGCTTGTTGATTAAATTATATGTTAGCAAATATTTAGATGCATTCTATTTTTAATAGAAGTTGATATCCATTTGGAGGGCAAACAGACACTTCTGGAAACTCTGATGCATACATTTATTGTGGGTGCCTAAAACATTCAAGTTAATAGATTCTCTGAATAAAACTACTCATTGATTGATATGTACGTAAATTGTATGAAAATCATGCCATCAAGCGAATAACTTTATAGAGATTTCTGTGGGCGATGGTCATAGACTAGTCAAATGGATTTTTCATGCATGTCCCCGGCATTTTGGGTTTAAACATTCCTTAGAATCAGATTCACTTTCTAATAGGGGTGGGCATATCGGTTTAGTTCGGTTCGTGTCAGTCAACTCCAATAAATCGTTCCAATATTGTGAACCCGAAACGTGGAAATAGTTGACAATTTCTTCTTTTAAAAAAGTTGCAATATGTTATCATTATCTTATTTAAATAACTAGATAATCTACTTCTATAAATTAGTATTTTACTATTTTTAAGTTACAATTGACTTTTGGAGAAATTTCCTAACTATATTCAAAAATTCCTATTATTTTATAGAGAGTGTGCTTGATGAGATGAATAATTCTATAAGTTTTGTATTTTGTAACTGTTGTTTCTTATAACTCTGCAAATGGATCAAAAATAACGCAAATGATTAATTTGGGCCCATTTTGCCAAATGCAAAGGTAATCTCACTTCTCACATGTGTTCACATAAAATATGAATTTTGAACACAAACTATACAGAGATATATCTTTGCAATATGTTTCCAAATAAAATTTTGTAGGCGTCGACCTAATTCTGATCCTCTTAACGTTTTGCTAGTTTAAGAATTTTACGTTTGATAAGCTAATATTTTTGGGACTTTGGTAGTAATAGTTTAATTCTGTGGGCTATGTACTGTAAAAGATAGAAAATTTGCTTACCCAATTATGCTTTTAGACTTTTGTTCACCTTCAAACTTCTGTCTTTACTATTTCTAAATAGATACCAACATCTGTCTTAACCAAACATTGAAAATCAGAAAAAATACTCCGTTGATAATTAATGTTGATGCAATCAGATCGAAGTTGTGTTATTCAATTAATTCAAACGTCATTTGAAAAGATCTGTTGATCAACAGGTGTACTTGAAAATGACTGAGGTTTTGTAGCCTAAGTTAGGGGATGATTGTGATTTGGTCACTTATTTTATACTGCTTGTTGATTAAATTATATGTTAGCAAATATTTAGATGCATTCTATTTTTAATAGAAGTTGATATCCATTTGGAGGGGCAAACAGACACTTCTGGAAACTCTGATGCATACATTTATTGTGGGTGCCTAAAACATTCAAGTTAATAGATTCTCTGAATAAAAACTACTCATTGATTGATATGTACGTAAATTGTATGAAAATCATGCCATCAAGCGAATAACTTTATAGAGATTTCTGTGGGCGATGGTCATAGACTAGTCAAATGGATTTTTTCATGCATGTCCCCGGCATTTTGGGTTTAAACATTCCTTAGAATCAGATTCACTTTCTAATAGGGGTGGGCATATCGGTTTAGTTTCGGGTTCGGTTTGGGTTCGGTTTGGTTTGGTTAGTTTGGGTTTTATAAAATTCAATCCAATTAAAACCAAAGTAGCTTTGGTTTGGGTTTGGTTCGGTTTAGTTCGGTTCGTGTCAGTCAACTCCAATAAATCGTTCCAATATTGTGAACCCGAAACGTGGAAATAGTTGACAATTTCTTCTTTTAAAAAAGTTGCAATATGTTATCATTATCTTATTTAAATAACTAGATAATCTACTTCTATAAATTAGTATTTTACTATTTTTAAGTTACAATTGACTTTTGGAGAAATTTCCTAACTATATTCAAAAATTCCTATTATTTTATAGAGAGTGTGCTTGATGAGATGAATAATTCTATAAGTTTTGTATTTTGTAACTGTTGTTTCTTATAACTCTGCAAATGGATCAAAAATAACGCAAATGATTAATTTGGGCCCATTTTGCCAAATGCAAAGGTAATCTCACTTCTCACATGTGTTCACATAAAATATGAATTTTGAACACAAACTATACAGAGATATATCTTTGCAATATGTTTCCAAATAAAATTTTGTAGGCGTCGACCTAATTCTGATCCTCTTAACGTTTTGCTAGTTTAAGAATTTTACGTTTGATAAGCTAATATTTTTGGGACTTTGGTAGTAATAGTTTAATTCTGTGGGCTATGTACTGTAAAAGATAGAAAATTTGCTTACCCAATTATGCTTTTAGACTTTTGTTCACCTTCAAACTTCTGTCTTTACTATTTCTAAATAGATACCAACATCTGTCTTAACCAAACATTGAAAATCAGAAAAAATACTCCGTTGATAATTAATGTTGATGCAATCAGATCGAAGTTGTGTTATTCAATTAATTCAAACGTCATTTGAAAAGATCTGTTGATCAACAGGTGTACTTGAAAATGACTGAGGTTTTGTAGCCTAAGTTAGGGGATGATTGTGATTTGGTCACTTATTTTATACTGCTTGTTGATTAAATTATATGTTAGCAAATATTTAGATGCATTCTATTTTTAATAGAAGTTGATATCCATTTGGAGGGGCAAACAGACACTTCTGGAAACTCTGATGCATACATTTATTGTGGGTGCCTAAAACATTCAAGTTAATAGATTCTCTGAATAAAACTACTCATTGATTGATATGTACGTAAATTGTATGAAAATCATGCCATCAAGCGAATAACTTTATAGAGATTTCTGTGGGCGATGGTCATAGACTAGTCAAATGGATTTTTCATGCATGTCCCCGGCATTTTGGGTTTAAACATTCCTTAGAATCAGATTCACTTTCTAATAGGTGGGCATATCGGTTTAGTTTCGGGTTCGGTTTGGGTTCGGTTTGGTTTGGTTAGTTTGGGTTTTATAAAATTCAATCAATTAAAACCAAAGTAGCTTTGGTTTGGGTTTGGTTCGGTTTAGTTCGGTTTGGTTTAGATTTCGTTCGGTTTGGGTTCGGTTTGGTTTGGTTAGTTTGGGTTTTATAAAATTCAATCCAATTAAAACCAAAGTAGCTTTGGTTTGGGTTTGGTTCGGGTTTAGTTCGGTTTGGTTTAGATTTCGTTCGGTTTGGTTTTGATTTAGTTCGGTTTACTTTATTATGGTGTAGTTTGGTTCGGTGTAGTTCGGGTTGGTTATAAAATATGATGGCTAATCAAATTAACGTAAAAGACTTGTAAGCATTCCAAAATCAGAACTAAAACACTATTTGCATCTACCTTTTGTTTTATTGATCATGTTATAACTCTGTTACATAATTTTACTTTTAGATAATGGAAATTGGAGAAGATGAACGAGACAAGACGATTACGGTATAGATGCTTATAGTTTTTAGATTTTGTTTTCAGTACAATCTTTAGGTATTAGAATTAGAGAATATATGTAATAGTATTATTCATTTATTTGAATCATATTTGAATTTTTTAAGAATATATGGAAGTTAAGAAAATGTGGAAAATGAAACTTTAACTAAAATTTACAATATGTTAATATATATATATATATATAGGGTTTATCGGTTTGGTTCGGTTTAAAACCAAACCAAACCGAACCATTCGGGTTGAGTAAAACATGAACCAATTGGGTTATGTAAAGAACACAATTTGGTTTGGTTCGGTTTAACTTCGGTTGGGTCGGTTCGGTTCGGTTCGGTTTGGGGTTTTTGCCCACCCCTACTTTCTAACATATGATTTCTAGGATTATGAAGTATGTTCTTTTTGGTAAATGATATTTTCATTTAAAACTCATGAAATTTTTTTAAATTTTGAATTATGATAATTCAGCTACGAGATCAACGTATATATATTAGCCATTAACGGGTTTTATATATCTGAAAATTGCAGTATATTGAAATTAGGCTTGGATGGCATACTTTCTTGTAATGGAAAGCATTAAGAGACTGTAACTAATAAATGAGATAAATTAAATCTAGTGCATGTGAAATTTAATGGGGGAGAAGGAGCCAAAGGGAAGCTAATAGACTACGGAAGAGTTTCTCACTTGGGAAACAGTAGATTAGAAGCTTGGACACATGTGGTATCCATTTAATGTGATTGTTAAAAAATATTTCTTTCAAGAATCTCTTCAGACATTAATTAGGTTTTCTTTAAAGAAACTCTAATTAGCTTTATGTCGGATCTCATTTTTATGGGTCTTGCATTAGTTCTGGAATTATTATCCGAGATCCAGATTCGATCCAAGATCTGATCCGGATCCGCTCCGAAAATCCGGATATTCGGAGGGACAGAATCCGGATCCGGATAGTAAAATGTTGGATCCGTCAAAACCGGATTCGGATCCGGATATCTAATTTTTTTAGTCCGGATTTCAGTGGTACGAGAGGAAGAGGGAATTAACAAATGTATCCATCACCCCAGTTTTCCTAATATTAGGTTTGACACATACAACTAAGTTTTTGACCAAAAGGATTTCCCTAATACCTAGATTCATTTAAAACGCACATATACATAAATATATGTGTATAAAGTACAAAATAACGAATAATAATATTTATACA
Source organism: Brassica carinata (assembly GCA_016771965.1). Lineage (NCBI taxonomy): Eukaryota > Viridiplantae > Streptophyta > Magnoliopsida > Brassicales > Brassicaceae > Brassica > Brassica carinata. The sequence goes on along the minus strand of CM028687.1, from coordinate 59,335,539 downwards.
TGTATATATGTGAACCAACTATTATAGTGTAGTGGTAAAGATAGAAACTCGTCATGTTGGTTGAGTTATGTATCAAACTACATGTACGACATTTTATTGATTTTTGCTATTGTTAAACGAAATACCCCTAATTTGTCACATGTTTCAGAATTAATATATGGTTGAACTACGAATTATCCCGATTCGATTATTGGATTATGTGAGTTGTGATATGTATGATTGATATAAACATAAACAAATTGTTTATGTTTTTTTTTTTTTTGGTAAAATCAAATTGTTTATGTTTTGTCGTTCCTTTTTGACAATTCTAAGATATAATGACTTTATAAATTTTATTCAACTATATCTAACAAAATAACTATTGTTTCTTTAGGGAAAATAGTCAGTATCTGTTTGCTCTAACCAACAATCAATATTTGTTAGTTGGACACGTAGTCAGATGAATATGTTGTATTTTCAGTCACTGAACTGAGAAAACAGCTTATCAGTTTAGATTAGCGTTTGATATGGACTGTTGTCTGATGCCTGATGTTTTCATGTATCGTTTTTAATTACGTCAGAAGACAAATATGAGCCTATATATTGTATATAAGTAAAATGATCTTAAAGATTATTGTAAAATACTTATCATTAACACACTCTCAATTCTTATTTCTATTGACAAAGATCTTTATGTTTCCGTACGTAGATAGAAATCGTATGGCTAGAAAATCGAAGAAAAAAGTGCAAAAATTCTCGTTCTTCTTGGAGTCAAAAAGGTTAGGTCTTTGAATAATACTGTGTAAAGAAACTACATCTACAACTTTTGGACGGTAATTAGGTTATTAACTAGGTTATTCAAAACGATGTTCAATGTCTGTCTTGTTAGGGATTTTTATGGCTTACATATCAGTCCCCCATCTGTCCCATAATAGTTATAATCACACCTCTAAAACTTCACATCCTTTTTTTTTTGATAGAGGGCTTAGACTTCACATCCATGTTATTTACAATGCTAAATATGTTTATAAGAACTTTAAGGACGAAATAAAATATTAAATGAAATTTCCCAAATAATTCGTGCCTACCAACATGATTATACTTAGCTATTTTATTTTTTCAGAGCTCAAATTAAAGTAAACTATCGAAAATAAAATATAACTGGGTACATAATATATAAATACATTTATGTCAACAATTTAGTTTACAAAATACAACTCTAATAAAATGGATAAATCCAGAGGTGTTGTGTAAAATATTTATGAATAAAAGGTTCATTTTTATAAAACAAAGAAAAATTTTAAGTGATTATCAATGTAATAGTATTGAAATGTTATTTTAGGGGTATTTTCCAAACATTTGCCAAATGTTACCAAACCATCAGAACTGTTTGTAAAGGTCTTTTTTTATAAGAAAAAAGAGGGTCTTACACAGAACTATTTGAATATACGTTTTTACAATGTCTATGATCCATCACTAATATATTTTGAACATTGAACTGTTTCTTATAAAAAAAATTCTTTGAATTTTTGTGTGTTTTGTATGGTATATAGTTTAATTTAAATGATATATATAATCTAAATATCTATTAAATGAGACTTTGTATTCATATGATTTTACGATCATTTGTATCTAGTTATAACAAAAAAGTTAAACAATTGCTCATATTTTTTCATAATATTTTTAATAATTTATAGTTGTTTTAAAAAAATTTAAAATATAAGCTATAAAATCTGAATTTTTATTTCATGGTTAATGTGATTGTCTTATTTCTTTTAATAATATAAGAATTAAACAAAAATGATCGAGGATACGAAACTGTTATCAAATCTTTATTATTCAAAATCATTAATTGTTATATATACGTTAATCATATTAGGTAACTCTGGCAGTAGCTTTTATTTTAGGAATTAATGAAGAATATTATTTTGTACACTACTAATTAATTTGATAGATAATTTAATAAAAATTATAATATATATTTAGATGGACATCTATTTTTCTAAGAATTCTAAAAATCATCTTAGTTTGATGATATATAGTTATTTCAAATGTTGTTGTAATACTTCTTAATTAATATAAAAGGTATTTGTTTCATTTTGTGGTGCCAAGACAAAACATTAGTTTGATATAAAACAACTGAGAGCACCTTCAACGCAAGTGCTTATGAGGGGATGTTAATGATTTTGAGATTAAAAAAGAAGGAAAAAGAAGAAGAAAAGAAGATTCAGTGCTTAATCAAGCATCATAAGTGCCGCTGCTTGCACTGTTACGCGGATTCTACTGATATGTGGTGGTACGCGATTGATTCGTTTATTAATTTTTAAAAAAAAAAATCCAAAAAACAAAAAAAAAAAATTAATCACCCCATTATGAAGTATTAGGGTTGATGGTGCTCTGAGGCGTTTATCATGGTTTTGTCTTACTTTGGTTTTAGTTGAATACGACAAGTTTAATCACCGTAATCCAATAAAAACAAATGTTGCTTTTTACGCATCGAAGTCGCTAACTTAAGATGCTTCGCAAAGATTCTGTCCTGATTTTCTTAAAAACCAAAAAAAAAAAAAGATAATTGTCCCAAGTTCTTAATTTATTCAGTGTCTTTCAATAAAAACACGAGCCTCCCCAACATTATTTTTCGCATAATCAGTTTAACAAAGATTAAGATGGTCTGAGTAAGTATTAATTATTAATAGTAAGAGAAGTGTTGTGTAAAGGAGAGATTGGTTGAAGTTTTGATGTGAATGTCTTTTAAGGCACAAACATTCACGTTGGAGGCCATTTCTAAAAGAGTCTCGGTCCTAATTAGGGGTTCACGTCATTCTCACTTCCATAGTGTATTATCCTAACATTACTCTCTCTAGGGGTGGGCGTTCGGATATCCATTCAGGTTCGGTTCGAATCTATTCAGATTTCGGGTTTTCGGAATCAAAGATTTCAGCCTCATTCGGGTATTTCTAAATTTTGGCTCGGGTTCGGTTCGGATCTTTACGGGTTCGGTTCGGATTCGGATAATCCATTTAAATTATTTTTAAAATTTTAAAATTCATTATATACTTTAAATTTCTCAAAATCTATAAATAAAATAATATATTACAAATAAATTTAAATAACATATGTCAAAATACCTAAACTTAACATATAAATTAGTTTGATTTGAACATTTGAATAGAGAATCAGTAGATTGTTTAAGTATTTTTGGTGTTTTGAGTATACTTTAGCTATTTTAGACATTTACTTTTGACTATTTGTATATATTTTCAAGTATTTTGGAAAATTTAAAAGTATCTTATATATTTTGGATGTTTTTAACATACATTAAATCTAAAAATAGTTAATATATTTAGATATTTAAATCTATTTCAGATACATTCGGGTACCCGAAATACTTCGGTTCGGTCGGTTCGAATCTATTCAGATTTCGGTTTTCGAATCAAAGATTTCAGCCTCATTCGGTATTTCTAAATTTTGCCTCGGTTCGGTTCGATCTTTACGGGTTCGTTTCGGTTCTAAAATACCAAAATTTTGAACTGCTCGATATTTAATGAATTTCAGTTCGGTTCCGTATATTTTTCGGATCGGATTCGGTTCGGTTCAATCTATTCAGATTTCGGTTTTGAATCAAAGATTTCACCTCATTCGGTATTTCTAAATTTTGCCTCGGTTCGGTTCGGATCTTTACGGGTTCGTTTCGTTCTAAAATACCAAAATTTTGAACTGCTCGATATTTAATGAATTTCAGTTCGGGTTCCGTACTATTTTTTCGGATCGGATTCGGTTCGGTTTTTTGGATCCGGATTTTTTTCCCAGCCCTAACTCTTTCTCTCTTGATTTTCTTATTAATTAATAAAATTACCTAACGAAGTTTTCTTTTCATATCTCCTTGTGTTAAAAAGTCAAATATACGCCGCCATATGACCGTTTTTCAAACCATGGAATACTATATATGGATCATTCGTTTTATGCTTTCAGGTATATAGAGAAGATGAACCTTAGTTTTTATATTACACAAATAAATGATGATAAATTACGTCTATTGATTAACAGTTATGTAAAGAAAATGGACTCACACTACAAAAAAATCATTTAACATCATTTATTTTATATTTTTGTATTACTTATAAATGATGTAAAGAAATTTTGTGTAAAAATGACTCTGAAAGTGGTGATGCAAATCAGAGGCGGACCTACTATAAGATTAGGGGGTTCAGTTGACACAGGTTTAATTATGAAATAACTGGTTTTGCATAGGAAACAAAAAAGAATCAGCTGCTAAAGTGGTATTTGTGTTTGTGTTGACACACCTAAAACTGAGTTCAAATCTCTAAATGGTACTTTTGTTATCATGTTTTATTATTTTATATATCATGACACATGTTAAGAAAATTGTTATCCGCCATTGATGCAAATAATTTACATCAATTTATTAATAATTGATGGAAAAATTTTGAATTTTTGCATCAATTTTAAGTGATGTCAATATGTATCAATTGTAAAAATGATACTAAAATTTACATCAGTTTTTTTTAAATGATGTTAGTATTAACATCAATTAAAATAATCGATTGCAATTATTTATTTATTATTAGTTATTAAAATTTGACTAATATTAAAATTTGGAAAATATTTTATAATTATATTGTTTATAATTTTCAATTTAAATATTATTATTGTTATACAGCATATAAATTTGTCAATAAATAAAATATAAAAATTAGTTGCATTGACTATTTCTTAATCTTTTCCACTGAAAATATAATATGACTAAGAAGAAAAAAAAAAAATTAATCACCCCATTATGAAGTATTAGGGTTGATGGTGCTCTGAGGCGTTTATCATGGTTTTGTCTTACTTTGGTTTTAGTTGAATACGACAAGTTTAATCACCGTAATCCAATAAAACAAATGTTGCTTTTACGCATCGAAGTCGCTAACTTAAGATGCTTCGCAAAGATTCTGTCCTGATTTTCTTAAAAAAAAAAATCCAAAAACAAAAAAATTAATCACCCCATTATGAAGTATTAGGGTTGATGGTGCTCTGAGGCGTTTATCATGGTTTTGTCTTACTTTGGTTTTAGTTGAATACGACAAGTTTAATCACCGTAATCCAATAAAACAATGTTGCTTTTACGCATCGAAGTCGCTAACTTAAGATGCTTCGCAAAGATTCTGTCCTGATTTTCTTAAAACCAAAAAAAAAAAATTAATCACCCCATTATGAAGTATTAGGGTTGATGGTGCTCTGAGGCGTTTATCATGGTTTTGTCTTACTTTGGTTTTAGTTGAATACGACAAGTTTAATCACCGTAATCCAATAAAAACAAATGTTGCTTTTTACGCATCGAAGTCGCTAACTTAAGATGCTTCGCAAAGATTCTGTCCTGATTTTCTTAAAACCAAAAAAAAAGATAATTGTCCCAAGTTCTTAATTTATTCAGTGTCTTTCAATAAAAACACGAGCCTCCCTAACATTATTTTTCGCATAATCAGTTTAACAAAGATTAAGATGGTCTGAGTAAGTATTAATTATTAATAGTAAGAGAAGTGTTGTGTAAAGGAGAGATTGGTTGAAGTTTTGATGTGAATGTCTTTTAAGGCACAAACATTCACGTTGGAGGCCATTTCTAAAAGAGTCTCGGTCCTAATTAGGGGTTCACGTCATTCTCACTTCCATAGTGTATTATCCTAACATTACTCTCTGGGTGGCTGCCGGATATCCATTCAGTTCGGTTCAATCTATTCAGATTTCTTTTAATCAAAGATTTCAGCCTCATTCGGGTATTTCTAAATTTTGGCTCGGGTTCGGTTCGGATCTTTACGGGTTCGGTTCGGATTCGGATAATCCATTTAAATTATTTTTAAAATTTTAAAATTCATTATATACTTTAAATTTCTCAAAATCTATAAATAAAATAATATATTACAAATAAATTTAAATAACATATGTCAAAATACCTAAACTTAACATATAAATTAGTTTGATTTGAACATTTGAATAGAGAATCAGTAGATTGTTTAAGTATTTTTGGTGTTTTGAGTATACTTTAGCTATTTTAGACATTTACTTTTGACTATTTGTATATATTTTCAAGTATTTTGGAAAATTTAAAAGTATCTTATATATTTTGATGTTTTAACATACATTAAATCTAAAAATAGTTAATATATTTAGATATTTAAATCTATTTCAGATACATTCGGCACCAAATACTTCGTTCGGTCGGGTTCGTTTCGTTCTAAAATACCAAAATTTTGAACTGCTCGATATTTAATGAATTTCAGTTCGGTTCCGACTATTTTTTCGGATCGATTCGGGTTTTGAATCAAAGATTTCAGCCTCATTCGGTATTTCTAAATTTTGGCTCGGTTCGGTTCGATTCGATAATCCATTTAAATTATTTTTAAAATTTTAAAATTCATTATATACTTTAAATTCTCAAAATCTATAAATAAAATAATATATTACAAATAAATTTAAATAACATATGTCAAAATACCTAAACTTAACATATAAATTAGTTTGATTTGAACATTTGAATAGAGAATCGTAGATTGTTTAAGTATTTTTGGTGTTTTGAGTATACTTTAGCTATTTTAGACATTTACTTTTGACTATTTGTATATATTTTCAAGTATTTTGGAAAATTTAAAAGTATCTTATATATTTTGATGTTTTAACATACATTAAATCTAAAAATAGTTAATATATTTAGATATTTAAATCTATTTCAGATACATTCGGTACCAAATACTTCGTTCGGTCGGGTTCGTTTCGTTCTAAAATACCAAAATTTTGAACTGCTCGATATTTAATGAATTTCAGTTCGGTTCCGTACTATTTTTTCGGATCGGATTCGGTTCGGTTCAATCTATTCAGATTTCGGTTTTCGAATCAAAGATTTCAGCCTCATTCGGTATTTCTAAATTTTGCCTCGGTTCGGTTCGATTCGATAATCCATTTAAATTATTTTTAAAATTTTAAAATTCATTATATACTTTAAATTCTCAAAATCTATAAATAAAATAATATATTACAAATAAATTTAAATAACATATGTCAAAATACCTAAACTTAACATATAAATTAGTTTGATTTGAACATTTGAATAGAGAATCAGAGATTGTTTAAGTATTTTTGGTGTTTTGAGTATACTTTAGCTATTTTAGACATTTACTTTTGACTATTTGTATATATTTTCAAGTATTTTGGAAAATTTAAAAGTATCTTATATATTTTGATGTTTTAACATACATTAAATCTAAAAATAGTTAATATATTTAGATATTTAAATCTATTTCAGATACATTCGCACCAAATACTTCGTTCGGTCGGGTTCGTTTCGTTCTAAAATACCAAAATTTTGAACTGCTCGATATTTAATGAATTTCAGTTCGGTTCCGTATATTTTTCGGATCGGATTCGGTTCGGTTTTTGATCCGGATTTTTTCCCAGCCCTAACTCTTTCTCTCTTGATTTTCTTATTAATTAATAAAATTACCTAACGAAGTTTTTTTCATATCTCCTTGTGTTAAAAAGTCAAATATACGCCGCCATATGACCGTTTTTCAAACCATGGAATACTATATATGGATCATTCGTTTTATGCTTTCAGGTATATAGAGAAGATGAACCTTAGTTTTTATATTACACAAATAAATGATGATAAATTACGTCTATTGATTAACAGTTATGTAAAGAAAATGGACTCACACTACAAAAATCATTTAACATCATTTATTTTATATTTTGTATTACTTATAAATGATGTAAAGAAATTTTGTGTAAAATGACTCAAAGTGGTGATGCAAACAGAGGCGGACCTACTATAAGATTAGGGGTTCAGTTGACACAGGTTTAATTATGAAATAACTGGTTTTGCATAGGAAACAAAAAGAATCAGCTGCTAAAGTGGTATTTGTGTTTGTGTTGACACACCTAAAACTGAGTTCAAATCTCTAAATGGTACTTTTGTTATCATGTTTTATTATTTTATATATCATGACACATGTTAAGAAAATTGTTATCCGCCATTGATGCAAATAATTTACATCAATTTATTAATAATTGATGGAAAAATTTTGAATTTTTGCATCAATTTTAAGTGATGTCAATATGTATCAATTGTAAAAATGATACTAAAATTTACATCAGTTTTTTTAAATGATGTTAGTATTAACATCAATTAAAATAATCGATTGCAATTATTTATTTATTATTAGTTATTAAAATTTGACTAATATTAAAATTTGGAAAATATTTTATAATTATATTGTTTATAATTTTCAATTTAAATATTATTATTGTTATACAGCATATAAATTTGTCAATAAATAAAATATAAAAATTAGTTGCATTGACTATTTCTTAATCTTTTCCACTGAAAATATAATATGACTAAGAAGAAAAAACATTACAAATAAATTTAAATAACATATGTCAAAATACCTAAACTTAACATATAAATTAGTTTGATTTGAACATTTGAATAGAGAATCAGAGATTGTTTAAGTATTTTTGGTGTTTTGAGTATACTTTAGCTATTTTAGACATTTACTTTTGACTATTTGTATATATTTTCAAGTATTTTGGAAAATTTAAAAGTATCTTATATATTTTGGATGTTTTAACATACATTAAATCTAAAAATAGTTAATATATTTAGATATTTAAATCTATTTCAGATACATTCGGTACCAAATACTTCGTTCGGTCGGGTTCGGTTCGATTCGGATAATCCATTTAAATTATTTTTAAAATTTTAAAATTCATTATATACTTTAAATTCTCAAAATCTATAAATAAAATAATATATTACAAATAAATTTAAATAACATATGTCAAAATACCTAAACTTAACATATAAATTAGTTTGATTTGAACATTTGAATAGAGAATCAGAGATTGTTTAAGTATTTTTGGTGTTTTGAGTATACTTTAGCTATTTTAGACATTTACTTTTGACTATTTGTATATATTTTCAAGTATTTTGGAAAATTTAAAAGTATCTTATATATTTTGGATGTTTTAACATACATTAAATCTAAAAATAGTTAATATATTTAGATATTTAAATCTATTTCAGATACATTCGGTACCAAATACTTCGTTCGGTCGGGTTCGTTTCGTTCTAAAATACCAAAATTTTGAACTGCTCGATATTTAATGAATTTCAGTTCGGTTCCGACTATTTTTTCGGATCGGATTCGTTCGGTTTTTGATCCGATTTTTTCCCAGCCCTAACTCTTTCTCTCTTGATTTTCTTATTAATTAATAAAATTACCTAACGAAGTTTTTTTCATATCTCCTTGTGTTAAAAAGTCAAATATACGCCGCCATATGACCGTTTTTCAAACCATGGAATACTATATATGGATCATTCGTTTTATGCTTTCAGGTATATAGAGAAGATGAACCTTAGTTTTTATATTACACAAATAAATGATGATAAATTACGTCTATTGATTAACAGTTATGTAAAGAAAATGGACTCACACTACAAAAATCATTTAACATCATTTATTTTATATTTTGTATTACTTATAAATGATGTAAAGAAATTTTGTGTAAAATGACTCTGAAAGTGGTGATGCAAACAGAGGCGGACCTACTATAAGATTAGGGGTTCAGTTGACACAGGTTTAATTATGAAATAACTGGTTTTGCATAGGAAACAAAAAGAATCAGCTGCTAAAGTGGTATTTGTGTTTGTGTTGACACACCTAAAACTGAGTTCAAATCTCTAAATGGTACTTTTGTTATCATGTTTTATTATTTTATATATCATGACACATGTTAAGAAAATTGTTATCCGCCATTGATGCAAATAATTTACATCAATTTATTAATAATTGATGGAAAAATTTTGAATTTTTGCATCAATTTTTAGTGATGTCAATATGTATCAATTGTAAAAATGATACTAAAATTTACATCAGTTTTTTTAAATGATGTTAGTATTAACATCAATTAAAATAATCGATTGCAATTATTTATTTATTATTAGTTATTAAAATTTGACTAATATTAAAATTTGGAAAATATTTTATAATTATATTGTTTATAATTTTCAATTTAAATATTATTATTGTTATACAGCATATAAATTTGTCAATAAATAAAATATAAAAATTAGTTGCATTGACTATTTCTTAATCTTTTCCACTGAAAATATAATATGACTAAGAAGAAAAAAACATTACAAATAAATTTAAATAACATATGTCAAAATACCTAAACTTAACATATAAATTAGTTTGATTTGAACATTTGAATAGAGAATCAGTAGATTGTTTAAGTATTTTTGGTGTTTTGAGTATACTTTAGCTATTTTAGACATTTACTTTTGACTATTTGTATATATTTTCAAGTATTTTGGAAAATTTAAAAGTATCTTATATATTTTGGATGTTTTAACATACATTAAATCTAAAAATAGTTAATATATTTAGATATTTAAATCTATTTCAGATACATTCGCACCAAATACTTCGTTCGGTCGGGTTCGTTTCGGTTCTAAAATACCAAAATTTTGAACTGCTCGATATTTAATGAATTTCAGTTCGGTTCGAATCTATTCAGATTTCGGTTTTGAATCAAAGATTTCACCTCATTCGGTATTTCTAAATTTTGCCTGGTTCGGTTCGAATCTATTCAGATTTCGGTTTCGAATCAAAGATTTCACCTCATTCGGTATTTCTAAATTTTGCCTCGGTTCGGTTCGGTTTTGGATCCGGATTTTTTCCCAGCCCTAACTCTTTCTCTCTTGATTTTCTTATTAATTAATAAAATTACCTAACGAAGTTTTCTTTTCATATCTCCTTGTGTTAAAAAGTCAAATATACGCCGCCATATGACCGTTTTTCAAACCATGGAATACTATATATGGATCATTCGTTTTATGCTTTCAGGTATATAGAGAAGATGAACCTTAGTTTTTATATTACACAAATAAATGATGATAAATTACGTCTATTGATTAACAGTTATGTAAAGAAAATGGACTCACACTACAAAAAAATCATTTAACATCATTTATTTTATATTTTTGTATTACTTATAAATGATGTAAAGAAATTTTGTGTAAAAATGACTCGAAAGTGGTGATGCAAATCAGAGGCGGACCTACTATAAGATTAGGGGGTTCAGTTGACACAGGTTTAATTATGAAATAACTGGTTTTGCATAGGAAACAAAAAAGAATCAGCTGCTAAAGTGGTATTTGTGTTTGTGTTGACACACCTAAAACTGAGTTCAAATCTCTAAATGGTACTTTTGTTATCATGTTTTTATTATTTTATATATCATGACACATGTTAAGAAAATTGTTGGGCCCGCCATTGATGCAAATAATTTACATCAATTTATTAATAATTGATGGAAAAATTTTGAATTTTTGCATCAATTTTTAAGTGATGTCAATATGTATCAATTGTAAAAAATGATACTAAAATTTACATCAGTTTTTTTTAAATGATGTTAGTATTAACATCAATTAAAATAATCGATTGCAATTATTTATTTATTATTAGTTATTAAAATTTGACTAATATTAAAATTTGGAAAATATTTTATAATTATATTGTTTATAATTTTCAATTTAAATATTATTATTGTTATACAGCATATAAATTTGTCAATAAATAAAATATAAAAATTAGTTGCATTGACTATTTCTTAATCTTTTCCACTGAAAATATAATATGACGAAGAAGAAAAAAAAACATTACAAATAAATCAGTAAGATAGATGAACTTATAGAGAGAAAATAGTTAGATGAACTGATCATTACTTTCCTCTATCTAGATTCTTCTTGTTCTTTGTGTTTTATTTTCATCCTCAATCTTCGATCATAGCGTGAAGTTTGTTGCTCTACTTTTTCAAGTTATTGCAACATGAGGCAGTCCTGTACTCTTCATCTTCAGCCCACGGTGCTGCTTTCATGTACTCCAGAAATGACAATACTCCAGCATCAAACCCAATTGCTATTGAAACCTGACAAAACAATAGTACCAATTTTTAGGAAAAAGAGTTGTCACATAACTGAGATATATTCTAAAGTTAAAATCTGTTTATAATACCTTCAAATTCCAAGAACCCTAGACACATCATGTCTCATCATCTTCTTCCTTAGATATAACTGAGTTTCTCTTTATACACCTCATTGTCATCATAATCTGAAATCTTGACAATGAACATTGAGAAAAATATATAGAGAGACGTTAACTCAATTTAAGAAAGAAACGAATGGTTTTATTTAAAAATTTAAACTAATAAAAAGCTTAAAAGCTGAGAGAAGAAGAACTCATGAATGAGGATCACGATAGAAAAGACGATTTTTGGTTGAGGTGAACAGTTATAGAATAAAAACTAATTGATTTAAAGAAAAAAAGATTAATACCAAAAATATAAAGTAACTACTTCACGTAATCTCTGAATTTTGAAGTTTATAATATTTTTAACCGATTGGTTTCAGTGGGTTGTTTTAGTTAGTTTTGTGATGGTTACATCAGTTTTTTAACTGAATTTATGTAACATAATTATTTCTGATATAAATACAAAATTATTAGCATCGGTTTTATTTAGTATCGATCACCTTAATAAGTGATGTCAACAACAAAATAAATACATCATTTGCAAATAAATGATTTAAAATAGAATCACTTCATTTTGTGATATAAATTAAGTGATACAATTCACTTCTTTTTTGTAGTGTCATGTTTCTAACATACTGTTGGTTCTTTTCAATTTTGATGTAAAAAGGCTTCTAACTTGTTTTTACAATAGATAGACATTGAGTCTTTCTTTTATTTTTTTAGCTAGTCTCTAAACTCTTAACTATTCCAAACCCAACACTAACAATAATTTACCGTATTAATTTTCTTTTTTTACAAAACTTATCAAACTAAGACTTTTTATAAAACAGAAAATACAGTTTTACTTTAATATTATCAGGTCAAAAGTATGCATTTTATTTGACCAAAAAAAGAGTATGCATTTTATAAAACTGAAGGAGTATTACACAGCATAATAAATAATGCATCAAGGATATCAAATATCTTTCTTTTTTTGAACATTAGGATATCAAATATCTTTCTTCGTACCCAACCATCTCACCCTTCTCGGCTTTTGTAACTTAGAAAAGAGAGAAGACTGAGACATCGAGGAGCTAGTTAGTTTTTTCTGTAAAAATTTTATACTAGTAAGTAGTAACGATGAATAAATATAATGTAATACGACTGTCGTGGTTTACGAAAGAAGAGAAGAGTCAAAGGACAACGTGGGAAACTTCTCAAACTACTTGAACGCCAACCTATCACGCGCCTTTGCGGTGCTCAATCCATTTTTATTATTTACCATCATATTGCCCTTACCATTTCAGGGTCTAACGCGTCATGGCAGACGTTGCCATTGATAATTAACGTGTAATGTGTCTGTTTTCCCATCTTATAGTCCACTTGTCGATCTATTTACGATGTTAAGAGGAAAAATACAAAAGATTTTACCCAAAATAATTAATACACAGAATATTCAGACTCTTCACAAATCAGCAAATGTTATATGGCTAGATGTCTAAATACATTTTTAATTATTTGTAGATGTATAAAGAACAGGATAACCACTCCGTTGCCAACAGGAACAAATGAAGGAGCTAGCTGAACCCCACTTCTTCAAAGTTAAAAAATGGTTTCAATTAATATTTTTATGAAAGATTTGCTCTCAAAATTCTCTCTCTGTAATTACTCATTTACCAGTGTTAATGAAAAGAATATCCCACATCAATAGTTATAAATAATGGAATAGTATGTAAAATAAATGTACTACTAATTAGTTTTAAATTGCAATTTCATAATAAACTTAAATATGGTATAAGAGTCATTCATTTGTTTGATCATTTTGGATATTGTTTTAACAATTTTTCACATTCTAAATGTTCATAGCTAAATATAAAGAGATATTAGTGAAATAAAGTTTCATAACAACAGTTAATAATATTAAACGTAAGTGTAAATTCTTTTATTATCAATTAATGATCAATTAGTTTTGAGTTGAAAACTTATAATAAACTCAAATTTAACGACATAATAGTGAAAGATAATAATAAATAAGTATTATAGAATTAGGTGAACTAATGATTATAATAACTCATACAGAATGCCTAATAAAATTTTACAAATTAATGTAATTGTTAAAGGAAACCCCAAAAGTTAATCTAAGAAAAATACAGAAGAAAACTGGTGGAAATTTATGGCTATCTGGATTCAAGAAAAGCAATCTAACTTTGTCATCAGAAAAAAAAACAAAGAAACTAAGGGTGGTCGTTTTCGTAATAATAAATAAATCAAGAATAAGATCAAATAACTTCTTAGTTAGAGTTTTAAAGAAAAACATTTAAAGTTAGGATTAAATGAACACATGTGAACACCAACCTAGCTCGCTCTCTACAAAGCCTTCAAAAAACCTATTATAAATACACACCTCTCAAACTCTCTCCCTTAACTCTAAGCTTCGCTTTCTTCCTTCTATCTTCTCAAACTTAAGAAAACCTCAAACTTCAAGACGGTGAGATCGTGATCAAAGTAGACATGGGAGGTCCAGGATCATCACCATGTGCTTCGTGTAAACTTCTTCGAAGACGCTGTGCCAAGGATTGTATCTTTGCACCTTATTTCCCTCCTGACGATCCTCACAAATTCGCCATTGTTCATAAGGTCTTCGGGGCAAGCAACGTCAGCAAAATGTTGCAGGTTCTACTTCGTTCCCATTTTGTTTTCTTCCCGCATATTTTGTTCGGTTCAAAGATACTAGTATATATATATATCTAAAACACTTTACTAAAATAAACGTCTTTTACTCCAAGAATTCACTTTGATACTATTTTAAATTATGCTTGAAAAATTATATGAACATATACAATAAGTAATAATTAATGGCAACTTCCTTTATATATAAAAAATGGTTATATGGTTGGTATAAATTGTCACAGGAGCTACCGGTTCATCAAAGAGCTGACGCGGTGAATAGTCTGGTTTTCGAAGCAAACGCACGAGTAGGCCTGGGCATTTCGGGTATCGGTTCGGTTCGGTTCGGGTATTTCGGGTTTCGGGTAGTTCGGATAGTGGCTAGAGGATCCATTTAGTACTTGACATATTTTCGGTTCGGTTCGGTTCGGTTCGTTCGGTTCGGTTCGGTTCGATAGTAAATGTAGGAACCGAAAATATCCAAAAAGTTCGGTTCTCATTTGGATCCGTTCGGTTCGGATAGTTCGGTAGTTCGATAATTTGGATAAAATATTGGTTATTTAAGGTAAAATGTCAAATAATTAGAATGATTTAGATAAAAAATTGGATATTTCGATTACTTTGGATATTTTGGATAAAACTATCCGATAGTTTCAGATACTTTCGGTAGTTTGGATACTTTATAATAATTTAGTTATCCTCAACTATTTTCAAATACTTTTAATAGAATTTTAAATTAAAAATATATATTTAGTGATGTTATATGTATATATAATTAATATTTTTATATATTCGGGTACCCGTTCGGTTCTCGGTTTGGTTCCGGTTCGGTTCGGTTATTTCGGATATAAAAATATAGGAACCATTCGGGTATTTGAGGGTATTGGTCCGGTTCCGGTTTCGGGTATTTCGGTTCGGTTCCGGTTCGGTTCTTCGGTTCCGGTTATTTTGCCCAGGGCTACGCACGAGTTAGAGATCCGGTATATGGCTGCGTAGGAGCAATCTCCTACTTACAAAATCAAGTCTCCCAGCTTCAAATGCAACTAGCAGTGGCTCAAACCGAGATTCTCTGCATCCAAATGCAACAAGAGCCTAGTTTACAATCTCATCATCAAGTACTTGAACTAGACCAAGACGACGAAGCTCTCTTGCAACACAGCAACAATAACAACATCAATAACTGCAACAACAATAATAGCTTGAGCTATGCCATGTCTTCTGGGCAATTGAACTCTAATTTTGCTTCTCCAAGCACTATAATGCAGATGCAAATTCAAGACCCTTTTAAGCAAGAATCTCTTTGGACTTGACTTAAGCCATTGTTATAAAATTAATCTTTGTTGTTTGGAAAAGTCAGTGAAGGTTCGACAAGTTTGCTTCTTGGCTATGTTGAAAAGGAAACCATGGGAACATGTGTAAGAAAAGTAATTGTTGTGAACAAATGTGAATAAAACTGGAAGATAGCAAAGAAATCGAAATGACTGAGGCAAATATTTGGTTAGGATTTGTATATTATTATGTGAATAATAGTTTATAATAGTCTTAAAACTCTATTTCATTTTACCTTTACGGATACATATTTATCATAGAAAACATAATTTTCTTAATCGTAAAAGCATACCGTACTTTTTGAATGCTGATATTTCTACTGGTGTATAAATTTAAGATACTTCTAGAATTAACAGTAATATATAAGTCAAATGCACGCATGTGATTGTGATGAGATGTTGTTAGAAGCTTAGAAGCTGAGGTCTGTTTTTCTCTGTTAATTTGGTTTCTCACTTTTGTTCCTCTTTTCGCATCGTCTGAACTCTGAACAATGAAACTTTATAAATACACACCTCTCAAAATCTCTCCCTTCAACTCTAAGCTTTGCTTTCTTCCTTCTATATTCTCAAACTTCCAGAAAACCTCAAACTTCGAGACGGTGAGATCGTGATCAAAGTAGACATGCGAGGTCCAGGATCATCACCATGTGCTTCGTGTAAGCTTCTTCGAAGACGCTGTGCCAAGGAATGTATCTTTGCACCTTATTTCCCTCCTGACGATCCTCATAAATTCGCCATTGTTCATAAGGTCTTCGGGGCAAGCAACGTCAGCAAAATGTTGCAGGTTCTACTTCGTTCCCATTTTGTTTTATTTTGTTCGGTTCAAAGCTTTCAAAGATGTACACGATCACTTGATATCTATCTAAAACACTTTGCTAATATAAACGTATTTTACTCCCAGAATTCACTTTGATACTCTTTTTAATTATGCTTCCAAAAATTATATGAACATATACAAGAAGTAATAATTAATGGCAACTTCCTTTATATATATAATAAATGGTTACATGGTTGGTATGAATTGTCACAGGAGCTACCGGTTCATCAAAGAGCTGACGCGGTGAATAGTCTGGTTTTCGAAGCAAACGCACGAGTTAGAGATCCGGTATATGGCTGCGTAGGAGCAATCTCCTACTTACAAAATCAAGTCTCCCAGCTTCAAATGCAACTAGCAGTGGCTCAAACCGAGATTCTCTGCATCCAAATGCAACACGAGCCAACTTTACAATCTCATCACGAAGTATTTGAACTAGACCAAGACGACAAAGCTCACTTGCTACACAGCAACAATAACAGCATCAATAACTGCAACAACAACTATAACTTGGCCTATGCTATGTCTTCTGGGCAATTGAACTCTAATTTTGCTTCTCCAAGCAGTATAATACAGATGCAAATGCAAGACCCTCTTAAGCAAGAATCTCTTTGGACTTGACTTAAGCCATTGTTATAAAATTAATATTTGTTGTTTGGAAAAGTCAGTGAAGGTTCGACAAGTTTGCTTCTTGGCTATGTTGAAAAGGAAACCATGGGAACATGTGTAAGAAAAGTAATTGTTGTGAACAAATGTGAATAAAACTGGAAGATAGCAAAGAAATCGAAATGACTGAGGCAAATATTTGGTTAGGATTTGTATATTATTATGTGAATAATAGTTTATAATAGTCTTAAAACTCTATTTCATTTTACCTTTACGGATACATATTTATCATAGAAAACATAATTTTCTTAATCGTAAAAGCATACCGTACTTTTGAATGCTGATATTTCTACTGGTGTATAAATTTAAGATACTTCTAGAATTAACAGTAATATATAAGTCAAATGCACGCATGTGATTGTGATGAGATGTTGTTAGAAGCTTAGAAGCTGAGGTCTGTTTTTCTCTGTTAATTTGGTTTCTCACTTTTGTTCCTCTTTTCGCATCGTCTGAACAATGAAACTGTAGATCTAATTCCAAACCTAATTTAATCTTTTTAAGTCTTCTAATTTTTTACCCACTACACTTTTTCCCAAAGAAACCCACTCAAAATTTTGTCGCTTTCAAACTATGAGAAAATTGCATGGGTTAATATAAATACTTAATAATTTTTAATAAAGTTATCTTAGAAAACAAAAGCAAGTTTATATATTTTAATGTATCCTAAAATGTAGATTTTGTTTCTACTTGCGATAAAGTGAAGTTGAAATCGACTTTTTTATAAAACATGTGGTTTATGAGTTTACGTTGAACACAAATTAAATCAAACACATGCTTGTGAGATACGGTAAAGTTCTAGTTAAGAATTATGCAAGGGAAATGGAGTCATGTTTCTAACATACTGTTGGTTCTTTTCACTTTTGATCTTCGAACTTGTTTTTATAATATTTCTAAAACTTGTTTTACAAAATATAAACATTGAGTATTTCTTTTATTTTGTTCAGTTGATCTCTAGTCTCTTAACTATTCCAAACCCAACACAATTATGTTTACGGTATTAACAATTTTTATTTACAAAACATATCAAAATAATACTCTTTATAAAACATAAAATTGTCAAAGCCCTTAATTATATTACAAAACCTAATAAATAATGTACTTATCCAGAAGGACTGGACATTTTATTCGTTAGATTTGATTTGATTTATTAATCTTTTGATTCGATCCCAAAAATCTGAATTTCCGTAGATTATCGAGCAAATAAAATACTTAAAGTCAATATCCTCAAAAGGAATTAAATCACAAATACTATTATATTTTAAATGGCGGACGCTCGCTCCAACATATATGTAAATGAAATTAAAATATATTTTTAATATAATTTTATAGTTCTTATTTTAACGTACAATTTAATAAATTTAATTCACAAATTTTAGTTAAATATTAAATGAAGAAAAGAAAATATTTATAAAGTTGTGTCATTTTTTATAGATTTACTTGTGTTGAATAAAACTTATGAGATACCCATTAATATTCATTGATATCCTAGAATATCTGCAAATATTTTAGATATATGTATTTTTTGAAACAAAAACAAAAAAATATTCTAAAACACGGACAAATCAATACCAATAAAATTTACTACTCCATCTATATCACTTTAAGTGATGTTTAAGGATTTTATTTTATTTCATAATAAGTGATGTTCTCAATATTCTAGATAAAATTAATATCATTTAAATTTGTAACCAATTACAAAATATTGTATTTTTTATTGGTTGAATTATTTTATTTAATGATATTTTTATGTAATCAAGATACATTACATAAAATATGCATTTTATTTGACCAAAAAAGAGTATGCATTTTATTTGACCAAAAAAGAGTATGCATTTTATAAAACTGAAGGAGTATTACACAGCATAATAAATAATGCATCAAGGATATCAAATATCTTTCTTTTTGAACATTAGATATCAAATATCTTTCTTCGTACTAACCATCTCACCCTTCTCGGCTTTTGTAACTTAGAAAAGAGAGAAGACTGAGACATCGAGGAGCTAGTTAGTTTTTCTGTAAAAATTTTATACTAGTAAGTAGTAACGATGAATAAATATAATGTAATACGACTGTCGTGGTTTACGAAAGAAGAGAAGAGTCAAAGGACAACGTGGGAAACTTCTCAAACTACTTGAACGCCAACCTATCACGCGCCTTTGCGGTGCTCAATCCATTTTTATTATTTACCATCATATTGCCCTTACCATTTCAGGGTCTAACGCGTCATGGCAGACGTTGCCATTGATAATTAACGTGTAATGTGTCTGTTTTCCCATCTTATAGTCCACTTGTCGATCTATTTACGATGTTAAGAGGAAAAATACAAAAGATTTTACCCAAAATAATTAATACACAGAATATTCAGACTCTTCACAAATCAGCAAATGTTATATGGCTAGATGTCTAAATACATTTTTAATTATTTGTAGATGTATAAAGAACAGGATAACCACTCCGTTGCCAACAGGAACAAATGAAGGAGCTAGCTGAACCCCACTTCTTCAAAGTTAAAAAATGGTTTCAATTAATATTTTTATGAAAGATTTGCTCTCAAAATTCTCTCTCTGTAATTACTCATTTACCAGTGTTAATGAAAAGAATATCCCACATCAATAGTAATAATTAATGGCAACTTCCTTTATATATAAAAAATGGTTATATGGTTGGTATAAATTGTCACAGGAGCTACCGGTTCATCAAAGAGCTGACGCGGTGAATAGTCTGGTTTTCGAAGCAAACGCACGAGTAGGCCTGGGCATTTCGGTATCGGTTCGGTTCGATAGTTCGGTAGTTCGGATAATTTGGATAAAATATTGGTTATTTAAGGTAAAATGTCAAATAATTAGAATGATTTAGATAAAAAATTGGATATTTCGATTACTTTGGATATTTTGGATAAAACTATCCGATAGTTTCAGATACTTTCGGTAGTTTGGATACTTTATAATAATTTAGTTATCCTCAACTATTTTCAAATACTTTTAATAGAATTTTAAATTAAAAATATATATTTAGTGATGTTATATGTATATATAATTAATATTTTTATGAAAGATTTGCTCTCAAAATCTCTCTGTAATTACTCATTTACCAGTGTTAATGAAAAGAATATCCCACATCAATAGTTATAAATAATGGAATAGTATGTAAAATAAATGTACTACTAATTAGTTTTAAATTGCAATTTCATAATAAACTTAAATATGGTATAAGAGTCATTCATTTGTTTGATCATTTTGGATATTGTTTTAACAATTTTTCACATTCTAAATGTTCATAGCTAAATATAAAGAGATATTAGTGAAATAAAGTTTCATAACAACAGTTAATAATATTAAACGTAAGTGTAAATTCTTTTATTATCAATTAATGATCAATTAGTTTTGAGTTGAAAACTTATAATAAACTCAAATTTAACGACATAATAGTGAAAGATAATAATAAATAAATCAAGAATAAGATCAAATAACTTCTTAGTTAGAGTTTTAAAGAAAAACATTTAAAGTTAGGATTAAATGAACACATGTGAACACCAACCTAGCTCGCTCTCTACAAAGCCTTCAAAAAACCTATTATAAATACACACCTCTCAAACTCTCTCCCTTAACTCTAAGCTTCGCTTTCTTCCTTCTATCTTCTCAAACTTAAGAAAACCTCAAACTTCAAGACGGTGAGATCGTGATCAAAGTAGACATGGGAGGTCCAGGATCATCACCATGTGCTTCGTGTAAACTTCTTCGAAGACGCTGTGCCAAGGATTGTATCTTTGCACCTTATTTCCCTCCTGACGATCCTCACAAATTCGCCATTGTTCATAAGGTCTTCGGGGCAAGCAACGTCAGCAAAATGTTGCAGGTTCTACTTCGTTCCCATTTTGTTTTCTTCCCGCATATTTTGTTCGGTTCAAAGATACTAGTATATATATATATCTAAAACACTTTACTAAAATAAACGTCTTTTACTCCAAGAATTCACTTTGATACTATTTTAAATTATGCTTGAAAAATTATATGAACATATACAATAAGTAATAATTAATGGCAACTTCCTTTATATATAAAAAATGGTTATATGGTTGGTATAAATTGTCACAGGAGCTACCGGTTCATCAAAGAGCTGACGCGGTGAATAGTCTGGTTTTCGAAGCAAACGCACGAGTAGGCCTGGGCATTTCGGGTATCGGTTCGGTTCGGTTCGGTATTTCGGTTTCGGTAGTTCGATAGTGGCTAGAGGATCCATTTAGTACTTGACATATTTTCGTTCGGTTCGGTTCGATAGTTCCGGTTCGGTTCGGTTCGATAGTAAATGTAGGAACGGAAAATATCCAAAAAGTTCGGTTCTCATTTGGATCCGTTCGGTTCGATAGTTCGGTAGTTCGATAATTTGGATAAAATATTGGTTATTTAAGGTAAAATGTCAAATAATTAGAATGATTTAGATAAAAAATTGGATATTTCGATTACTTTGGATATTTTGGATAAAACTATCCGGATAGTTTCAGATACTTTCGGGTAGTTTGGATACTTTATAATAATTTAGTTATCCTCAACTATTTTCAAATACTTTTAATAGAATTTTAAATTAAAAATATATATTTAGTGATGTTATATGTATATATAATTAATATTTTTATATATTCGGTACCCGCTCGTTCTCGGTTTGGTTCCGTTCGGTTCGGTTATTTCGGATATAAAAATATAGGAACCATTCGGTATTTGAGGGTATTGGTCCGTTCTGCTTCGGTATTTCGGTTCGGTTCGATAGTTCCGGTTCGGTTCGGTTCTTCGGTTCCGTTATTTTGCCTGTATACGACGAGTTAGAGATCCGGTATATGGCTGCGTAGGAGCAATCTCCTACTTACAAAATCAAGTCTCCCAGCTTCAAATGCAACTAGCAGTGGCTCAAACCGAGATTCTCTGCATCCAAATGCAACAAGAGCCTAGTTTACAATCTCATCATCAAGTACTTGAACTAGACCAAGACGACGAAGCTCTCTTGCAACACAGCAACAATAACAACATCAATAACTGCAACAACAATAATAGCTTGAGCTATGCCATGTCTTCTGGGCAATTGAACTCTAATTTTGCTTCTCCAAGCACTATAATGCAGATGCAAATTCAAGACCCTTTAAGCAAGAATCTCTTTGGACTTGACTTAAGCCATTGTTATAAAATTAATCTTTGTTGTTTGGAAAAGTCAGTGAAGGTTCGACAAGTTTGCTTCTTGGCTATGTTGAAAAGGAAACCATGGGAACATGTGTAAGAAAAGTAATTGTTGTGAACAAATGTGAATAAAACTGGAAGATAGCAAAGAAATCGAAATGACTGAGGCAAATATTTGGTTAGGATTTGTATATTATTATGTGAATAATAGTTTATAATAGTCTTAAAACTCTATTTCATTTTACCTTTACGGATACATATTTATCATAGAAAACATAATTTTCTTAATCGTAAAAGCATACCGTACTTTTTGAATGCTGATATTTCTACTGGTGTATAAATTTAAGATACTTCTAGAATTAACAGTAATATATAAGTCAAATGCACGCATGTGATTGTGATGAGATGTTGTTAGAAGCTTAGAAGCTGAGGTCTGTTTTTTCTCTGTTAATTTGGTTTCTCACTTTTGTTCCTCTTTTCGCATCGTCTGAACTCTGAACAATGAAACTTTAGATCTAGTTCCAAACCTAATTTAATCTTTTTAAGTCTTCTAATTTTTTTACCCACTACACTTCTTTCCCAAAGAAACCGACTCGAAACTTTGTCGCTTTAAAACTAAGAGAAAATTACATGGGTTAATGGACTTTAAAAAGAAAGAAGAATAAAGATACTTAATATTTTTTTTTATATCTTAAAAAACAAAAGCAAGTTTATATATTTTAATGTATCCTAAAAATGTAGATTTTGTTTCTAGTTGCGATAAAGTGAAGTTGAAATCGACTTTTTTATGTAAAAACAAATCTACATGATTCAACCTTTAAAATTTGTTTGACTTACTATATATTTATTCGACCGACCGCATTTGATTAATCAGAACTCATAAGCAGCACGTTAGAACGTAAAGTCGCCTGTACTGTTGACCTGTTTTTTTCTTAAATGTAAATTTTAATCGATCAAACTCATTTAGAAACGAGGAGGAGCTAGTGATGTTGAATTTGATTATGATATGTTCATGTGATCAGCAGACGAAACAAAATTCAAAAATATTGCCTGTCGACATGGGAAAGAATCTTATGACAAATAATTGATCATGTTCTTACAAAAATTATTATATGAATTTTCTAATGCCCTTAACTTGTTTTTGAGGATCGTACCAAGCGAGAGAACTAATAACTGTCTTATTCATACCATAAAATTATTGGGATGATAATAATAACATATCTTCAACTTTACGCGTAACTTTATCATAAAAACTTTACGCGTAACACTTTTTAATAAGAGAAAAATTCATTTTGTGTGTTTGTTGAAACTCTCTTAGGGTATGTATTCAACTTAGAGTATTTATTCAACTGAGAGTTTTAGGTGATTTGTATTAAAATGACAAATCCACTGTTATTCAAATATGAATTTTAAAAACTCATTTAAAATCCACTGTTATTGAACTTGATATTTCGTAAAGTACTCTGAAATCTACTGTTATTGAACATAATTTAAATTATGGAGTTTTAAAGTTTTCAGGTGATTTTAAGGTGTTTGGTTGAAGTTTCTTAGTTAAAAAAATTGAAATCCAAATCCCATGGTTTTAGGTGATATTCTAGAGTACTTTAACAAAGATCATCTAAATCTCTGCAACTTATTAAAATCATCTAAATCTCCATTAAAAATAAAATCAGCTCAAATGTTAGATTGAATACACCCCTTTAATTTTTTTAGTATATGAGTATGTTATACTAAACTATCTAGTTAATTAGTTACACGTAGTCATGCATGTGCACGAGTAAATTTATAAAAACAAAAACAAAAAATTTGGTTAGGAAACAAAATTTATGTAAATATATATTGGCCATGTATTATCTGGTTTCTTTAATCTGCCAAACCTAAGTTAATTAAAAAGCAGAAAGAGTCTCCACATAAGTGATTTGATTCAATGGCAGAAGCTTTTTTATACTAATAATAACACTAACCTTTACACACAACAAGTAGTGGTGGCTTATTAGTAAAAATTTGGGGCATCGTATAAACTTGTCAATGGTAGATTCGATTTCTGCTGAAAATAAAATTGATGCTATGTAATTATTCTAGGTTTGAACTTCGGCTCATGCAGTTTTAGTAACATACAATATGACTATTCTTGACATTAATTAGAAAACATTTCAAATTCGGAAGCGGTATTGAATCTATTATGTATCACTAAATATATATTTTTGGAGGACTTTTTCTTGGGTTCACCCCCTAGGGTGAACCTTTAGGTTCACCAACCAATAGAAAGTTGTCATTTTAGATCTAGTATCTTTTAATTAAGGAAACAAAATAACTTGCCAAATTATATTATGCTTTTAAAATAAAAAATAAAAAATTAAGTAAATAAAAATAACAATAGTTCTAAAAAAATATTGTTTAGAAAAAATATTTATTTTTAAGATTTAGAGTTTAGTGTTTAAGATTTATAATTTAGAATTTATCCAAATGTTTAGTGTTTTTCCAAGGGTTTAGGGTTTAGGGTTTACCCAAGGGTTTAGAGTTTACCCAAGGGTTTAAGGTTTTCCCAAGGGTTTAGGGTTTAGGATTAGAGTTTAGGGTTTAGTGTTTTGTTGACAACATGTTTAGTGTTTTTCCAAGGGTTTAGGGGTTTTACCCAAAGATTTAGGGTTTACTTAAGGATTTAGGGTTTAGGATTTGAGTTTAGGGTTTAGTATTAGAGTTTAGGGTTTAGTGTTTTGTTGACAACATTTTTTTTTTT
This sequence comes from Brassica carinata, assembly GCA_016771965.1. Classification (NCBI taxonomy): domain Eukaryota; kingdom Viridiplantae; phylum Streptophyta; class Magnoliopsida; order Brassicales; family Brassicaceae; genus Brassica; species Brassica carinata. The sequence goes on along the minus strand of CM028687.1, from coordinate 59,310,109 downwards.
TGAATTCGTTTTTTATATATTATTTTTATTTATTTTAAATTTTATTTTGAAAAATAATATAATTTGCAAGTTATTTGGTTTCCTTAATTAAAAGATACTAGATTTAAAATGACAACTTTCTATTGGTTGGTGAACCTAAAGGTTCACCCTAGGGGGTGAACCCAAGAATAACTCTTTTTGGAGCCTACAATATAAACAATAGGGCATATAAAAAATAAGCTTTACACACATAAATTCAAATCTGTCGTCGCGTAATTAATTTATGCAGACCTCAACGAACTTTCTGTTGAGGGCTAACATAATCAGATTATGAAATTGAAAGTGTATCAGTACGTGGAAACCAAATTATAGATTTCCATACTCGGTCTTCATATGTACTTATAACAGAAGGATGCTAATAAAATAGCATATAGTACGAATGACAAAAGAATGTTAATTAAATAGCCTAGTGGCTTCTTTTTAAAGAGTCGAGTTGCATCTTCAATAGTTACATTTATTTTTTAGAAATGAAATATATTATTATTATTATTTTAATAATGGTTTTTAATTTTCAGTTGTATTATATTTTCTAAACAGTGTAATAAGTTATATTTTTATCTAAATTAAAAATTATTATATGAATTTTCTAATGCCCTTAACTTGTTTTTGAGGATCGTACCAAGCGAGAGAACTAATAACTGTCTTATTCATACCATAAAATTATTGGGATGATAATAATAACATATCTTCAACTTTACGCGTAACTTTATCATAAAAACTTTACGCGTAACACTTTTTAATAAGAGAAAAATTCATTTTGTGTGTTTGTTGAAACTCTCTTAGGGTATGTATTCAACTTAGAGTATTTATTCAACTGAGAGTTTTAGGTGATTTGTATTAAAACGACAAATCCATCGTTATTCAAATATGAATTTTAAAACTCATTTAAAATCCATCGTTATTGAACTTGATATTTCAGAAAGTACTGAAATCTACTGTTATTGAACATAATTTAAATTATGGAGTTTTAAAGTTTTCGGTGATTTTAAGGTGTTTGGTTGAAGTTTCTTAGTTAAAAAATTGAAATCCAAATCCCATGGTTTTAGGTGATATTCTAGAGTACTTTAACAAAGATCATCTAAATCTCAGAACTTATTAAAATCATCTAAATCTCCATTAAAAATAAAATCAGCTCAAATGTTAGATTGAATACACCCCTTTAATTTTTTAGTATATGAGTATGTTATACTAAACTATCTAGTTAATTAGTTACACGTAGTCATGCATGTGCACGAGTAAATTTATAAAACAAAAACAAAAATTTGGTTAGGAAACAAAATAACTTGCCAAATTATATTATGCTTTTAAAATAAAAAATAAAAAATTAAGTAAATAAAAATAACAATAGTTCTAAAAAATATTGTTTAGAAAAAATATTTATTTTAAATTTTATTTTGAAAAATAATATAATTTGCAAGTTATTTGGTTCCTTAATTAAAAGATACTAGATTTAAAATGACAACTTTCTATTGGTTGGTGACCTAAAGGTTCACCCTAGGGTGAACCCAAGAATAACTCTTTTTGGAGCCTACAATATAAACAATAGGGCATATAAAAAATAAGCTTTACACACATAAATTCAAATCTGTCGTCGCGTAATTAATTTATGCAGACCTCAACGAACTTTCTGTTGAGGGCTAACATAATCAGATTATGAAATTGAAAGTGTATCAGTACGTGGAAACCAAATTATAGATTTCCATACTCGGTCTTCATATGTACTTATAACAGAAGGATGCTAATAAAATAGCATATAGTACGAATGACAAAAGAATGTTAATTAAATAGCCTAGTGGCTTCTTTTTAAAGAGTCGAGTTGCATCTTCAATAGTTACATTTATTTTTTAGAAATGAAATATATTATTATTATTATTATTATTATTATTATTATTATTATTATTATTATTATTATTATTATTATTATTATTATTATTATTATTATTATTATTATTTTAATAATGGTTTTTAATTTTCAGTTGTATTATATTTTCTAAACAGTGTAATAAGTTATATTTTTATCTAAATTAAAAATTATTATATAAATAAATATAAGATCCAATAAACATATAATTTGTCTATGATAGTCCTAGTAAAGCATGAAACTTTTTATATAAGTATTAACAGAAAATTATTATTTTCAGATATAATATTAATTAACTATATAAAATCATTTTATAAATAAAACTGCTTAACATTTAAATGAATGTTGTGAATATTTTTCTTCAATTTTTTTTTTTTGGAATCCTATGTATAATTTGAAATTTCTTTTAAACTACTGAAAACATATTTCTCTCATTTTTATATCTTCTCTCAAAATAATGGATCATTTAAATGGTCTAGATTGTGTACTGCTTTTGCGTATATTAGAAAAAAACTGAACTTACGTGTGTTTGTACTTTATAGATGACATACAACGATCATGTGGAAATAGAATTACAATTAACTAGCCACATATGGATGGTCTATCTAGTGATAGGTGTATGATTCAATATTTTGGATCTCATTTGAATATCAAGAAACATGATCCATATGTGAACTAATATTTTTCCTAAAGATTCCAGGTTAATCAAAGAAAATTTAGAACTAACCGAGAAAAAAACTGAGAGTATATTAAAATACATAAATGACATGTTAAATGAAATATTTATAAAAACAATGAGGTCAAACGTCAAATACCAAGCTAGTCCATGTTATAACTAAAAGTTCTAAATTCTCAAATCAAGAAATGATATATAAACACGTTTGTCGACAGCACATGATATATATCAACAATGACGAACATATTATTAGCTATAAATCTACCTGAGCCGAGAGCTTTCAGTACAACGGGTATATATGGAGGCCCATTACTCTATAATTGGGCCTTGAAATAGTTTCATCGGATATTGCTGGCTTTCATATTTTTTCAAAATTAGTGTACCACCTCGATTTAGTTGACATGTAATAATTGAAGGAAGATCACTCTTGTCAGTTGTCACGTGTCCGAATCTCACCCACACCGAAAGAAGACAATTCGAACTTCGTAATGACTTTTAAAGTGATAACGACTTAACATTTGACCACGTTTCTTTTTGTCCCCACGGTTGCATAGTATAAAGTATAAACTCTTCTTCAGCTCCTCCCACTTAACCGCTCACATCTCATCCTATGGATCCAACTGAATCTAAGCCACTCAGACTCCGCCACGTGGTGGCCATGCCTTGGCCCGGAAGAGGCCACATCAACCCGATGATGAACCTCTGCAAACGCCTCGTCCTCCGCGACCCCAACCTCATCGTCACATTCGTCGTCACCGAAGAATGGCTCGGGCTCATCGGATCCGACCCGAAACCCGACCGGATCCATTTCGCCACTCTCCCGAATCTCATCCCTTCCGAGCTCGTCCGTGCCAACGACTTCACAGGCTTCGTCGAAGCCGTCCACGCCAAGTTGGAGGAGCCGTTCGAACAGCTTCTCGACCGCCTCAGCTCGCCGCCTCCGTCGGTAATCATCGCTGACACTTACGTCGTATGGGCGGTGCGCGTCGGCGAACGGAGGAATGTTCCGGTGGTCTCTCTCTGGACTATGTCGGCCACGATTCTCTCGCTGTTTCTTCACTCTGATCTACTCATAACTCATGGCCATGCTCTGTTCGAACTATCAGGTAGCTTCTCTTTCAGACAGCAAAAGTCTGTTCTTCTTTGCAACTGTAATTGATTAACTTTGAATCTTTTAGAATCAAAAGGAGAGGAGATCGTGGATTACATCCCCGGTTTACCTCCGACGAAGCTCCGGGATATTCCTCCGTTGTTCAAGAACCACCGAGTCTTCGAGAAAGCCGAGTTGTGTTTCGATGAGCTCCCGAGAGCTAAGTGTCTTCTATTCACTACCGCGTATGAGCTGGAAAGTAAAGCCGTAGACGTTTTAACCGGCAAACTCGGTATCCCGGTTTACGCAACCGGCCCGTTAATACCCTTTGAGAAACTCTCCGTTGGGAATAAACCGGATTATATCCGGTGGCTTGATGAGCAGCCAGAGAGCTCTGTTCTTTACGTTTCGCAAGGGAGCTTTCTCTCCGTTTCAGAAGCTCAGATGGATGAGATAGTGGCGGGAGTTAGGGCGAGCGGAGTCAGGTTCCTTTGGGTGGCTCGTGGGGGAGAGTCGAAGCTGAAGAAGGCTTTTGAAGGTTGTAGCTCGGGTGTGGTGGTGAGCTGGTGCGATCAGCTTCGCGTGTTGTGTCACGTGGCTCTAGGTGGGTTTTGGACTCATTGCGGGTTTAACTCGACTTTGGAAGGGATGTATTCAGGGGTGCCGATGATGGTGTTTCCTTTGTTTTGGGATCAGATTCTGAATGCGAAGATGATCGTTGAGGACTGGAGGGTCGGGATCAGGATCGAGAGGAGAAAAGAGAACGAGGTTTTGATAGGAAGAGAGGAGGTCGAGGAAGTGGTGAAGAGGTTGATGGATAGAGAGAGCGAAGACGGGAAGGAGATGAGAAGAAGAGCTTGCGACTTCAGTGAGATGTTTCGAGGAGCGGTTGAGGAAATGGGGTCGTCTAATGCTAACATCGACCGTTTCATGAGGGATATTAACAATACAACTTAGAGTATTATTATTCGTATTCGTAGTGATATGATCAGAAATAGAGATTGTTTTCCACAAGAATCTGTTTCTCCTCACTCCACTTGGGTTAGTAGTCACTGTCGTAAACTCTTATGTTATTTCGAGTTTTCTACCTTGTATATCTTTCTAAGAGGAAGGTTCTTGCTCGGAGGTAATGGAGGAATCGGACGTGTCAGGGTCTCTCAAAAGGGTTCTAAAATTTTTAATTTAATCAAGCAAATAAATTAGCCGATCAAGAAAATAACAGTAACCAAGATTTTAGCATATCACTATCATCGTCTTAGTAGTACATTTGTCTTTTTCTGCCGTTTCTTATGCATTGTGTCTAAGTAACACGTCTGTGTTCCGACAGTGTATTTCGGTTTTACAACAATGGAATGGTTTTGCTAATTAGTGACTTCCTCTTTCCCCTCTTTGCATTAGCCAACAACGGTTTAGTAAATATAAGCACCAGTGGTCTAGTGGTAGAATAGTACCCTGCCACGGTACAGACCCGGGTTCGATTCCCGGCTGGTGCATTAAGAGCTGTGAAGATGTTGGCATTGTGAAGGTTGGGTCCTTCACAGTCTTCTGATTACTCTCGGATTTGATTGCCATGTGACTGAGCTCTTTATTTTTTGTTTGTTTGATTGTATAATAAATTTGAATCAAATATCATGGCAATCTCTTCTTCATTATCAGTAAGCTGCAAAGGACCCCAAACAATAGCTGACGAGATTGCCATGTGGCTGTGCTCTACTTTATGAAACCCTTCTTTCTTTTTCAAGTTTCTTTTTTTTTTCATCGTTAAACTGAAACTTAAGCAAAGATACCTCAACATATCTCGTGCTAAGTTACAATACTTTAAATTCCAAACTATTAAAACACCAGAGAGGTAGACAGTGTCAAGCGCTGATATTTTCAATGCTGGCGCTTTTTATCTACTCTCTTGAATATCCCTGCAATCACCTCTTGTTTTGAAATGCATAAAACACACTCACACAACTTAGACGATGAAGAAACATCAAGCTATAACTTAGATTACGAGGCTATACAAAATATACCTTTCCAGGTCCCAGTTCATAGCTGCTCTCAGTGGCGGATCTAGAATTCAGGTTGATCTGGGGCATACATATAATTTATTAATAATGTCAACAGGGGCATTTGTTAAGAATTGAAAAAATACACTGAAATTTAAAAATTCATGGGAGGCAACTACCCCACCCTTTGTCCATCTACCTCCGCCACTGGCTGCTCTTAAGTCCTTTGGATAATAGAGTCTTTGCTGTAGTCTCCCAGTGGATTTTCCATTTTGTTTAGTGACAAACACAACTTTTTTTTAAGTGACAACACAACTTTTAAATAAGGAAATTAAGTCATTTTATTTTTAGTCAAATTCTAATTTTGTAACGACAATAGTCTAATACAAGTCCAACAGAGTGATAAGATTCTGTTTTCACCGTGCAGATTAAGATTTTTTAGAGTAGGTAAGAAAATAAAATAAAATGTCGAGCAAATTCCTAAAATAATTGATCCAACGATTAAATAATATATTGGATTGCGGGAACAAAGGCAGATTTTGTTATTTTCCTTTTTTGCTTGATGACTATATATATATATATATATTGTGAAATAGAAAAAGGAAATTGAGACTTGCAAAAAAGGAAATTGGGAGTTGACGACGCGTTATCTGTACAGTATTTATATTTGTTGTGAAGCTCTCTGACCAAACGTTATTTGCTAACTCTCAAATTTCCCTTAGGGTTTCTTTCTTCTTCTAAGCTTAGAGAATCCATCTTCGATTATTTGCGATGGCAGGACCAAGTTTGTTCTTCGTAAAGCATCTCGGCAAAGGTTCCTTCGGCTCGGTGAGTCTCTATCAAGGCCTTCGCTTCGACGGCACTGTGATTTACGTCGCAGTCAAAACCTCCGACGGTCAACATGCAGAGTCTCTTTCTAGAGAGGTTCAAATCTTGTCTGAATTCAAAGGGTGTCAGAGAATCGTCCAGTGCTACAACACCAGAGTGAAAGCAAGTCTCAACCCATTTAATGGTTGCGTGGAGTACAAGATTCCCTTGGAGTACGCTCCTGGTGGAAGCCTGATGAGTTTCATCACCAAATTCAAAGACAATAAGCTTCCTGATCCTATGATCAAAGACTTTACTCGTATGCTTCTCCAAGGCTTAGCCACGATTCACGCACACGGGTACGTTCACTGCGACCTCAAACCGGAGAACATCCTCGTTTTTCCTACCTACGTCAACAACATCAACGGCACGTGGAGTTCTTCCTTCGAGTTGAAGATATCTGATTTTGGGCTGTCGAGAAGGGAAGGAGACAGTAGCTGGTGGAGCCCTAGTAGTCCGTTTGCGGGAACATCGATCTACATGTCTCCGAACTCGGTTTCTTATGGCGAGACAGAGAAAGACCTCGACTTGTGGTCGTTGGGGTGCTGTGTGCTGGAGATGTACACTGGGGAGGGACCTTGGTGGCATAAGAACTACGAAGTTCATGATCTCATGAAGGGGCAACAGCCACTGATTCCGAGTTACCTTCCTTTGGAAGCAAAACTCTTTATCATGACTTGCTTTGCGCCGGGGACAAAAGACGCGACAAGATTGTTGAAGCATATGTTCGTGCGTGGAGACGAGGGGACACAGCCTTCTCATGCGAGTGATAACAAGGCAAAAATAGCTCTGCTACTGGAGAACTTTGTTAGACGGAATGTTTCTAAAAGCAAAACCATTCGTGTACCCGCTGCTGCTGCTCAAGTCATGCCTGACAAGACCATCATGGCCTAGTTTGGCTCCTGTTCCACTACCCCATCTTCTTTAATCAGTAGTGAATCACGTTTCTCTTAACTGATTTAGTAGAGAACTATGTATATTGACTTTTTGTCTATAAAACAATTTGAGAACTTATGTTATAGCATCTCTTCTTCTTCTTCTCATTTTTGTGCTATGTATCTTTTCTCTTTTTACTAGTTGAATTGAATGTGTATGTGTATAAGTTTGTTGAAGATTGTTTATTTCAATAAGCTTTATAACTTGCATGATTATTTGGATCACACTGGAGGTAGCACAACTGCAGAAGTTGCAGGATAATACTCCAACTCATCTATTTCTTCAACGAGATGTTGGCAGTAGACTAAGAGTCGTAAAATACAGATTATAATATTCAATTGTTAGGAAAACTAACTGTGTCTTTCAACTTTTAAGCATTGATATAAAAAATTTCCCAAAATTGGGGATTTTGTTTTTTACAACAACACAAGATTACAGAACACCCTGAACAGAGTAATTTTCACAAACTTGTCCGTAATCTTAAGAAGCATACAACTTTATTTTGTCACAAGAGGTACCTTTTACGTGAATGCAACAGCTTGATTGTTGATATATTGTACCCATCTATGCATGAACTTTTTGCTGCAGCTAGTCCTTCATTGGGCATCAAAACTCTCTCTCTCTCTCCACTTGACTTGAATTAGAGGCCTGAACCTTTTGATGCAGCTAATCCTTTCATTGGGCATAACCGCTACGTACACAGGAGCAAAAGATCCTTGTCCAGGAGTGGTTGTGAAGTTTTGTATTGCCTTCTGAATATCCCTACAAGAACTTTCAAGACCATAAGCTACCCAAACAAGGTTTACAAACCGCGGTGGATCTGTTCATAATTGTATGTTTGCTTGTTCACTACTGAAACAATCTCATGATCAAATATGTTTTTAAAAAAAAGCCAGTCTGAACCCATCACGATCATGTCTCCTGCCTGCCTTATTTACTTCCATTATGTTAAACTACTTATATAAAGAAGTATGTTGCAGAGAGAGACAGTACAAATAACAAAGCATGTAAATCAGTAGAGATATAGTATTTACAGATGTAGATAGGTTTGAGCAAACCCTGCAGAGCTTAGTTGGTAGGACATTCTCAATAATGCTCTTGTGGAGTAGTCGAAAGATGAAACTAGCTTGTATATAAAATTATAGGATAATTACAGTTACGTTAAACAAGAAAACATTCAGCACCAGTGGTAGAATAGTACCCTGCCACAGTACAGACTCGGGTTCGATATCCGGCTGGTGCATTAAGTGCTGTTAAGAAATTGGCAATAGCATAGGTTGGGTCCTTCGCATTCATCTGCTCCATGGGATTAGATTTGCTGCACCCTGAGCTCTTCATTTTTTGTTTTTATCTTCTTAACAAACATTTTCTTCTCATTGTGTTAATCTTTGTATTCTAACTATGGCATCTTCACTGCACTATTTTTTTTCGCTCTGTCCTCTAAATATTGAATTTTTCGCCCTGCCACGGTACAGACAAGGGTTCGATTCCCGCCTGGTGCATTAAGAGCTGTGAAGAAATTGGCAATAGCGTAGGTTGGGTCCTTCGCATTCATCTGCTCCATATGATTAGATTTGCCGCACCCTGAGCTCTTCATCTTTTGTTTTTATCTTCTTAACAAACATTTTCTTCTCATTGTGTTAATCTTTGTATTCTAACTATGGCATCTTCACTGCACTACTTTTTTTCGCTCTATCCTCTAAATATTGAATATTCCAAGATTTAACATATAACAATGTCCTAGAGATTGAGTTTCTTTTTTTTTTCTTTTTCTAATTATGAACAAGACATGTTTTGTTATACATCACAGAGAAAAAAAATACTCTTCTATATATGCCTTTAGACAAGCTTTCAAGGTTTAAAACACACAACAATCACAAGTAAATATTTCTTCCTTCTTTGCATCTTTCATACATTTTTCTACACTTACCAGCTATCAGTGAGAACCAGATCATATACGATCTGTAACGTATCTGCAAATATAATGACTTACGTGGTTAGCGTAAGATGCTATTAGATGCATACTGGCGAGCGGCCGATATTTACAAACTAGAACGTTATGATATTTGCGATATGTTACAGATCATGACTTATGTGGTTAGCGTAAGATGCTATTAAATGTATACCAACGAACGGCCGATATTTACAAAACTAGAACGTTATGATATTTGCAGATATGTTACAGATCATGACTTACGTGGTTACCGGCCGCTCGCCGATATACATACGACCGCTCGGGGTTCTAGAGATCTTGCATCAATTTCCAATGGTCTAATTTGCATATTAGTCGAGTTACTTGCAAATCTATCGCAAATTTGCGACGAAACTGCTCGTCGCAAAATTTCGAAACTTATGAGGGAATTGCGAAGGAATATACAAATTCCTCGCAACTCTCGCAATACTGCTATGGAAAACTTCCTCGCAAGACTGTCGAAAATTTGCTAAGGACTTGCGAAGAATTTGCATATTAGTCGAGTTACTTGCAAATCTATCGCAAATTTGCGACGAAACTGCTCGTCGCAAAATTTCGAAACTTATGAGGGAATTGCGAAGGAATATACAAATTCCTCGCAACTCTCGCAATACTGCTATGGAAAACTTCCTCGCAAGACTGTCGAAAATTTGCTAAGGACTTGCGAAGAATTTGCATATTAGTCGAGTTACTTGCAAATCTATCGCAAATTTGCGACGAAACTGCTCGTCGCAAAATTTCGAAACTTATGAGGGAATTGCGAAGGAATATACAAATTCCTCGCAACTCTCGCAATACTGCTATGGAAAACTTCCTCGCAAGACTGTCGAAAATTTGCTAAGGACTTGCGAAGAATTTGCATATTAGTCGAGTTACTTGCAAATCTATCGCAAATTTGCGACGAAACTGCTCGTCGCAAAATTTCGAAACTTATGAGGGAATTGCGAAGGAATATACAAATTCCTCGCAACTCTCGCAATACTGCTATGGAAAACTTCCTCGCAAGACTGTCGAAAATTTGCTAAGGACTTGCGAAGAATTTGCATATTAGTCGAGTTACTTGCAAATCTATCGCAAATTTGCGACGAAACTGCTCGTCGCAAAATTTCGAAACTTATGAGGGAATTGCGAAGGAATATACAAATTCCTCGCAACTCTCGCAATACTGCTATGGAAAACTTCCTCGCAAGACTGTCGAAAATTTGCTAAGGACTTGCGAAGAATTTGCATATTAGTCGAGTTACTTGCAAATCTATCGCAAATTTGCGACGAAACTGCTCGTCGCAAAATTTCGAAACTTATGAGGGAATTGCGAAGGAATATACAAATTCCTCGCAACTCTCGCAATACTGCTATGGAAAACTTCCTCGCAAGACTGTCGAAAATTTGCTAAGGACTTGCGAAGAATTTGCATATTAGTCGAGTTACTTGCAAATCTATCGCAAATTTGCGACGAAACTGCTCGTCGCAAAATTTCGAAACTTATGAGGGAATTGCGAAGGAATATACAAATTCCTCGCAACTCTCGCAATACTGCTATGGAAAACTTCCTCGCAAGACTGTCGAAAATTTGCTAAGGACTTGCGAAGAATTTGCATATTAGTCGAGTTACTTGCAAATCTATCGCAAATTTGCGACGAAACTGCTCGTCGCAAAATTTCGAAACTTATGAGGGAATTGCGAAGGAATATACAAATTCCTCGCAACTCTCGCAATACTGCTATGGAAAACTTCCTCGCAAGACTGTCGAAAATTTGCTAAGGACTTGCGAAGAATTTGCATATTAGTCGAGTTACTTGCAAATCTATCGCAAATTTGCGACGAAACTGCTCGTCGCAAAATTTCGAAACTTGCGAGGGAATTGCGAAGGAATATACAAATTCCTCGCAACTCTCGCAATACTGCTATGGAAAACTTCCTCGCAAGACTGTCGAAAATTTGCTAAGGACTTGCGAAGAATTTGCATATTAGTCGAGTTACTTGCAAATCTATCGCAAATTTGCGACGAAACTGCTCGTCGCAAAATTTCGAAACTTATGAGGGAATTGCGAAGGAATATACAAATTCCTCGCAACTCTCGCAATACTGCTATGGAAAACTTCCTCGCAAGACTGTCGAAAATTTGCTAAGGACTTGCGAAGAATTTGCATATTAGTCGAGTTACTTGCAAATCTATCGCAAATTTGCGACGAAACTGCTCGTCGCAAAATTTCGAAACTTATGAGGGAATTGCGAAGGAATATACAAATTCCTCGCAACTCTCGCAATACTGCTATGGAAAACTTCCTCGCAAGACTGTCGAAAATTTGCTAAGGACTTGCGAAGAATTTGCATATTAGTCGAGTTACTTGCAAATCTATCGCAAATTTGCGACGAAACTGCTCGTCGCAAAATTTCGAAACTTGCGAGGGAATTGCGAAGGAATATACAAATTCCTCGCAACTCTCGCAATACTGCTATGGAAAACTTCCTCGCAAGACTGTCGAAAATTTGCTAAGGACTTGCGAAGAATTTGCATATTAGTCGAGTTACTTGCAAATCTATCGCAAATTTGCGACGAAACTGCTCGTCGCAAAATTTCGAAACTTGCGAGGGAATTGCGAAGGAATATACAAATTCCTCGCAACTCTCGCAATACTGCTATGGAAAACTTCCTCGCAAGACTGTCGAAAATTTGCTAAGGACTTGCGAAGAATTTGCATATTAGTCGAGTTACTTGCAAATCTATCGCAAATTTGCGACGAAACTGCTCGTCGCAAAATTTCGAAACTTGCGAGGGAATTGCGAAGGAATATACAAATTCCTCGCAACTCTCGCAATACTGCTATGGAAAACTTCCTCGCAAGACTGTCGAAAATTTGCTAAGGACTTGCGAAGAATTTGCATATTAGTCGAGTTACTTGCAAATCTATCGCAAATTTGCTAGGCATTTGCGACAAAATTTACATAGCATGTTTATTCCTAGCAAATGCCTCGCAAAGTTTGAATAAAGTAGTTGTGACACGCTTTTTGTTATGTTTAACTAATTATTCGCGAGGGAGAAGCCCTCGCGAAATCCCTCAGAACTCAATTTCCCTCGCAAAAGTCTCGCAAATCTATAGCAAATCAGTAGCAAATCCATAGCAATGTTTTTGCAAATTTTTTGAAAACTCTATAAATAGCAACTGTGGATCCCTGATCTGAACATAAAACAAAGAACAAAAACTAAAGAAAAAGATAGAGAGAAAAAATGTCTTCTAACATGAAATATATGCATTACGAGCTGGATGTACAATCATAAAACTGAGACTGGAGAAGTGACGAAAGAGTATCGGGCCGGATTATGGGATTCTTACAACAAGCATCAAACCAACCATTCGCAAGGGAACACGGTAAAATATTCTGTCCTTGTAAAAATGCAAGAACGAACCATATTTAGAAGTAGATACCGTGGAGGAGACATCTTTATAATAGAGGATTTAGATCAAACTACTACATCTGGTTTTTCATGGGAAGGTGCATCAAGTAGTAGTACGGGTCAGGAGTTGAACTACCAAGTTATAATGCTAATCATTATGAGGATCATGGACAGAATATGTTTGGAAATAATTCGGGTTATGGGTATGAGCAACATGAAAATAGGTATCATGATATGGTTACTGATGCATTTCATGAAACTACAATTCCTGATAGCAGTAGTAGGGAAGAACCTAACATAGACGCAAAACGGTTTTATAATATGTTAGATGCTGCTAAAGAACCCCTCTACGAAGGATGTAGAGAAGGGCTTTCCAGATTATCACTTGCATCTCGAATGATGACAATTAAAAGTGATCATAATCTGAATGAGAAGTGCATGGATTCTTGGGCTCAACTAATTAATGAGTATTTACCAGAAGGTAATCTTGCTGCTGAAAATTTCTATGAAATTCAGCGGTTAGTTGCGGGTCTTGGTCTACCATATGAAATGATCGATGTATGTATTGACAACTGCATGATTTTCTGGAAAGACGATGAGAAACTACAAGAATGCCGGTTTTGTCGAAAACCAAGATATCAAGAAACCACAGAAGGAATCGTGTGCCATACCAACGATGTGGTACTTACCAATCACGACAGATTGAAGCCTATATCACTCGGAAAAGACGGCTGCGCCAATGAGATGGCATGCCCAACATTCGGTAAAAGATGGCGAGATTACCCATCCCTCGGATGCTAAGGCATGGAAACACTTTCAAACCGTATATCCTGACTTTGCGAGTGAGTGTAGAAATGTTTATCTTAGCCTATGCACCGATGGATTTAGTCCATTTGGCATGTCTGGACGGCAATATTCTCTGTGGCCTGTCATTTTGACGCCATACAACCTCCCTCCGGAGATGTGCATGCAAAGAGAATTTTTGTTCTTGAGTATTCTAGTTCCTGGGCCAAAACATCCAAAGCGAGCACTTGATGTATTTTTGCAACCTTTGATCCATGAGCTGAAAATGTTATGGCATTGTGGCGTGCCGACGTGGGACTACTCGCAACAACAGAATTTTAATATGCGTGCAGTGCTTATGTGGACTATCAGTGACTTCCCCGCATATGGAATGTTATCGGGATGGACAACGATGGAAGATTATCATGTCCGTATTGTACAGATAGGACAGATGCTTTCAGCTGAAAAATGGGAGAAAAATTTGTTGGTTTGATTGTCATCGAGGTTTCTTCCACCACATCATAGCTATCGAAGAACAAGAAGTTGTTTAGGAAAAACAAGGTAGTCCATGTCCCTCCCTCGCTTCAATCTGGAGCAACTTTGTTAGAGCAGATTGAGTATTATTGTGCTAACGAGACATGTAAAGTTGGGGAAATTGGCACACTCCAGCTAACATGCCAGACGGGTATACGATATCTCATAATTGGCATAAGAAGAGCATATTTTGGGAGCTTCCATATTGGAAGGATCATCTTTTAAGGCACAACCTTGATGTGATGCACATAGAAAAAAATGTTTTTGAAAACATTATGAACACTATTTTGAATGTCAAGGAAAGAGTAAAGATAATTTGAAATCGAGGTTGGATCTACCAGAGATATGTGCAAGACCAGAGTTGCATGTGACAAGAGAGGGGAAATTACCAGTTCCAAATTTTCGATTGTCTGGGGTAGCAAAGCAGAGGTTATTCGAGTGGGTTAATTCGACGTAAAGTTTCCAGATGGATATGTGTCGAATTTTCAAGATGCATGAGCAAGGCCAAAAATTTTCGGTATGAAAAGTCACGATTGTCACGTATTCATGCAGCTGCTCCTGCCGCTTGCATTGACGGAGCTCTTACCAACACATGTCCATGAAGCAATAGCTGGTAATAAAACTAAAACTTACTTTTAATTATATATAAATGAATTATCAATATTAACTGAAATATATTGTTGTTTGTTGATGAATTCTCAGGGATTGGAGCATTTTTTAGAGATTTATGCACTCGGACATTGACTGAGGATGGGATCGAGTCGTTAGCCAAGAATATCCCGATCTTACTTTGCAATCTGGAGAAAGTTTTTCCCCCCTCTTTTTTTGTCGTAATGGTACATCTCATGATTCATCTGCCTCTTGAAGCAGCTCTTGGGGGCCCTGTGCAATACCGATGGATGTACGTATTTGAGAGATTCATGGGATATCTTAAACATAAAGCCAAAAATCTTGCTAGAGTGGAGGGTTCGATAGTTGCAGGCAGTTTGACGGAGGAAACCTCACACTTTACATCATATTACTTTAGTCCAACCGTTAGAACGAAGAAGACCGCTCCCAGACGATACGACGACGGAGGAGTTGCACCTTCATATCCAGTTAAAGACATCCCTGAAGTATTTTGTCAGATTGGGAGACTTGCTGGCAAAGTGAAAGAAGTTTGGTGGGAAGACCATGAACATGCTTGTGCAGCTCACCATTATATTATGCGAAACATTGACTACTTGCAGGAATTTGAAAGGTACTTATATAACTTGATTAGTTATTTTGGGTTTATATTTATATATATGCATCACTAATAATATTTTTTATATGCAGTATATTCAACTCACAAATTCGAGAACACTATCCTAATTTAGAAGAAAAGGAGTATGAAAAGTTGAATGAACGAGATTATCCTGCGTGGTTACAAGATTTCATGTAATGGAGATCTTTATATTGTTTTAAACTTTGAACTTAATTGTTTAAATATTTTTATATTTTGAACAGGTAAGAAATGGATGTCATCACAGACAAATCCCCCAATGGTTGTATGAATTTGTTGAAGAGCCGGTTGCTAAGATCATTACTGCTCCAATGTACTTTACTCATGGATACACTTTTCATAATGCATACACACGGCTCAAAGAGATCAACCGCAAATTTTGGAATACAAGTCCAAGGCTTAAACTGACTACTATGGTGTATTGCAACAGATCATTGAAGTCACTTATCCGGAACCATCAACTTGAAATGCATATTATTTAAGTGTGATTGGTATGATCCAACAAGCGGTCGAGGGTCCGAGCAAATAACTTTGGGGTGATCGCGTCAATGCAAATAGACGCTTATGCAAAATTTGAACCGTATTGTCTTAGGCCGCAAGCAGATCAAGTGTGTTTTCTTCCCTACCCAAGGATTAAAGAACGGCGTGAAAGGTGGCTATCAGTGATTAAAGTGAATCCGCGAGGACGATAATCGCCGGAGAAATTGATGATGTCGCTATGCAGGCTGAAAGAGTTTCTGAAATCTCTGTCCCAACTGAGTCAACCGAGAATATCCTACATATCGATCTAAATAACCAAGAAGTAGAAGTCATTGTTGATGATTCAACTGAAGGCTCTGCTTCAGAAGACGACGAGTTTGATGATGAAACCGATGAAGATGACACAGATGATGAGTCTCAAAATAATGAAAATGTATCTGAAAATGAATTCGAAAATGATTCTGATTAAATACAAATGAGTGTGTGTCGTGTGTATTTCTATTATATTGTATTTTTTTAAAAAAATTATGAGGGATTTGCTACGGATCCTCGCAAGTGCCTAGCAAAATTGCTAGGATTTGCTACAGATCCCTCACAAATCTCTAGCAAATTTGAGGTCATATAATTTGGAGTTTTGATAGACTATAAATCTTTTGTTTCAGACACCTTGGTTTGAAATGATTCAAATACAAGAATCTAAAGTTGATAATGAAATTGATATATGAAAAATTTAGAGAAGACATGAGAAATGTTAAAGTCCAATTCCCCTTTGTTTATGAACTATAACATATATAAAACCTATACTTTATACTATCAACATACTTGAAATATATAGTTTTGAAGAAATTTGATAATGTTTTTAAAAATTAACTTATTGAAGATTCCACAACCGAAATAAAAGCATTAAATCAATAAGCTTGCAAATTCCTAAACGAAACCCTTAACGAAACCCTAAATGAAACCCCAAACACATGAACTACGGATGTGCGAGTGAATTGCTAGGATCACTCACAAATCCATAGCAAATTACCTAGGGATTTATGAGGGATCCCTAGCAATTCCCTCAACTTTATGAGTGACTTCCTACGGAATTAGGTTAATATATAAAGTCATCTAACAGTTTTCTCTCATAGTTGTGGCCGTCAAGTTAAAAAAAACGAAACCCTTCTTTTTTATCCCAGAGCTGCTCTTCCCTCTCTCGATGTGGCCGACGGAGTCACCCTCGACGTAGCCTGATGTCTCTCTCACTCGCCACAGATATCTCTTCCTCTCACTCTCTCACTCTTTTCCTCGTCGGATCTCTTCTCCCGCCGTAATCCCTCTCCGCCAGTTCACTCTCTTGGTCGCCGATTCTCTGTCTCTTTCTCTCTTGCCAGATCTCCGCCAGTTCACTCACACTCTCTCAACGCCCCTTTGTTCCTGTGCTGGAACCTCTCTCCTCTCTGCAACTGTCAGCTGTTGTTACTGCTCACAAGGTAAGGGTTTGTTTTTTTTGATCGAAGGGTTTGCTTTAATTTAGGGTTTTGGTTATAAGTCTTTGTGGAATTATTTGACTAATTGAATTTAATTTAGGGTTTTGATCAAAAGGGTTCTATATGTGTTTGTCTATGTCTTTTGGGCAAGTGAGATTACTTGACTAATTGAATTTATTATGTATATATCGTGGACCTGTAGGTGAAACAGAAAGGCTACTTGTATTTGTTCCATTAGCGTTTGTTTATGTCTTTTTGGCTAGTGTGAACATTTTACTTAATGAATTAGTTATGTATCTAATGTAAAAGTCTTTGTTAGTTGAATTAATTATCCTTGCTAGTCTCTGTTAGTTTAGTTTTTGTTCATGATTGTCTAAAGTTTTTCTAGTTTAAGTTTTCTTGGTTTAT
The DNA here is from genome assembly GCA_016771965.1 of Brassica carinata. Taxonomy (NCBI): domain Eukaryota; kingdom Viridiplantae; phylum Streptophyta; class Magnoliopsida; order Brassicales; family Brassicaceae; genus Brassica; species Brassica carinata. Next base: position 59,292,336 of record CM028687.1, on the reverse strand, counting down.
TTTAGATTTAATTACAATTATTAAAATATTTTGTTACTTTTTTCAGATGTCTGGAAATGACTATAGTCGGTTTCTATCCAGCGGCAGGAGTGGAAGGAGTTCACGCAAGAGGAGTTCATCGCTTCCTTCAACTCCGGGTGCTTCTCTTCCTTCTACTCCGGGGGCTTCTCTTCCTACTACTCCGGGTGCTTCTTCTAGTTCCCATTCGAATGGGTGCGAGTTCGCCCATTCCCAACACCCAAACCCCGCCCAGCCCCAATCCCAGCCCCAGCCCCAGCCCCTGCCCCTGCTCCTGATCCAGTGCCGAGCCTGTCTTTCAACAACCAGTCGCAGATGAGGTGACCGTTGAGATGCTTTTGGCGAGTCCCGACATGACCGCCTTCCTCACCTCCATCCAGACCGCCCTATCAATACGCTTTGGTAAATTCTCATAAATTCTTATAAATTATCTAATAGTTTTAACTTTATCATTAATATTTTATTTTTGACGCTTCAGGTTTGATGATGACTCGCGTGTAGCTACATCGGTCCACAAATCTTTGAAAGAGATTTCAAAGAACCGCATGCAAATTGGACACAAATCCCTGACTATGTTGTTCATCGGTGGTTTAAATCATTTATGTAATTTATTTAAGTTTTAAATTACATTTATTTGTAATATTATTAAAACAAAAATATTTGGCAGCAAATGTATCATTGGGAATCTGGCTTAACGGGCTTGTCCGCCGAAGTTTCAAGCCAAATTGAAAGATCGCTTCGTGACCATGTGGGACGATGGAAGGCAAAGTGGAAGATTAAAGGCGATGATGCTATGCCTTTGTGGTTTGACCGAAATGTATGGAGAGGCCTTGTCACTTATTGGTTAGATCCTGCCACTGAAGTTCGAGTTGTAATAGTCGGGCTGCTAGGTATTCAGACCCTGATGGACATGGAGTTTCTACACATCATTCTGGTCAGACTTCATTCAAAGCACGCACGGATGATTGTAAGTTTCTATAATTGTTTTATCTTATTTCATTAAATTTAAATACATTAATCATATTTTTAATTGTAGGCTGAAGAAACTGGGTGTTCTGTTCCTGATTTACTTGGGGTTCTCGAGAAGACGAAGCGGAAACCAGATGGATCTTTCACCGACGGCAAAGCCCAGCAACTCTACAACGATGTAACTTCCAAACTTCAGGAGTTATCTCAAGGTCATAGTAATAATCCTGAGAGTACTGGCTCTATTGAACTCACCCAAGAGGAGAAGAACAAGATTTATTGTGAGGTATGTGTTTGATAAATTTGAGTTATTTCATTTTAAGTTTTTAAAAGACAATATTTGATCTTTTGTATTTGTTTTGTAGCTCGCTCCTCGTAAAAGGGCGATTTACGGTGTTGGTTCTCTCAAGAAGTCTCTAGCATCTGCTCCGGCCTGTTCTTCTTCTACTAGTTCTGATCAAGAGCATTTAAAGACTATTATCGAGGAACAGGCTTGTTTGATTCGCTCACAAAAAACTCAGCTCCTAAGTCAGGATGCACGCCTCAACAAGTTCGATTCTCTCTTTGGTTTTCTTGCTACAAAAGATTCAGCTTTGGCTACCATGCTTCAGACCTGTACCGAGCCTACTAGGAGCTCTCCCGGTGAAGACCCCGATGATGTTTCAGATGACTTTTAGATTCAGACCTATCTGTTTTTTAGTATTCTATTTTGAAACCTATGTTTATTTTAAAACTTAAAACTTATGTTTATTTTAATGTTTTATGTAATGAATTTCGAATTTAAATTTTATTTTGTTTTTAAAAAATATTTTATTATAAAAGTTTTAAATCAAATTATTATAAAATTAAAAATATTATTTTTAATTCCCTTGCAAAATGCCTAGCAAATCTCTAGCTAATTTGCTACGGAACTGCGATGAATATGTCTTTCTTCCCTCGCAGATCCCTAGCAAACTTGCAAGCGCTATGCATCGGAGCTGTCCGTCGCAAAAGTTTTCGGAAGCAAAATCCTCGCAAAAGATTGCTAGAGATTTGCGAAGAATAAGTTTCCGTAGCTAGTTTGCGAGGGACTAGTTTCCATAGCTAATTTGCGAGGAAAGTTTGTCGTCGCAACTATGCGACGGATTTGCGAGTCCTCTTTATTCGTCGCAAGTTGCGAGGACTTTGCGAGGAATTTTAGTTTGCGAGAACTGATTTGCGAGGAACTGGCTACCCTAGCAAATGCCTCGCAAATAGCGATTTGCTAGCGATTTGCTAGGAATTTTCCTCTCGCAACTCGCCTTATTTCTTGTAGTGTCAGTAGCAAAGCTTGGCCAATTATATCTAGTTCTCGAGTTCTCAATCAACCTTGCAAGAATCACACGTAATAAGAATATATCTCTTCTTATTTAGCTTAAGAAAACTAGCTCAAAAACTTAAGCTTCTCACAATCTCAATCTCTATAACTTATGAGTAATGCTACATCTTAGCATCTCATTATATATCAAGCAAAAACTCCTAAACTCTCTAGGTTTATCTAAACATATTTCCTAATCCTTATAGATAAACATGACACATTAGGATTAGATAACTTGCTCCTTAAGTTAAGTCAAGCTTAATCCAACATTCCCCCCTTTAAGCTTGTAACTCTCTGTTGCTAAATCCCTCATGCCAATGTACTCTCTCATTTCCTTGTGCTTGATCCTTCCTAACGCTTTCGTTAAGATATCTGCCTTTTGCTTGTCTCCTTGAACGTATTCCACTTCTACTTGCCCGTTCTCTACACACTCGCGGATGAAATGATATCTTCTATGTATGTGCTTGCTCTTCCCATGGAACACCGGATTCCTAGTCAAGCTAATCGCAGACTGATTGTCTATGCGAATCATCACCTTTTCACACATTCTTCCAGTTATCTCACTTAAAAGATCTTGAAGCCAAATCGCTTGTCTTGCTGCCTCTGTCCCAGCCATGAACTCAGCTTCACACGATGATAAGGCGACTGTTTCTTGCTTCTGTGAACACCAGGTAATAGGGCTTTCTCCAAGATAAAAAATATGACCAGTAGTGCTCTTGCCATCATCCGGATCAACGTTGTAACTGCTATCACTATACCCCAGGAGCTTCGGTATCTTGTTCGACGAGTGCTGGAACACGAGTCCATACGAGCTACTGCCACGTAAGTATCTTAATACCTGTTTCATTGCAATTCCATGTGACTCCTTTGGACATTGCATATATCGGCTTAACACTCCAACAGAGAAGGAGAGATCGGGTCTTGTGTGTAACAAATAACGCAAGCAGCCCACATTCTTTCTGTACATGGTAGCATCTATTTCTCTTTCTCCTTTAGCTTTCGACAACCTGAGACCAAGCTCCATCGGAGTATGACTCGGATTACACTTCAATAGACCTGCATCCTCTAAAATCTTTGTTGCATAACGTTTCTGTACCAAGGAGATTCCACCATCATATTGACAAACCTCTATCCCGAGATAGTAAGTCAATTTACCAAGATCACTCATGACAAATTTTTTCGCCATTCTCTTCTTGAACTCCTCGATAACGCTTCTGCTTGTTCCTGTTACAAACAGGTCATCAACATACACAGCAACCACGAGTAGTTCGCCATTCACAACCTTTCGATAAACAGAGGGTTCTTTTGCACACTTAACAAACTCTAACTCGCACAATATCTGGTTCAGCTTATTGTTCCAGGCCCGAGGTGCTTGTCTTAGTCCGTATAGTGCTTTGTTTAGTTTATAAACCTTTCCTTCTGATCCCTCTGTCTCGAAGCCTTCCGGTTGTGAGACATATACTGTTTCCTTTAGCTCTCCATGTAGGAATGCTGTCTTCACGTCAAGGTGATGCACTTCCCATCCATTTGCTGCTGCTAAGTTAACCAGAAGTCGTATTGTCTCAATCCTTGCAACTGGAGCGAATACTTCATCAAAGTCTATCCCATGGCGTTGTACGTATCCCTTTGCGACCAACCGAGCTTTGAATTTGTTGATGCTTCCGTCGGAGTTGCGCTTGATTTTAAAGACCCATTTTAGACCAATAGGTTTAGCTCCAACTGGGAGATCCACGAGCACCCATGTTTGATTTTTCTCAATGGATTCAATCTCCTCTTCACAAGCTCGCATCCACTCCTTTGATTCTCGTTCCTCACCAAAATTTCTAGGTTCGTTGTTGAGATATAGGAGTACTTCTTCTCCAAGTTCTTCTGCTAGCAATATATAATCATCAAGATAACCAGGTCTCTTGGTTTGTCTTTCTGATCTTCGAAGTGGGGCGTCCTCTATTTCATCATCAAGTATTGTTTCAACATTCTCATCCTCATCATGTAAGCTCTCTGTTTCTTCATTATTAACCGCGGTGGACTCTGTTTTCTTTTCTCTCATCGACTGATCTCCATAGTTTCCCAAGGATATAACAAAGCTATCGTTGTTACTCGGTTTCATGCCTTTCTCGCTCCACTTCCATCCCCTTGTCTCATCAAAGATTACATCACGACTCACTACTATCTTTCCAGCGCTAGGATCGTATAGGCGATAAGCTTTTGACCCTGGTTCTGTTCCTAAGTGAACCAACATCCGTGATCTGTCGTCTAGCTTCTTTAATCTCGTCTCAGTGATCTTTGTGTATCCTATACAACCGAATACTCGAAGATGACTCATACTCGGTTTCCTTCCTCGGAGTGCTTCATAAGGAGTTTTCTCCTTCAAAGAACGGGTAGCTATGCGGTTGAGGAGGTATGTAGAGTGTCTTATGGCTTCTCCCCAAAGATGGTTTGGCATCTCCATATGTTTTAAAATACTCCTCGCCATCTCCATTAGAGTTCTGTTTCTACGCTCCACCACACCGTTTTGTTGTGGCGTGTATGGAGCTGTTAAATGTCGAGTAATCCCGCAACCATCACAGTATGCATCGAATTCACTAGACACAAACTCCCCTCCTCGATCTGTCCTGAAGGTTTGAATCTTTCTCTTTGTTTCCTGCTCCACTTTCGTCTTGAATCCTTTGAATCTCTCAAATGCTTCGTCTTTTCCTTTCAAAAGCATCGTCCACATGTATCTCGTATGATCATCCACAATCACAAAAATATATCTGTTTCCAGCAAGAGTGCTTGGCGTTATTGGCCCGCAAAGATCACCGTGTAATAGCTCTAATGGGTTTGATGCCCGATATGGTGTAGCTTTTGGAAAACTCAGTCTTGCTTGCTTTCCAAGTAGACAAGATCCACATATCTTCTTCTCAATATTAACTCTTGGAATACCAACAACGAGCTCCTTTTGAATCATAGAGTTTAGAGTCTCAAAGTTGATATGCCCTAGACGTGCATGCCACTTGCTAGATTCGTTCTCTGTCTTTAACTGGAGGCACTCTGTATTCTTTAAACCCATCCGGACCTTGTACAAGCGGTTTCTTGACCTTGTGGCTGTAACAAGCAGCTTCCCGTATTGATCATGCATTGTTAGTTGTTCTCCTTTCAAACGTACATCACACCCTGCTTCTGTAGCTTGCCCCAAACTGATGATATTACTTTTCAAATCAGGAATAAAATACACATCAGTCATTCTTCTTGAGTCTCCATTCATATCTACAAACGAGATTGTGCCTTTGCCTTTTATATCTATTCTTGAATCATCTCCGAACCTAACTTTTCCAGTGATCGTATTATCAAGTGTAGAAAAATATCGTCGATTCCCCGTCATATGGTTACTAGCTCCATTGTCGAGGTACCACATGTCTTCTCCTACAGCACTTGATTCATACTTCTCGGGTAAGATGTTCTTTTCGTTTAAGTATACTGTCTCATGCATCATTAGCTCGTCGGCTTCTTGTGTATCTATCTTATCCGTTTCTTGGACTTCTTGTAGCTTTAAGAGACGGTCAGGACAGTTGTAGGCGACATGTCCTACTTTATCACAGCGGAAGCATGTGATTTTACTCATATCTCTCATACTGTTGACTCGTCCACGACCTCTTCCTCTGTTGTATGATCTACCACCACGTCCTCTCCACCGATAACCATCATTATAATCGCGGTTTGATGCTTCGCTACGGTATGATTGATCTTGTGAGTTTTGAGTAGCTTGATTCTGATTTCTCTCTGAACTTGCATACATCAATTTCCCCTGTTCTTCTTCCTTTTCTTCGACGGGTTTGATACGTTCCTCATAAGCTTTCATACGCCCCATTATATCTTCAAAGCTAGTCGTGTTAAGGTCTAACACCTGCTCTAGTGACGCAACTATGTGAATATACTTATCCGGAAGACTCATAAGAAATTTCTTGACAAGCTTTGCTTCTTCAATAGATGTTCCTAGAGCGGCTGACTTTGATGCTAATTCCGACATTCTTCCTCCGAAGTCATCAATATTCTCTGTTTCTTTCATCTTCATACGATCAAACTCAGTCATCAGAGTTTGTAATCTTGCTTCCTTTACTCGCTCAGCTCCGACATGTCTGGTTTTAATGGCTTCCCAAACTTGTTTGGCTGTCCCTAGCTCTCCGACTTGTAATGCAAGAGCTTCAGGTATTGATTGAACCAATAAGGCTAACGCCAGGTCGTTCTTATCAGCACTATCGCCTGGTTGCTCTGATTCTATCACCTCCCAGACCTTGTGAACCTTCATCATGATCTTCATTCGAAGTGCCCAGAAGGTGTAGTTGCTTGAGGTAAGTATTGGACACTTAATCGATGGAGATCCTGGTCCTTCTTTCCCTTTGTCCGTCTTCACGACGATGTCTCCCATGATCGTTTGTAAGCTCTGATACCAAATCTAGTTCTCGAGTTCTCAATCAACCTTGCAAGAATCACACGTAATAAGAATATATCTCTTCTTATTTAGCTTAAGAAAACTAGCTCAAAAACTTAAGCTTCTCACAATCTCAATCTCTATAACTTATGAGTAATGCTACATCTTAGCATCTCATTATATATCAAGCAAAAACTCCTAAACTCTCTAGGTTTATCTAAACATATTTCCTAATCCTTATAGATAAACATGACACATTAGGATTAGATAACTTGCTACTTAAGTTAAGTCAAGCTTAATCCAACATTATAGAGCTCCTTAATCATGGCAATCACATTATGGCAATTACATCCTTATAATCCATTCCAAAGTTTTGGCATGTCGAGAATATCGTAGCAGTATGGATCTACTATACAAACTAGTTTGTATGAAAACATATAAAGCCCATAATGTAAGTTTTAGACTTTTAGTTAAAGGTCGACAAAAAAAAAAGACTTTTAGTTAAAGAGTATAGTTGTCAATTTGGAAGCTGAAAGTCTATCTCAAAGTTATTTTAAGGTAAAATTAGTTTGAGAGGTTTAATAATAATCTTATATAAATTATAATATTAATATTCAACGCTTTTCAATTATGCCCAAATTTCTTTTTAACGATGATTCGTGTATGTTGATTATGTTAAACTCAGCCTTGGGTCGAGTTAGCGAGTCTTATCACGTAGGATTTAACAGTGTAGTTTTGTAGCTAACTATATATATATATATAACACGATTCACAGATCTTTTATAGAGAATAACTCGACATATATTATTTTATCAGAACTTTTTGACATTAATTAACTAGAAGAAAATTCTCAAAATCTCACGATAAAATACAACAACATTGAAGACCCCTCGCTCCGAGCGGTGCACATATAGCATTATTAAAAGGTGGTTTGTTCACTCCACATCTATCACTACAATCTTCTTTCTTTTTACATGGTCCTCTGAAATCACAATCAGACGAAGCATCCATAATTCCTGAATTAGTCACCACAAGTAAATACATATTAAATATACATGGTAATTCATTATTTGGAGTTTCTTACTAATAGGTAAGATACAAATGGTTTTAAGAAAAAAATACGAGGAAAAAATTAACTTACGAGTGGATTGAACATCAACAAAAACTGAAGCAATGATTAAAAGAGCAACAAAGTAAAGTTTTGATGATGTCATCCTAACGTTAAAAAGCAATATTAAACTGATAATGATTATTTTACTACTCACAATATGAATTATCTATCTCTGTGGTTATTATATAGCCAAAGTTTTAAATAATACATAGTAACTGTAAGACGTTATAAGTAAATGTTATATCTTAAATTTGAAAAAGAAATATCTTCAATTAAAGTTTTGGTGCTTTTTTCTGATTGTACATACACCTACTTATAGTAACAAATCATTAGAAGTTAATACCAATTATTACATTCATTGTCAAATTAGTGAAAACATATAAGTATTCATTATTTAATACAAGTATATACATTAAGATGCATGCACATATAACTATAAAAATGAGTAATTTATATTTTGCAATATTAATAATATCATAACATTTTATATCTATGTTAAATTAGTTAAAAAACATTAAAAGATTTTATATCTTCGCTAAAAATAGTTAAAAACATTACCTTACAACTTTGGTATTTCTATAGCCAAAATTTCCAAATAATTTAAAATATTTATCTTATAAATTTTAGAATAACATAATTATCTCACATTAAAATTTTATATATTATATATATATATTATACTCATATGGAAATTAACACATCATATGAACTGAAAATATATTAGTATATAATAATAAACAATAACAAAGTTTAATGTATACAACAAATTATTCTATATTAATAGTGTTGAATAAAAAACTTAAAAAATAAAATCATAGAATTATACATTATATAGCACTAAAATGTAAATTATATATTTAAAATATTTAGTTTTACATTTATAAATTGAAAAATAGCCGTACGGGTCAAAATCTAGTTTTTTTAACATCTAATTTTATTGAAATTAATTGAAACCAAAGTAATCGGATCAAAATCTAGTTATATATTTATTTTAGCTACTTAAACTTTGTACATGAATTTGAGAAAAAATTACTTTGTTAAATTTTAACCTAAACAATTCTTTTGTGTACTACTTTTTTTGATTATATAATAGATTGAATAAAATGTCATGAGATTCTCTTCTTCATTATCACTTATTAGTAAATCTACGAAAGAGCCCAAGAAACATTTCTGATCTCATTTCATATCTAAACTATTAAAACTGAAATACATTTAATATTTAACCCTGATTTTTTCTAAATAATTACAGTTTGTGCCACTACATTTAAAATAAATAATTAATTCAAATTACAAATATTGTATTAATCCTTTAGATTTTGTCGGATTCAGATTACAACAACTACTACATTTTGATTCACTCCTAAACTAACTCTCTTAATTATCTTCCTAAAATCAAGCCTAATTAATTGATAATCCAACCTTCCAAAATAGAATTTTCAATGGTTTATAAGTAATATTAAAAATCGATTGTATGGAAATACTAATCAAACGTGATTCACTTAAAATCCAACATACCAATTTCCAACATTAATATTACCTTAACTTTGAAACTGTTTATTTATATTTTCATGTGATGTATATTCCTCATTTATTTCCAATATAAAATAATCTGAGAGACATATAAAATTGAAAAAGATAAAAAAATTGTTTTCCATACGATATTTGTTTTAGAAAAATAAATATACTAACATATACTAACATGTTAAATAGTTGAATTTATAAACAAATACAATATAAAAATCGTATATGTAGTAAAAATGATCAAATTTATAATTAGATGTTATTTTTGTTAGTTTAGCATCTTATGAACAATTATGGGTGGGCGTTCGGATACCCATTCAGGTTCGGTTCGAGTCTATTCGGGATTTGAGTTTTCGGGCCTCATTCGGGTATTTCTAAATTTCAGTTCAAATTCGGTTCGGATCTTTGCAGGTTCGGTTCAGGTTCGGATAACTCATTTAAATTATTTTAAAAATTTTGAAATTCATTATATGCTTTAAATTTCTCAAAATCTATAAATAAAATAATATATTACAAATAAATTTGAATAAGATATGTCAAAATACCTAAACTTAACATATAAATTAGTTTGGTTTAAATATTTGGACAGAGAATCAATTAAATTGTTTAAGTATTTTTGGAGTTCCGAGTATACTTTAGCAATTTTACATATTTACTTTTGACTATTTGTATATATTTTCAAGTATTTCGAAAAATTTAAAACTATCTTATATATTTTGGATGTTTTTAATATTCATTATATCTAAAAATAATTATTATATTTAGCTAGAACAACCAACGCATTTAAAAATATTTATAATTTCTATAAATCATAACTAAATCATAATATCATCTATTATAAAGTAAAAAAATATCCGTGCGGATGCACGGGTCAAAATCTAGTTTTATTCTAAAATGGAATGTAAAATAAAGTAGTGAACAAAAAAAGTAAAAGCATTACTTTATAAATGGAGTATATTTTTATTTTTGTTCATTAGAGCATGTTTAATTGGGTGTTCTTAGAATAGGGTTCTTGGCGGAATATAAGAAACGGTCTCTTAACTTTTAACTAAAAAAGCTAAGAGCCAGCTCTTAAAGCTCTTGTTTAAGAGTTGGCTCTTAGCTTTTTTTAGTTAAAAGTTAAGAGACGGTTTCTTATATTCTGCTAAGAATCCCCCAACCCTAAGAACCCTCCATTAAACATGCTCTTACACCATTTTCACTCTATTTTGGAGTAAAATATGGAGTGGATTTGGAGATGCCCTAAAGACATTAAAGCTAAGAATTTGAGTTTAGACCTATGTTCGATTCCAATCTGTTGAAAAATTGTGTCAAACTATTAGGACTGGACAAAAACCCGAATCCGATCTGAAAAAGTAAAAACCAAATTCGAACAAAAATGGTTAAATATCTGAATGGATTCAAAAATTTTGTATCTAGAAAATCAAAACTAAACCTGACCCGAACAAAAATACTTCAGATATCCAAATGTATTTGAAATAAATTTATATACTAAAATATATTAATTATTTTAGATTCAATATATAAAATATCTAAAATATATAAGATATTTTTGAAAATTTCCAAAATACTTGAAATATATATAAATAGTAAAGTAAATATCTAAAATAGCTAAATAATATTCAAAATACAAAAAGTACTTGAAATATCTATTAATTTTATCCAAACATTCAAATCAACCCAATTTATATGTTAAGTTTATGTATTTTGGCATACATTATTTTTTTAGATTTTTTGAGAAATATAAAGTATATAATAATTTTTGAATTTTTAAAAATAATTTAAACAGGTTATCTGATCTAACCGAACCGCAAATATCCGAACCAGACCCAAACCGATTTATTAATACACGAATGAGATTGAAATTCTAAAATTCTAAAATTCGAAAGCCAAACCCAAATAGGCACCCGAACCCCATTCCTACATCTATGATGAAAAATATCAAGAGCTGTGGTGATGAATCTTCGGATGATAGAAAAAAAAACAAACAATCATGAGATTCTGCCGTCTATGAAGTGTTGGCCCTTTCGATCATCAACTGAAACTTAGATAAATATCACAATATATATCGTCGTGCTAAGTGTTACATAAAAATCCAATACAAAACTTCTAACTGCAAACTTAAAAAACGCCAGAGAGATAGTGTGTCTCAAGCGCTTATGTTTTCAACACTGGCGGTTTTATCTACTCTCTTGAATATCCCTGCAATCACCTGGCGTTTGAAAACACACACACAAACAATTTAGACGAAGCAAGAAGAAACTTCAAGCTATAACAACTTGGATTACGAGGCTAGACAAAACAGCATACCTTTCCAGGTCCCAGTTCATAGCTGCTATCAAGTCCTTTGGATAAGAGCGTCTTTACTGTCGTCTCCCATTGGACTGGAGATGTCACCTGGCGTGCAAGTATCTTCTTGATTGTGTCTGGATCTGCATGAGGCTGTGCATCGACATTGGATATCACTGGGATCCTTGGACTTCTGATCTCCGTTTCCGCCAATGCAGCTTCTAATCTCGACACTGCTGGTTCCATGAAACTTGTGTGAAAAGCACCCGCAACAGCTAGGCGAACCTACACACCCCAACCATCATGTTTCTTTTTAAGCCTCAATGAAGACAAGGCATAACATAAGATAAATGGGATAAGCTGAGAAGATACCGTCATTCGAGCCTTGAATGACTTAGCTTTGGCTTCAACGACTTCGATTCCCTTAAGACCTCCAGATACTGCGTAGTTACCCTGTAAAACAATGGAAATGCGAAAAAATGATTTTCTAGAATCCAAAAATGAAAAAATGGAGGATATATAATAATAATAATACATTACCGGACATAAGTAATTTGCGATCTGAACTTTGTCAGTCTCATCTACTTCCTGATTTGCTGCATCACACAGCTGCTGAACTTTTTCTGAGTCCAGCCCTATGATACTAACCATGGCACTCTTAGCAGCATCCGCAGCAGCCTAAAAAACGGCATTTAATTACATACTAAGTTGTTCAATATGCAGAATGTACGTTAATAAAATCTTTACCTGCATGGCTTCTCCTCTAAATTTTACAAGCTTTAGCCCATCCTCAAAGCTTGAGAATTAAAAGTAGAAACGTAAGGAAATGGTGAAGACACAACAAGAGAAAGTGTTTGTAAGATCAACTAACCTGAAGGCTCCAGCGAAAGCCAGAGCAGTGTACTCTCCCAAACTGAGACCACAAGTCACATCAACCGAGTTAATGATTTGTTCGCCGCCTTCACGAACACGGAGCAGTTCAACTGCTGCTAAACTTGTGACGTAAATAGCAGGCTGAGAAGAAAAAAAAAATGAGAAACCAATAAAACTTAGACAACATAAAAAAAAGGGATTCAGTTCTGCTAGGTGACAAAGAAAGATGAACCTGGCTTATGACAGTGGAATCAAGCTTCTCTTTAGGTCCATTAACACATATGTCAAGAAGATCATACCCCAAGATATGGTTAGCTTTGTTATACAACTCTCCAGCTGCTGCAACACCCTGAGCCTCTTTGCCCATCCCTACTGCTTGAGCTCCCTGAGAGATATTTTGTAATCGGCGAACAAAGAGTCGTTTACAGTAGTTTGAGATCCAGCGGAGGAGACGTTCATGGAGACCCTGGATCGGGTGAGATTCTTGAGGGAGGCGGCATTTCTGGAGGAGGAGAGGTTGTTGAGAGATACGGAAGGGAGGAGCAAGGAAGAGGAGGAGGTGGCCATGGTGGTAGCGGAGGGAAGCGTGCGCAGGATCAGAGATTGAGGGAGTGCGTAGGATATAGTACGGTGAAGCAAAGTGAGTGTATACAGAGAAGTGGCGGTAAGTTTATTCTTTAAAGAAAGGCTTAAAAGCGGAGTTAACGAGGATGGTACATAGCGGAAGTTGAGAGTATCAAACCTACCCAACCGTTTTTGTTTTTCTTATATCAAAATGGCTACAAAGGAAGGTTAATTTGGAGATAGTTATAATTGGGAATAGATAATACTAAATAAAGATTATTGTTTATCTTCTCCAATTCAACCCGGTTTCTGATTCTTCATCTCTGAATATGCAGTATCATAAACAAGAAAACCAATTAGAGCTAGGCCAATTGATTCATAATAATGACATTACAACAAAATATAACACATGCTCATTTAGTGTAAAGCTATATTTATATTCTATATTTCTTAAATAGAATAAAACATTACAAATATTATATCTCAATGAAACTATTCATCTTCACCAAATGTTCACATTCATATATCACATTAGTTGAACTCAGTTAATGTGCGGCGAATATTTGATTGAACGGTGGAGGAAATGGTAAAAATAGTACTCATTGATAAATGATTGTAAGGACGAAACAGATGATTGGAGTAAATTGTGGTGAAGGCTTTTACGAATGTAAGAAAAAGAAAGAGTTTTCGCACAAAAGACTATTTTGGTCTCTTTTGTGCGAAAAAAGACTATTTTGGTCTCTTTTGGTCTCTTTTGCCGTAAATATGTATTATATCATCATACTTTTTCCATACTTAAACTACTTGGTTGCCGTAAATATGTATTATATCATCATACTTAAACTACTTGGTTAGTTGATGAATTATAGAATTTTTTAGATCTTTACTCTACGGCCTCTTCTTCGATGCCCCAAAAAATGAAATCCTCATCTCATTGGTTCAAAACATCAAGTTGGGTTTGATAACTTTCCTTTGGGCTTCTTTCTAATACTCCTTGCTATTAGTTCAGTTTTTTCTTGTGAAATAAGTTCAGTTTGTATTTTAAAGAATGATTTTCGTTTGATCTTCTTATAAGTATATTTCCAATAACTAATTCATCATCCATACATAAATAACTTGCAACAATTTGTTTGAAAACTGGGTAAAGTACATTGTATTTTCTTACAAATATTTTCCCAAGAATTATCTACATAGCTTAAGATGGTTCACCCATACAAGACAGAATTGAGATCGGTCTTAGCCCACATATTATAAAAATAAAGTATAGGCCACTTTTCAAAAATTAAGTAAAACTCAAATGGTTATATAGGAGATTTACGGATCTTCTTTCCTCTGGTTTGATCTACGTCATAACTTACTTTTATATAATTTTTTTGGCAGCTTTAAATGTAAACTAGATTCTGACCCGTCGTTTAAAAAGAGCGGGTATATTTTTTCTTTTAAATTTTTTTGAGAAATTTAATTTTTATATTTGTGTTTTTTAATCATGTGTGTTTAATATTAATCTAATCTAATATAACTTTGGTAACTATATTAAATATGTCAAGTTGTATTATTATACACTTATATCATACGTATTTCAGAAATTATTTTAAACTTTATTTCTAAAGTTTGCAACATATTGTATATTTTTATTAGTTATCTAACATAATTAGTTAAGAAAATTCGAAATTAATCCGAAAACCAAAGTTTCATATTCTATTAGACATGGTCTATATACTCGAATAGTTCTCAAAGAGTTATATACAAAAATCAATATCAAACCCAACCTACACCGAGAACCGAACAAATTTTTTGAAAATATTTGAAAAATTAATTTTTAATATATCATGTTAAATATATATATATATATATTGGTCTTCATTAACTTTAAGTAAAATCACATTTAATAAATAGTATTTTTTAATTGAATAACCTATTTAAAACCTGTTAAACTAATGAATTTATATGAAATATTTATTTCAATTAAAAATCCACTTAAACCCTGTTAATCCCTATTCTACAACTAAATCTCTTATAAATATATAATATATAATAATCTAAATAGAATAATATGTTTACTTATGTTTTGCATTGACTTTTGTCTTACTTTTAATAAATTAAAGTTGAAATGGATTAATACATATCTTGTATTGGTTAATTACTGTGTTAGTGATTTTACAATATAAATGAGTTAACATGTTTGTTTAAAATATTTAGTAATGAATACAAAAAACTCAATATTCTGCATTTTTTGACCGGGTAGACAGACGTCACATCAGACCATACACGTCCTAACAAAACCCAAAATTTTGCACATCTGCATCGGTTGATTAAACAAAACAATGTCAAAATAAATCAAGAGTTTTTTGTATTCATCATAAATTTTGCACATCTGCAACGATACCCGGCTTAGAGTATATTTGGGCCTAGTGCTGAATAACTATTTTTTCAAAATTTTGGTTATACTATTATAAATATTTAGAAAGAAGACCCTAAACTATGTGCTCTCTATAAAATAGGACCCTAATTTCCTATGTAAAAATGAAAGGCAAAAGGGGGACCTGGTGCAAATGCACTCTGAGCACATGCTCAGAGCCGGCACAGGTACTGAACCTTTTGTTAAAGAAAGATATGACTACCGAGAATTTAGGAAACAAAGTGGAAGTTGCAATATATACCAATATTTGTAATAGGTTCAATTTACAGCAGTTAGAGGGTGTATTCAACTGAGAGTTTTAGGTGATTTGTATTAAAATAACAAATCTAGTGTTATTCAAAAATAAATTTTAAAAACTCATTTAAAATCCATTGTTATTGAACTTGATATTTCATAAAATACTCTGAAATTCACTGTTGTTGAACATAATTTAAGTTATGGAGTTTTAAAGTTTTAAGGTGATTTTAGGATGTTTGAGTGGAGTTTTTTAGTTAAAAAATTGAAATCCAAATCTCATGGTTTTAGGTGATATTCTAGAGAGCTTTAACAAAAATCACCTAAATCTCTGCAACGTATTTAAATCATCTAAAACTCCATTAAAAATCAAACCACCTCAAATGTTAGATTGAATACACCGGCCTTAATATTTTTAAAGTAGATTCAGTAATATTTCAAATAGTAATAGGGATAAATAGTTGGACTTAACTATTATCAACCGGACATGTTCTAGTTTTAATAGTATTGATATAAAGGCCACATTATTTTTTTAAATGCTTTAAGCCTCGAAAATGTTTGGGACGGCACTGGCTATGATAAGCTAGAATTTTCTTGTTAAGATTAGTCCAATAAGAAAGATAAGAGCTGCCCCAACATACGGCAGATTTGGTTTAAATAATGCATTATATTAGTATATTGTACAATCGACTGATTCCTACGTGAAAAATATCATTCCGATTCTGGAAAACTGTTTGCACCCATAAACTGGTTTACAAGTCTGTATAAAACAAAAAATTAAAAATAGAAAAAATTCGATCTCAATTCTGTCTTGACGATCTCAACACCACTGACCCTTTTCCCAGACTATTTAATGTACCCCATAATTAATTATGTGATTTACTGTTGTTGGAAGTACTAGCCAATTGACGCAAAAGACAGACTTGGCTCACGTTCTTCAATTATTTAACACTTTTAATTAGTTTCATACTTAATTAAGTTTCAATTAAGTAAAGCTGTAAACACCAAAAGAATCTTGTGGCACTCACGATGTTTATTCATTTATACAAGAAAGTAAATTAAAAAAAAAAACTAGTTTCTTAATTAATCAATTTCGGCGCCGCTCGTACGTAGTTGGTGCCCGAAACCTCCGTGCTACGAAGCTTCCTCATACGTCCTCATTTTTAGGGGTATTAATCATTTGAAGAATGGGTTAACGTACTAAAGGGCAGTTAAAGCCTCGAAAATGCAATTAATATCCTGAAAATGGGAGAATCATGATCTCTAGATAGATTCCTACTCGTACATTTTGGTACATGCATGCCTTTTTTATGTAATTGTGACAGCGTCATATTTAACATCGAATATAACGTACTACTACTATACATGGTGTAGTTCAGATCTTACATTTTTTTGTCTTTTCGAGATGAAACATGTGACAAAAAGCTTAATAACTTTACAAAATTAGAAGTCGCCAAAAAAAAATTTAAAAAAATAGAAAGTGAGGACAAAGCACTGTTTTCATTGATTCTTCAATTCGAGCTGAATGATGTTTATGTAGTATTCTACTATCTATTTAATTAACTTCTCTTCTTATGAATTTAATTAGATCTTTTATAAATGCATGCAAATATTTATTATAATCTTTATATATGTAAAAAAACTAAAAACATTATTCTTCAAATATGGAGAAAGTGTAATATTTTGGACTTAACAATAGGATTTTTAGTAATTTAAACCTTGAACTAAAGATCAATCGTAAAACAAACCCTTAACTAAAAATCATGTGAAATAAACCTTCATCTTTATGTCCGTTAATGTTTTCGTCCCTCCGTAACCTTTATCGTCAACTTTCGACGGAGAAACGTTATCTAATGACGATAAAGGTTACAGAGGGGCGAAAATATTAACGGACGTAAAGATGAGGGTTTATTTCACATAATTTTTAGTTGAGGGTTTGTTTTACGATTGATCTTTAGTTCAGGGTTTAAATTACTAAAAGTCCTTATATAAATTGATAACATACATTTAAATACATATGATATTAGAGAAACAATTATAAAAACGGTTTTTAATATATTTATATTAGTAGTGAATACAATAAATCATAGATTCGAGAAAAAATAATTAATGTAAAGTCCAAACCAAACACTAATCTCAAAAACAATTTCTTTTGTGAGAGAGCAAGCAGGAAAATAAGAATAGCTACGAGCTACATTTACCAAAGGAGTGCGAGGTCTCATTGATAAAGAAAAGTGAGTTTGTATTAATAGTAGAGTCTGTCTTTAAATTTATGAATCTTGAAATAATTACTAAATAATCAATACTTACAGGATTTGCTCAAAAAAATATTATTAGTAATTTAAACCCTCAACTAAAGATAAATCGCAAAACAAACCCTCAACTAAAAATCCTGTGAAATAAACCCTCATCTTTATGTCTATTAATATTTTTGCCCCTCCGTAACCTTTATCGTCAACAGTTAACGTTTCTCCGTCGAGAAGTGACGACAAAGGTTACGGAGGGGCGAAAACATTAACGGACATAAAGATGAGGGTTTATTTTACATGATTTTTAGTTGAGGGTTTGTTTTACGGTTAATCTTTAGTTGAGGGTTTAAATTACTAAAAATCCTTAACAATATCACATAAATACTCCAATTTCCAATGTCATAGAGAATCTCATACCAATAATTTCATCAGTTGTTAGAAAGTTATATAGAAACCAGTTAACTACCTATATTAGAGCATCATATCTTTTTTTTTTTTTTGATAATCCGGGGGCGTCCGGTGGGTCGAGACCCAACCGACTAGTCCCCTGGGGGCCTGACCACCGGCGTCAGTCAGACCCGGTAGCTCGCAAGGGGAATTAGATACCTCTATCGCCTGGCCACACAAACAGATAAATCTGAGTTTGGTAGGTTTCGAACCCAGGGTGCTTAGCACCTTTCCAAGTTCGCCGTACCACTCGACGACATTATATCTTATTGTAATGTGATGCTACTTAATTAGATAGATTTCCTCCTCGGTATCTTAACCCAAATGGATCCATTGACTAATTTTATAGTTCTATTCTCAGTGTCGGCTGGAAAAATGTGCTTAAGGCATATTTGCACAGGATCCTTTCTTTTTTCTTTGAAAATTAGGGTCCTATTCTATTAAAAATTATAAATATTAAGGTCCTAATTATCAAATTTATCAAAACGTAACTAATGTTTGAGAATTTTCTTTTAGCTCAGCACAAGGCATTCACACTATTTGAGCCAGGCATGCCTATTCTCTTACATAATTTGATATATTAGTTTTTTTTTAAATTTTATTTGTTTTCCAATAAAATTCTATGATTTGTATTATCATATTTTAAAATCTATGTTTAAATTTCAAACTAAAATTTCTTAATTAAAATTAGAACATCAATTTTGTGTATATAAAGAAGAAAAATAAAATATCTTCTTTTGTTTACGAAGGAAGTTTTTTTTTTCTTAGCAGCAGGTCCTTTCACCATATTCTGTGGAGCAGTAATTAACCTTGAGCTGCATAAGTGTCACTGCTAACAGAAATACAAATAATATATGTACGGTCTAAAATTCAGATCAATAGAAGTATATATTAGAAGAAAAGTACCATCAAAACTCTAAATAATCAAGCGCCTACATTTAAAATTACATATTTAATTAATGTTTTATTTCCAGAGCTATTTTTGGTTTTTTTGGTCAAAATTTCCAGAGCTATTATACTTTGTTTTTCTCCCCTTAGGTTATGGAATACTGATGATATACGAAAATAATATCAGGGAGGTTTCAGGTTTGTCTATTGTTTTAGTCTCTTAAGAGTATTTCCAATGTAAAATTCCATTTTTTCCTCCAAAATAGATTAAATGTGATTATATAATAAAAATGCTCCAGTCCTATTTTATTTCTTATTCTATAATGGAATAATGAATTAAAAAAAATAGATTACTCTACTTATTGAGTAAATTTCACTATAAAATAGGAAATGGAGTATCGTTGGAGTATTCTTTACTCCATAATCACGTTTACTCTATTTTAGGAGAAAAAATGGAATGGGGTTGGAGATGCCCTAATATCAATATCTTTTATTGTTTGCAGTTTTGGACAGCTTTTCTTTCCATTTTTTTTTTTACTTTTATGTTAGTTTGTTCTCGAAAGGCTCGACTTTCAAATGTTTATAGTCATTTAATTAATTTCATTGACTGATGGAATCAAAATTTTTTAACTATATTATATTTAAATACAGATAATTGGGAAAATATCATAATACTATTGTTCCAGAATTAATCGCAAATATCGCCGATGTCAGTTTTTCTCACTGCAGTGTCACAGTGCTAGTTATGACAAATAAAAATCCGTGTAGAAAAAAAAAATCAAATTCATTTCAGAAGATATATAGAAAGCCTTTTGTTGACAAAAAAAAAGGAAAGCGTTTTAAACTGTAAAGGATTAATTAATCTATTTAAGATCTTTTGTAATGTGTAAATTGGAAATTTAGAGTTACTGAAAAAAGAAATGCATGTTGTTTGGAGATCCTTTGTTCTTCATATAAGTTGACTGACGAGTATCATATTTCTTCTTTGTTTTTGAAGCCTGAATATTTTCAAGTGTTTGCTAATACCTTTGTTTGCTTTCACCAGTCTCACTCCACACTTGTTCTGCTAACTTCTCATCTTCAGATTAGGATCCATAGGGATCTACCTTGTTGGTTCTAGAGTTTACATCATTTTGAGTGGACCTAATCTGGTGATGGTCGGACATAGTCAATTATGTTTCACCTGTCGTTTTTTAAGTCGTCTTCGGGACAATTTGCGGGTATTCAAAATGTTTTCCAACTTTTCTTCTCTACTAACCTTCGATCTTGTTGTAGATTCTAGTTACAAGACAAAGGTTGAGTACTAGATTTAAATGGTTGTTCATGGATTCTCCTTTTAGCTAAGCTTTAATTATAGTTTTAGGAATTTGATTTAACATTTTTTGTCTTGAAAAACTATTTGATGTTATACATAAGTTTAGATACGTATATATGTTACACAGGTTCGTATTCATTATTCACAAAGTAATCTGATATATTTAATACGAGTTGACGATCTGTTTAAAAATATCTTACATATTTTATTTGATTTCTGTATTATCTATGTAAATGTTAATATATCATATACTAGTAGACTAATAGTGTTTTCGTATAGAAGTTTAAAACTAAACCATCTTTTTATATATAAATCGTCTTTTCTTCAAATAAATTATATTGTAATTCAAATTGTCTGAAGATGCAAAATAATATGCTGAGGGTCAGCAATTATCTGTAACAAATTCATTATTGGATAAAGCATGTGTATAAGTAGTTTGGTATAGAAAATAGGATAATTCTAAATTGTTATTTCTTTTTGATTAGTTTGAAAATAATCATATGACACCTTCATCAAATGATAAATTTATTAATTGTTTTTAGTAGTCAAAAGATTAGACAGCGAAACATTAAAACCAGAAAAAGATTAGTTATTGAGTCTATATATTGACGAATGGAAAGGATAGATGTGGTGGTTTCAAAAAAAAAAGGAAAGGATAGATGTGGAAAAGAAAAGAAAAAAAAAAGAAAGAAAGGATAGATGTGTAACGTGTTATATATTTTTGTGGTTAGATAGGTAGATTAATTGAGTGGAAAAAAGATTTAAAAATGAACACTAATAGGAGGGCTGCTTAAGTTAATCACAAAAAGGGACATTTCAGTCAATAAAACATCCGTATACGTATGGTCAAGCACCCTTGATGAATGGCTTTTGTTCACTCTATATATATAACGCGGTCTTCCTCGCAAAGACAACATACAACAACAAAAAAAAACAGATTTAAAAACTTACCAATCTCTTTTTCTTGTTCTGTTAAGAAAACTTTACCGAGTTGTTAGCAAAAGAGATATGGGAAACAGTTTACGGTGTTGTTTGGCTTGTGTACTTCCATGTGGAGCTTTAGATTTGATCCGAATCGTACATCTCAACGGCCAAGTTGACGAGATAACTCAACCGATAACCGCAGGCGAGATCCTTCGGGCGAATCCTAACCATGTCTTAAGCAAACCGTGTTCGCAAGGAGTTGTTCGTAAGATCTTGATCTTGTCTCCTGAATCCGAGCTTAAGCGTGGAAGCATCTATTTTCTTATACCGGATACTTCCTTGCCGGAGAAGAAGAAGACAAAGAAGAGAAAGGAACTCCAACGTCGGAAAAAGAGTCCTGAGAACGCCAACGACATTAAGAGTGATCATCATATGGTGAGTACTAGTAAGGATCTTGATTTGACGTTGTGTGAGAAATATTTGGAAGATGTTGTTATGTTGTCGTCGTCGAAGAAATGTTGTCCTACCGGTAAAGAAAATCGTCACCGCCGGAGACATAGTCGGTTGGCGTCGGTGTCCATTTGGCGGCCTCAACTTGCTAGCATCTCTGAGGATCTTAACTAGTTTTTTTTTTTTCATTTTTCGTTAATTCTGTCTTTATTTTCTTAATTATTTTTGATCCGGAAATCGGATTTTATTAACATCACCGTTGAGAATAACTTGATCTTTTTTATGAGAAAAATTGTTTGGTAAGAAGTTCAAAACAAAAACAAAAACTTTGTAATGTACTAATGTGGATAAGATCTAAGTTTAAATTGATGATCTAACTTCAGTCGTTAGTGACAGAGGACAAAATCATATAATCATTAAATAAAACACTATGCATCTGTAATTGGATCTTAGGACATGAATCGAATTAAGAATAAAATTCGAAAAATATAAATCAGAGGTTTTTAACGTGAACCAAGTAGTAATACGGAATGGTAAAACCGTGTGTGGGTTAAAAACTTAATAATTTAGTATTTACTGAAGAAATATTTGGGTTGAGACGAAGTTATTAATAGTTAATTAATGTCTACTCATAATGAAAGATGTGTGAATTTAAAGAAAATTAAACTAAAACTGAATCATAGTACGAGACTAATTAGTTCAATTATAAACTTGACGACTTTTTAAACTGCATGTTCAGCTGTTATGCAACGTATTTAGACCAATTGGTTTTGTTTTACAGTTTCGGTGGTTAAGTATAAATATTATTTTGATTAATAATGTGAACTCAAGACGGCTAATGAAAGTTTAAAAATAGTGGACCAATCATGCAGGTTGTCACATGTAGATGTAGCCATGTAGGTGGACCAATCGAAAAGCCCTTTTAAGTTTTAAAGCTTAAAAATTTAAAACATATGATTCAAATAATACAAAATGTTCAATCATATAAAGGCAAGAAAAATTAAGACATTTACTGTATAATTGACAAATTGATAAAGGCCTCAATGATTATATATGAAGGAGACGATTAAATGAGAAAATAATGATAGTAACTTGCCTCCCAATTTTGGAAAAAACGAGTATTTCAATACTGGATTTACTCAAATTGGCCAAAACAAACACCAAATCTTCATTAACTTAAATAAATATCAAAATTGCATTGACTGAGCCATTTTAGATATAATTTTAGTCAACATATATTATCATTCATAAAAAATTAACTGTTTATGGGGATCTAAATGGCCTCGTTTTGAAATTAAAATCTCTTAGGAAAAATTCCAAAATCAAATTTCCAGAACCCTAATCCCAGTTTGATTTCATTTCATTTCTCTTCTATCTCTCTTCGATTTAGAATTTAAGTATTTTCTCTTCTAAATTCTAATTGTCATCCAAATATGTGAAGGTAAAAATTCATATATATCGACCCAAAGCAGGAGAGAGAGAAAGAGGATGGGAGAAATAGAGAGAGTGTGATGGAAAAAGAGATTACATTTCTATTCTATGTTTCTAAATATAATGGAATATAATAAAATATTGTCTTTTTAAAAAGAAATCTAACTATTATGTATACATGTATAATACTCTCTCTGTTTCACAAAGATACATATTCTAGATTTTTCACACATATTAATAAAAAACATAATAAATGCATAATTTTTTGTGCAGATTTTTTCCCAATAATTTTAAGCCAATAAGAATCCAATAAGGACAATTAAGTTTTTTGAAATTTGCAATTAATCATTAAAATTTGATAAAATATGCATTGAAAATAGAAAATATGTATCTTTTTGAAACAAATTTTTTTTCTAAAATATGTAACTTTGTGAAACAGAGGGAGTATAGTATAGATTTAAAATCGAATTATGGAATATAATATAAAATCTATAAAAATAAATGTTTTTTTGAATTGTTCAAATAATGTTATGTGTAGAAAAAATTGTGTGTTTTAATATATATAATAAAAACTTGCTAATTATCTTAATAAAATGTGAGAATCATTGAAAGTATAAGGGGAAAAATATATTTGAAAATAATAAAAAATAAACTCTCATGTGCGTGTGTATGTATGTGAGAAGGGCAATATGGCAGTTAATGTTCCGATTCCCCCTCGGAATATTAAAAAATAACCTAGCAATCTTCGTTTCACCGGTGCTCCGTTTGTCACTGTTCCGATTCCCCCTCGAGGGTCTTTCAAATTAAATATATATATATTAAAAAAAATATGGCAGTTAATGTACAATATAAAGAGTGTATTCTAACCTATTGTTTGATATCATCATTTGGCGAGTTATTCTTTTTAATGGTTATAAAACCTAATTTCCCAAAAAACAAATCATAGAAAAAGAGAATGAAAGCTGGCGATGGCATCTGGTTCGGATGCCTTCACATAAATTCCATCCTTTATGTCCTATCTCCGAAGTACCCATCTTTTTTTGTTTCTCACATGTCCATTGTTAAAAGTAAAATTCAATACTATTCTTGTTATTTATTTTTTATGTCTAGCGCCCTTTTCACAAACAAATTGCAACTTTTGTTTCGTAAGTGTTAAAATTTTGAATCCGCATATGACATCAGGCAAACATAAATTTTACATTCATAAATGAATGGCATGTAAAAAGTATATGTAAAAACAAAAGTGTATACCAATTATAATGGATATTAATTGATGTTAGGGGGCTTGTTCCATAATGTTTTGATGATTTGATTAGTTTATGAAAATATCGAAATAACAATTCCGACTATTTATATAAGGAACTGATTTAGAAATCCAAGTGATATATATTAATTGGTTCAGTATGTTACTGAAGGTATACCAAATATATATGTCTATGAATGTTCCTTTTAACAGAATAACTGATGGAAGCGATCGAATACTGAGTTTTGCTGTCAATATGAAGATGGTGTTTATGTGCGAAATAAAAAATATCAAGTCAAAAATCAAAAGCATTATGTTGTCTTACGAGGATATCAAAATAATAATGTATATAAATATGCAGTATATATATTTGAGGGTTCATGGCAAGCTATTTTCTAAAGAAATTATATATGCACGTCATTTACCAAAAATAGTTATTTCTTTTTGGGTAAAAAAAGTTACTTTTTCTCTCCTTTTTTTTTTGACAACACTTTTTCTCTCTTATTATTAACATCAAACCAAAAAAAGTAAAGGAAAAAAAATCATCTACAAGTACCACGTGACATGTCTTGTATCGTTATCCTCAGACTCAACTCAAGATTCCAAATACATAACCTCTTATATAAAAAAAAAAAAAGAAAAGAAAAATAAATATATCTATAGTTATGAACTTTTGATTAAAAAAAAAATTACTAAATCAAAATTTATTCACTTATAGTACTCTAATTTTTGCTGAGATCAATGGTAGTGAAACCTTCTTCAGCAGAGAAGCGTGGCTGTACTCGTGTATCTCCAACCTTTTGATGCTCGACAGGCAATTTATAGCTATCGTCAATGGCCAGATCAGCATCTCCTTGCTGCTGATGAACAACGAGTACCGAGAAATGAAAATCCGGCGACGTCAACATATCTCCAATCACACCTAACTCAGGGCACTCGCTCCAGTCAGTAAGTCCGTACAAGACCGCAGACTCTAGGTCATGGTCTCGACCCACTAAAACCATGTCATAAGCCTCTCCAAGTGAGCTAATCACTTGCGTTGTCTCCACGCCATCCTTCACTATCTCCTCGACGTAGTGGACTTTCCCTTTGTTCGCTGCATGGCTCTTGAAATCCTTTATTAGATTGTACTCGTCCATGGCGCTGTAGTCCTCGTCCTGAAGGGAGCTCTTGTGACGGAAATGTATCATCGTGACGGTAAGCTCCGGTTTCTCAGCCATCCTCATACATAACGCGAGCGCCTCTGCGTCGTCCCGGCCTCCGATGAAGAGCACCGCCACGTTCTGCCACGTGTTGCTCATCAAGACGGAGCGACGTCCCTCGCATTCCCCTCTGTCAATGAATAAGGCGACGGAACAAGGTGCTGCTTCAAGCACGTTGAGGTTTATGTTCCTGATGGGCCCGTGGACGTGTCCGACCGTCCCGTCGATCGCGTAGTGCTTGTGGAACGGAAGTACGATTAACGTCGCCTTCTTGTCGAGTCCGAGCGTGCATACGTCGTTGTTTATACTTGAGAAAGGCGCGGCTGCGGTGAAATGTTGGGCCATGAGAGTACTCTGATGCATCATAGGTTGAAGTTAAATAAATGTGTATCTTCTATCTATAACTACCATTTAGATTATGTTTTTTTTTGTATTTACCTTTACCATTATATGTACTATGTATATTTTCTAAAACCAAATAAGTATAAATATTTTTTGTTTTTTAGTTGTAATTGTAAACGCCAAACGAAGATGAAACATCTCGCTTACTTTGGTTCTTTATCTTTGCACTTTCAATTGATTGTTTGTGTATATTCTTTTAATATATTCCCTATCAAATAATAACTTATTTTAAGCAATTTTTATTAATTGTAATTAAACGTAAACACTTGATGTAAAACGAACACAATCGTTTACTTGACTTTCACGTTACACTTTCAGTTGTTTATTTGTGTGTGTATTTGCATTAAGGTCTATGTTGTGTATGTATGTTTTCCAAGTCGAACAAGGTTTTCTAATTTGTTTTTTCTTTAATTACCAAAAAAATGTGTGTGTTGTTTACCTGATACTTTTGCTCAAAACGTTGGAATGCATTGACAATGTATGTGGATTGTGCCGTGTTTGGGTCAAGTTTATTCATCTGGTGGTGCGGCGTGAGGACAGCATGAGCTCGGCCTCTAAGCTCGACAAGGTGCAACGTGAAGAATGATATCGGGTTAAACCTTGTCGGGTACGTGGCTTCCAAAAGATTCACCATGGAAGGAACATTTTCAACACTGTAGATGCAAAGAAGTAGACGGAGCTGAAGATTGCGTTCTCTCGTGTTGATGATCGTTCGTTTGCTTTTGCTTTTGTAACGTTTCGATGGATCGTAGAGGTACACCACGAGAAACCGCGAGATCCCGGTTACGATCAAAATCGTGATAATCATCAAATTAAAGCATTGTGTGTCAACAACCTGTAAACACATATATTCTTACATTAGATAAAAAAAAATTTAATTGGAGCATGAAACACTAATCAATGACTAATTCACTTTCAGGAAACTAAATATACTATTAGTTACCAAAGTAGCCAACATCTGTGTTATTCCCTCCATTTAAAAAAAAAATGAAATTTAAAGATTATGTACATATATTAAGAAACTATTTTTTTTTACATTTTTTAAAACAAAAAATCATTAATTATTCATTTAAACCACAATCTAACCAATAATAAAATAAACGGTATAATATACATGGCCACATATGTAATGAAATTTCGATTAAATATTGAATATGTCAGTAGGAACAAAATAAAATTTCTATAACATCATTTATTAAAAACGGATGGAGTAATTTGTTACCTGAGCGTCTTTCCACACAACAGTAGTGTAGACTTCGATGATACCTTGGCAACACATCAAGAAACCCAAACAAAGCGCGTCTCCAATCTGCGTTTTGCAGTAAGCAGACGCAGCTGCTGTTCCAAGGAACTTGCAGCCATAGGTGACCAAGAGAATGACTTCAATCATCACCACGTGGTTCTTATCATGGCTCTCTGTGATCTCAAAGAAGTTAGTCTGTAACCCACTAATGGCGATGAAACACGGGAGTAGCATACTCGAGGCGATCATATCGAGTTTCGTAGCAAGTTCTGTGCCCAAAGGCGGACCGTCAGGGAGCGAAACGCCAAGCCAGAACGCTCCAAACGCAGCGTGGACGCCAAAGACCTCCGAGGCAATGCTGGCTATAGACAGAATCAAGAGGATTGGATAGAACGGGACAACGTCTTTGTTATTCAACGATCTGCTTTTCCTCTCGGTGAGCCATATGATCAAAGGCCTAAAAACTCCAGCAATGGACACAAGAAGACCTGCGATCATGAGAATCCCATAAACACCGTTCATAGTTCGTTCTCGCGTGTAGAGATTAAACGCTAGAGCCACCAAACAGCCACAAGCTTCGCAGACTATCGAACAGTTGGTGGCTAGACGTCCTAGCTCTGAGTTGAGAATGTTGAGCTCCTCTAAGACGGTGGTTGTGACCGGGAACGATGTCATCGAGCTCAAGGCGATCACAGTGGCTGCGCAGTGAACCACCTCTTTGGGAAGTCCTACCGTACTGTTGATGAAGAAAACCGTTAGGCTTCCGAGGGAGAAAGGGAAGGCGTACGAGGCGGCACCGATTAAGATTGCTTTAGAACCGGCTTTTTTGATAATAGTCCAATCGATTTTGAGTCCAAGAATGAAGAGATGGATGATGAAACCAACGTTTGAGATTGTTTGTAATATGATCTTGCCTCCAGGAGGAAGGAACGTATCCAAGTAAGCAACGTTACGTCCTAAGAAAGACGGTCCTAGAACGACACCAGCCTATATATCCATTACACAAGAACTTTTTATTAGAAAAAAAATAAATCAATAAAGACATATTCAAAAATGTAATATTATCAGAAATGGTAATACCAAGACTTGAGCAGAGATCATTCCTTGTTTTAATGGTTTAAGGACACCGAAGATAATCCTAGAGGTGATTACGATGACTGACATTTGAAGCATGAGAAGAGGCACTGCGTATTGGAGAGGGTCACTGTTCATGAAAAGCCCCTTTGAGGTCAACATCTTTTCCTTCTGGCATACAAGCTGCTCCATCATGAATGGACCGTGTACTTCGCCAAATTGCGATGAGTTGAGCTCTGCTCTACCTAACGTCGACAAATCCATGGTCTTTTCTTATCTGTAAAAAAAAAAAAGAATGCAAGAAGAGAGAAAGAGAGAGAGAGTGGGCTTGGAGGTTAGACTATGGAGGTTATGTTTTCATTTTTTTTCAGGAGAAAATGTACTGGAGAATGCATTAAGAATGAGAGTGCAATGTGAATGCAAGGAGATGGAGAAGAAAACAGAGGACTCTGTTTGTTTTACTTGACTTTGTGAGGTCAAACAAAGAAGATACAGAGAAAGAGAGAGGTGTCTGGGAGAAGAGAAGAAAGATGAGCCTGTCTATGTAGTTTCTATTTATTGTTTCTTTCTATTTTTTTGTTTGGTTGAAGTTCTTTGCGCATAATCTCCACCGTTCTAAATTGGTTGGTTTTGATTTCACTTTCAAGTTCTAATAATATATAATGGATTTAGAATTTTATTTAATGAAAAAATTGAGTGGAAACAATACACAATGTGAAGATAACAAGCAAAATGAATTACATACCATTATTATTGTATATCAGTCTTGAATATGAAATGTACTCAACCACAAGAAATCAAACACATACTCGAGGCGATCATATCGAGTTTCGTAGCAAGTTCTGTGCCCAAAGGCGGACCGTCAGGAGCGAAACGCCTAGCCAAAACGCTCCAAACGCAGCGTGGACGCCAAAGACCTCTGAGGCAATGCTAACTATAGACAAAATCAAGAGTATTGGATAAAACGGGACAACGTCTTTGTTATCCATAGATTTGCTTTTCCTCTGGGTGAGCCATATGATCGAAGGTCTAAAGATGCCAGCAATCGACCCAAGAAGACATGAGATCATGACAATCCCCCAAACGCCATTCATAGTTCGCTCTCGCGTGTAGAGATTAAACGCTAGAGCCACCAAGCAGCCACAAGCTTCGCAGACTATTGAGCAGTTGGTGGCTAACCGTCCTAGCTCTGAGTTGAGAATGTTAAGCTCCTCTAAGACCGTGGTTGTAACCGGGAATGATGTCATGGAGCTCAAGGAGATTACAGTGGCTGCGCAGTGAACCACCTGTTTGGGAAGTCCTATAGTACTGTTAATGAAGAAAACCGTGAGGCTTCCGAGGGAGAAAGGGAAGGCGTAAGAGGCAGCACCGATTAATATCGCTTTGGAACCGGCTTTTTTGATAATAGTCCAATCGATTTTGAGTCCAAGAATGAAGAGATGGATGATGAAACCAACGTTTGAAATTGTTTGTATTATGACCTTGCCTCCAGGAGGAAGGAACGTATCCAAGTAAGCAATGTTACGTCCTAAGAAAGACGGTCCAAGAACAACACCAGCCTATCCATACACAATAACGTTTTAATTAATAGAAAGAAAAAAACAAATCAATTAAAGACATTTAAAAATGTAATAATATAAGAAATGGTATTATACCAAGACTTGAGCAGAGATCATTCCTTGTTTTAAAGGTTTAAGGACACCGAAGATAATCCTAGAGGTGATAATGATGACTGACATTTGAATCATGAGAAGAGGCACTGCGTATTGGAGAGGGTCACTGTTCATGAAAAGTCCCTTTGAGGTCAACATTTTTTCCCTCTGGCATACAAGCTGCTCCATCATGAATGGACCGTGCACTGGCCCAAATTGCGATGAGTTGATCTCTGCATAACCTAACCTCGACAAATCCATGGTCTTTTTCTAATCTGTACAAAAAGAATGCAAGAAGAGAGAAAGAGAGATAGAGAGTAGGCTTGGGGTTAGACTATGAAGGTTATGTTTTCATTTTTTAGGAGAAAATGTAATGGAGAATGCTTTAAGAATGAGAGTGGAATATGGATGTAAGGAGATGGAGAAGAAAACAGAGGACTCTGTTTTTTACTTGACTTTGTGAGGTCAAAGAAAGAAGATACAGAGAAAGGTATCTGAGAGAAGAGAAGATGGACCTGTCTTTGTAGTTTCTATTTATTGTTTCTTCCTATTTTTTGTTTGGTTAAAGTTCTTTGCGCATAATCTCCACCGTTCTAAATTTGTGGTCATGGTTTCACTTTTAAATTCCAGTAATATTTTATGGATTTAGAATTTAATTTTAAAAGAAAAAAAAAAATGGAAACAATACACAATCTGAAAATAACATGCACAATGGATTACATACCATTATTATTGCTTTTGAATCTTGAATATGAAATGTACTCAACCACAAGAAATCAAACACATGTATATAGTGAGGTTCACTGAGGCCAAGAAGATAAAAAAAAAACTACTAGCCACCACTCTGTACAACACAAAGTACTGACTGTGTTACAAACAAATAAACAAACTGTAATGAGCACAAAAGATAACCATAGTAAGAGTCTTTTTTTTTTTCTTCAAATCCTAAAATAATATTACTAGTGATTAAGTCCCAAGAATGTTTTTGTTTTCATGAGCGGCGTACCGCAGTTGGGATGTCATGATTGTGTCTTCCTTCATAGGTAGTGAGAACCGCTCTCTCATCTTCTGCAGATCTTTCTACTTGCTTCCTCACTCCACAACCTTGGTATGTGCACTTGTAGTAGCTCCTGTTATAACAAAAGAGTATCAGAAACATGAAAACACCTAAAAAGATTTGATGAAATTTAGTCAAAAGATTTGTATAACCTTGGATTAGTATTCCCCTTGACAACTTTTTGACCATACTTCCTCCATCTAAAGCCATCTACAAGAACATCAATCTCACTTATTGTTTGAACAACTACTTTTGGTTCTTTCACTCCTCTGCTTACTTCCACAGACATTCCTTCATCCTCACCTTCTCTTTTCCTGCTACACAAAAACTCAAAAAATGTCATTATCTTTTCTATCTTAAAAACATTTTGCTTCCACTAATTTAACAAAAAACTACTTACAGTCTCTTAATCTCAGGTTGTTCCTCCTCTTCATCTATCTCACCATATTCAGATTTAAAGCTTTTCTGCTCAAGATCACTGTAGTCAAACGAGATCGACGAGCTCTCTGACTGATCATGTGTTTCACTAACTACAGAAGAAGGATTAAACACTCTTCTCGCATTAGCCGATGATGATATTGATGTTGATCCTGATGGTCTTCTGGTGAACTCAGGCTTAGGATGGTTATGACCTCCTTTGTAGATGATCTCAGTGATCTGTCCATCAGAAGCCGTCTCAACAATCTTCTTGGAAACACAATTTGGATACGTACACTTGAAGTAACTCCTAGGGTTTTCGCTCTTCTTCACTTGTTTCTGACCGTATTTTCTCCAGCCATAACCGTCGTTGGAGTTCCTACTCACCATGTACGATGGTACCTTAACCTGGCGATCAGATCCCAAACTTTGTGCCGCAAACTCCCGAGGGACCGGATCCTTCTTCTTGGGGAGATCTTGAACAACATATGTTTCTTGCAAAGCCTGTGAACAAAAAGAGGAAACAAGTTTAGTTCAGTACGAGAGAGTTAAAGATGTCTCAAAAGCGCTTAGGGAAAACACATACAGAAGAAGCGTTTGACGGTTGCGTTTGCGGTTGTAGGTGCCAGGGAAAATCTGAGTGATTGTTTGTTCCATTGAAGCCTTGAAATGGAAACGCTCCTGTCGTCGGAGATATTAAACTCTGTAACAAAACAGAACATAACTAAGACCAAAGAGGTTTTGGATTTGTTTTCTTTACAGTTTTGTAATAAATAAGATGAAATGGTTGATAAAAATGTTTGTAATAAATTGATGAAAATGATAAAGAAAATGGAAGAGCATTACATGAGAGGAGCTGAGAAGAAGAGGAGAGTCAAGTAAATCGGAGAAGGCGAAAGATTGAGAAATGGGAAGAGGAGGAGGCTGAGCCGTCTTGAACTTGGGTAAACCAGACCCGTTTCTATCCGGGTAAAACCCACCAAGAAAGTCTTCGTCTTCTTCGTGGAAGTCAACGCCGGAAGAAGCAAGGAGGTCTGTGAAGGAAGTAGACGACATGGTCTTGATGAAAAAAAGAGACAACTTTCAAGCTCTGAAGAACACAAGGATTTTCTATAAAGAAAATGAAAGAAAAAGACGAAACAAAATCTTTTTCTTTCAGAGAAATGATCTAATAGAAGAGGATAAAGACGACGACGGTGGCGTATCGAGCAAGGTTATTCCATCTTTCATATTTTGTCTTTTTCAGCTCGGCCTATAAAAATCATTTTAAATTTAATATTTATTTAGATGGTTGACCAATGCGAAGGAGATATTCTTGTCTGGTTGGGTCGTCTCCGATCATCAAATGTGAAACCGCGTGTAAAGGTATCTGTCAATGATTAAGACCAGTAAACTTAACCAAACCGGAGTCCATTGAACAAAAT
The DNA here is from genome assembly GCA_016771965.1 of Brassica carinata. Lineage (NCBI taxonomy): Eukaryota > Viridiplantae > Streptophyta > Magnoliopsida > Brassicales > Brassicaceae > Brassica > Brassica carinata. The sequence continues at coordinate 59,259,179 of CM028687.1, read as the reverse complement.
CACTAATAAACCGTCGGTAATACACATCAAGTCTCATCACATGTTACAGAAAGTCTTCGTCCTCTTCACTTCTTGTTTTTATTTTCTAAAAACGTGAGAAAAGAAAAAGAGAAAATAGTAAATCTTCTGTAATTAATATGTTTTTGGTAGGTTATATTGTCAAACTTTTATCACATTTCTTTTTACAGAATACTAATATTAAAATTTTGATTAGATTGAAAATGTATCACTGATAAAAACTCATTTATAGACAAATTTAATATATTTGATTCAAACAATTAAAAATGTGAAATTTTTAAATACTATAAAATTTTATCAATTTTTTGATATATATTTTATTAATGAAAAAAGGAAATATTTAACTTATATATATAAATATCCACCTCATCCTTACTACCAAAGACATAATTACCATTGTTTTATCATGAATTAAAAAATTCTATAGTTTCATCTAAATTAACAATAATAAAGTTAAAAATAATACTTACAGTCTCTTCATCTCAGGTTGTTCCTCCTCTTCATCTATCTCACCATATTCCGATTTAAAGCTTTTCTGCTCCAGATCACTGTAGTCAAATGAGATGGACGAGTTCTCTGACTGATCATGTGTGTCACTAACAACAGAAGAAGGATTAAACATTCTTCTCGCATTAGCCGATGATGATATTGATGTTGATCCTGATGGTCTCTTGGTGAACTCAGGCTTGGGATGGTTATGACCTCCTTTGTAGATGATCTCAGTGATCTGTCCATCAGAAGCTGTCTCAACGATCTTCTTGGAAAATTGGGATACGTGCACTTGAAGTAACTCCTAGGGTTTTGCTCTTCTTCACTTGTTTCTGTCCGTATTTTCTCCAACCATAACCATCATTAGAGTTCTTACTCACCATGTACGATGGTACCTTAACCTGGCGATCTGATCCCAAACTGTGTGCTGCAAACTCACGAGGAACCGGATCCTTCTTCTTGGGGAGATCTTGAACAGCATATGTTTCTTGCAAAGCCTGTGAACAAAAAGAGGAAACAAGTTTGATTCAGTAACAAGGAAGTGTAGATGTATAAGAAACGCTTAGGGAAACACATACAGAAGAAGCGTTTGACGGTTGCGTTTGCGGTTGTAGCTGCCAGGGAATATCTGAGTGATTGTTTGTTCCATTGAAGCCTTGAAATGGAAACGCTCCTGTCGTTGGAGATGTTAAACTCTGTAACAAAACAGAACATAACTAAGACCAAAGAGGTTTTGGATTTGTTTTCTTTACAGTTTTGTAATAAATAAGATGAAATGGTTGATAAAAATGTTTGTAATAAATTGATGAAAATGATAAAGAAAATGGAAGAGCATTACATGAGAGGAGCTGAGAAGAAGAGGAGAGTCAAGTAAATCGGAGAAGGCGAAAGATTGAGAAATGGGAAGAGGAGGAGGCTGAGCCGTCTTGAACTTGGGTAAACCTGACCCGGTTCTCTCCGGGGAAAACCCACAAAGAAAGTCTTCGTCTTCTTCGTAACAGTCAACGCCGGAAGAAGCAAGGAGATCGGTGAAGGAAGTAGACGACATGGTACTAATAAAAGGAGACAAGTTTCAAGCTCTGAAGAACAAAAGGATTTGCTAAAGAAAATAAGAAAGGAAAAGACAAAACAAAATCTTTTTTTCCAGAGAGATGATCTAAGAGAAGAGGATGAAGACGACGACGATGGCGTATAGAGCAAGGATATTCTATCTTTCATATTTTGTCTTTTCAGCTTGGCCTAAAATATCATTTTATTTAATATTTATATAAATAGTTGACCAATGCAAATGAGATATTCTTGTTTGGTTGGGTCGTCTCGGATCATCAAGTGTGAAACCGCGTGTTAAGGTGTCTTTCAATGATTAAGACCAGTAAACTTAATCAAACCGGAGTCCATTGAACCAAATCATTAAACCGTCGGTAATACACATCAAGTCTCATCACATGTTACAGAAAGTCTTCGTCCTCTTCACTTTTTTATTTTCTAAAACGTGAGAAAAGAAAAAAGAAAATAGTAAATCTTCTGTAATTAATATGTTTTTGGTAGGTTATATTGTCAAACTTTTATCACATTTCTTTTACAGAATACTAATATTAAAATTTTGATTAGATTGAAAATGTATCACAAATTAAAAATCATTTATAGACAAGTTTAATATATTTGATTCAAACAATTAAAAATGTGAAATTTTTAAATACTATAAAATTTTATCAATTTTTTGATATATATTTTATTAATGAAAAAAGGAAATATTTAACTTATATATATAAATATCCACCTCATCCTTACTACCAAAGACATAATTACCATTGTTTTATCATGAATTAAAAAATTCTATAGTTTCATCTAAATTAACAATAATAAAGTTAAAAATAATACTTTGGAGTGGAATTCCACCTCATCCTTACTACCACAAAACGTAATTATCATTTTTTATCATGAATTAAATAATTCTATAATTTCTTCTAAATTAACTATAATAACGTTAAAATAATTATTTGGAGTGGAATTCCAGTCTGTAGTTGGTTTCGGTTCTGATATTTTTGTTGGTTTTTGGATTTATGGAAAGTAAAGCCAAATAAATCATTTGTATTTTGATGCAGTCTCCGTAAATTTATGTTTACTTGGTCCAGTTACATTAAAATTGCTTTCGCATTCGATTTCTATAAGAACAACAATACCAATTGATTTATAAACAGATATTCTTGATTGGGTATCAATTTGAACAGTTTCGTATGGTTCGATTACATCATTTTTCTTCTTTCCAGTGCCTCCTAGTTCCTTATTAAACTTCTTGTTAGCCAAAAATGAAAATACTAACCAGAAACGTTTATTAATCAACCAGTTTAATCAGCAGCTGTTACAGTCTCACTTCTTAACCACCTCTCTTAATCCAATTCCGCATACGTATAGCATTCATATTGTGAGGGCGTAACCTCATTACATGGTAAACGGAACCAGAATCTCATTAACTCTACCAATGATTTGGAACGGCGGGCTGTAACCGGCGACCAAATACTCCGGCGACTTTCCTTTGCTCTGCTCGATGTAGAATTGCCATTTAGTGTTCTTGAGGCTATCCATAAGGGTTGCAGCTTCTTTCTTGGCTATATCATCTGTCACATACCCACTGAACTGCCTTATGGCTACGTAGGTTGGTTTCCATGACTGCACATGGAGGTCATCGGCCAAAGGTGGGTTTTGTTGGTTCTTCTTTGAGAGGTAGAAGGAGACCGTGTAGACTGATTTACCGGGTGTTGTTTGTGTGATAACCGGAGCTGTCATGTTCATCTTTGTCTTGCTCTTGTTATCTCCTTGTATATAACTAAATAATCTGTAACCACCAAAATTATATCAGTTTCAATTCAAGATAATAAAATAGGATACTAACATCGCATGCATTACATTTAGTGAAACGTAAAAAATCTCAAGAAAATAAAATCTTATTTAGTTTTGTACACAACGGAAAAAAATATTTAAAAGTCAACAATTCTACTTAAATCAAAGTTCTAGTAACTCAATCTTTCTGTAATTAGATATAACTCCATATATATTATTTTATATATATATATGGATTTATTACTTTATTACCACATATTCTTTCTTTGTAAGAATATTTACCCCATATACCCCACGTAAACATCCACATATACACAGTACTTCACCGTCCAGTTAGCTTAAAATATATTTTAGTAGGGGTGGGCATTTTATTCGTTAAATTTGATTCGATTCGTTATTCGTTTCGATCCGAAAATTTCGAATATCCGTAAACTTTCGAAGCAAAACAAATACTAAAAATCAATATTCGTTAAAATCGAAACAAATCACAAATATTAAAATTCTGGGAAGCGAATATCCGATCCGATCCGTCAATATATAAATACATGTATATTTTGATTATATTTAAAGTTTTAAATATATAAAATTATATAATTATTATTCTAACATATGATTTGACAAATTTTATTCACATTATTACATATATAAAAGTATTACATAAAAAGAAGAGAATTATTTTATAACAGTTATAACTTTTTCTTAACATTCGAAGCAAATCGCAAATACCTTAAAAAATCTAAATATTCGATCCGTGCCCAGCCCAATATTTTAGAACACTAATAAAGACTAGATTGACAAGTGTAACTTACCGTTGGAAACCGGTTGTGGTGGCTTGAGTCATGGATGGGGAGGGGATAAGGCCAGTGGACATCCAGACTGCAGATTTATACACGCGGATCTCGTAACCGTGCCCAACTTCTGCCAATTCGTAGGTTGGGCACTCGTAGTGGTCACACGTTCCTGGACGCATCCCCATAGATGGGTTCAATGGTGCAGAAGCCTGAGCACATGATACGACCACAACTAGGCTGAGGCAGAAGGACAGCTGCAAGATAGTTAAACCCATTTCTGGTTTTTCTTTTGATACTATTTGACATGTCTTATGTATTGAAGTATTTATATATAGGTGTGTTTTTGGGCAATAAGGTGATAATAAGAGAGTACAATTCATTAAAAATCTTTGACTAGATAACTTTCTTACAAGTTTGACAGATAAATGGAGTCAAATGGCAAGAAAATCTTTTGCGGAATTAAATGTGCGATTCGTTGCCAAGTTTTAAAAGATTTGCCTAAATTAAACAGATTCGTTCATTGACATGGGATACTATGTAGGAGAAACTGTATGGTATATACATCAAACACATTACAATTTACTAACTAACCAAAAATATATATTCCACCATTTCTACAATATATATTTTTCCTATTTTTTTTTATTCTTTTTATTTCTTTCCTCTTAAATCTTATTTTCTAATAATAATATGTTCTTTAACTATAAAATAAATCTTTTTGAAACTCAATTAAAAAGTGTGATTTTTTAAATTTATCTAAAACAAAATTAATAAATTTAGTTATATTAATATATTTGTACTAAATTTAGAATTTCTATTTAAAATATATAAATTTGATGACTAAATGTTATTCAATGTAAATGTATAGTAATTTTGAATAATTTTATATATAAAGTAATTAATTTAAAATAAAATAAAATTAAAAAATATAATAAATATAATAAATAGTTATTTACTAAAAGATATAGCTAATTTAAAAAAATAAATAAAATATTTCTATAATAAAATCAATGTAAAATTAATTTTAAATTAATGAGTATCATTTATTTTTAAAATTCTAATTATTTATTCAGATTACATGATTTATTTGGTTTTCAAATATAATAACATATTTACTTTACTTACACATTTTATGTTTTAATAATTTGCATAAAAATGTATAAAAATAAAAAGTGTCACTGAATTCAAAAAATAAATATAGAAGAAATAATGCAGTTTTTGTGTGTTGAACTTAATCGAGTACGGTTTTAAAAACTATTTTACTTATTATCAAAATTGAAATAGGACAAAGAATAACAATTATAGTTTCATAAAAAATTTAATGATGAAACAAGTATATTTTTAAATAATAAATATAAATCATAAAAAGGGCTGTAAAAAGTATAAACAGTTTTAAATTGAAAATAAATTAAATATTATAATTATTTTATTAAAATTTTAGATATTTTAGAATTTCTAGTCATGTATGTTTGATAGGAAAAAAGAAGAACAAAGAAACTAAAATGTCAAGGGCAGATTTATAGAATTGATAAAGTGCAAAGCTCCTCGTATTCACATATTTTCACTTCAGAGCCGATCGAATCAAAAGGCATTGAGAATG